>CM077462.1:108947123-108992123 GCA_039654755.1 Calcarius lapponicus
CTCTTCCCCTTGCTGAAAGCCACTCAAAAATCCTCACCTAACAAAACAGCCTGTTGGCATGGATAATAAATAGTATGAGCTTTGGCTGCTTTCCTGCTTCCACACAAGGTTGTTGTTATCTAACCTAATTTGTGTCTTCCAGTCAGCTTTCAGCTCCATTCCTCATTCCAAATGTTGAAATACATAAATGCTCCAAACAATGAGCTAGCTAGTATAAAAATTAATTTTCTGCTTGAGACAGCTCCTCTGGTTAGCTGTACTACATGTATAAAGTTATTAATTGTTTTCTATACAAATACTTTTTAAAAATCCACTACTCCCCCAGGCTTTTGAAAAAAAATAATTAAAAAAATTGAGCTTGCAGTTTTCCCTTGTACTTGTGTAAACCTTAACAAGAGAATTGACAGTTCTGGACTGAATACATTCAGTGTATCACTGAACAAAAAGTTATTGATTACCTAATGTAGATAATACAGTCTTGAAGCCTTGTGAAGAAACAATGTATTAAAGATGACATCCTTTCAAGAGACAATTTCCATTGCAGAATTATACAGTGGAATGAAGATAAAATTGAGTGGGATATATAAATTTGGTGAATAAAGATGAAAGGCTGTAATGAAAAGACAGTGAAAAAGCGTCTGCTGTAAAAGCTGTAAGATTGAGGGTAATACTAAACTTTCCCAACTGGCTATATTTGGCTATATTGACCTTGACATTTATGCACCCTTTCTAGCAACAGTCTTGGTTTTATCATGAAGCTGAAAAGTCCTAAAGACTTCCCTTGTGGAGAGCTGAAGGGGAACTATGATATTTCTGAAGAATTGTTTTGGTAATTGTTCAGGTGCACTGTCACCTGCCCTGATGTGTGTTACAGACCCAGCCTCAACATGAGCAGGCTGCTGTTTGTGTGTCAGACTTGCCATACCTGTGGAAATCAGCTGCCTTGCTGTGCAGGATTGGAGTGAGCTTTTAATTATATAAGATTTAAGAATAACAACGTTAAAATCATAACTTTGTAAGGATAAAGTTATAAGAGTATAGAACAATGGCAATGATTTGCAGTAAGTGTATTTTATTAGGTGCTCCTGTGGTTCTGTCTAGCTTATAAAGATGGCTAATTAGGCAATCTAAGTTTTTCTCAGCCAGAAGTTTTTCAGTTTACTTTTTCAATTTACTTTTTTAGAGTATTGTTACTAAATCCTGTGGGAGCACCTTCTCTCGGCAGTCTGTTCTTTCTCTACTCAAATGGAATGTCCTCTTCCTTGTTCATCTTTTTATTCCCTGTAATTTGGGCACTGGGGTGCTGCATGATACGCTAAAGGATAAGGTCACTTTTTTCCAGCCTTACTGTAATTTAAAATTACATGATTGACATTTTTATTGCTTGCATTTATGAGTATTTTCCCTGGTCCTAAATTTCAGGTTGATTTTTTTCATTTGGCTGTATTTTAAATCACAGAAATACAACTTAACTAGCTTAACAATTTACATGTCTTAATTATTCATAATTTATGTTCCCTGTGAGATTCCTTGTGTTTTGCCTCCTACAAGCTTTTTATATGGTATAAGACACTTCTTTTTTAAATGGGAAAGATTTGGAGATGCATTTGAGAGTGGAATGGCCAAAATGGCTGTGCACTGAGTACTGTGATGGTGGCAACATGAGTTCTCCTGAGGATCCCTGCTGCAGCATGAACACTCAGAGAGGTGTGTGAAGGGGAAGCTCCAGGGAGAGCCAGCATCATCCTAGTAATACTTTTATTCTGTTGGATCAGTTATGAATTTCTCTAAACTACGTATCATGACAGGCAGCCTGCTTAGCTGCTTTTTAGGGTTACTGAAATCCAGCTTCTGTCTCTACTTTTAGTCTTTCACATGGCAGATTTAGCTGGCATCTAAAATTGTGTGTTCCCAAAGAGGCAAAGAACATGACTGTGCAGTCTCAAGATGGGCCTATTTGGTGTCTGATGAAAAATAAGGTGTTCCTCAGACGGTGAAATTTGGTGTGCAGAGATTGTGGGTGCAAATAAGTTACTTAGATGAGGCGGAGTGAATCTTTACAAACAATTTTATATGTTGCTAGAAAATTTAACCTGTATTCTGTTGTGATTGGGCTGCTTTTTGTGGGTATGGAGGTAAATGGTGCTGATGTTTATTCTAATGCCAGTGTTGGCAATATGTGACAAAGTCTCCAGTTTCTCCTTTTGTCTATAGAATTTTGGTAGACATCAGCTCCTTCTATTAGGAGTGTTGTACCTGGTGAAGTTCACCTCTTTGAGTGGAAATGAGCGTTTCTGAGACCAGTAACACAGTTTTATCTGAGCTGTCCAGATTTAGCAAATGTTTTTACAAGCATTGCACTGTGATAAAGAACCATCTGACAGACATTCAAGTTCAGATGTCAGTTGTTCTTGCTGAAAACTTTCTGGAGAGTCTGTCCTGTTAATGAAATTCTCTGTTTCCCTCTCTCCTGTTTTTATGGGATGTCTTGTTAGAGCAGGGCTGTAGCTGCAGTCACACGCTTGGGGAAGAGGGGAGGAAGTCCTCTGAGGGAGCTCCTTGAGTTTGTACACTCGGGGTCCATACTCTTTCCCTTCTCAGTTTATCATCTGCTATGGATTCTCACCATTGGAGCACAATTGAATGGTTACACAGTTTTGTACTGCAAGTACCTCTATGTTCTGTGTGATCACTAGAATGGAGAGAGAAGTTGCTGGTAACACTTCTTAACTCTTAGAATTGTTTCTTTATGGTGAGAATGTTTGTCTTGTACTGTTGTACTTCTCATTGAAGCTTCTCAAGTTGCAGATGCTCAGATGTTGTATTTTTTTGATTGCATGTTTTAACTTTTCTTATGGGACAGAGTCTAATATTTGAAGCATTTGATACAATTTCTTGTCAGATCTGTTGAACTTCTTAGGGAAACTTTAGTTGGTATCATCAGAAAGGTGAAGTATCTTTCTAATTAAATGCTACTGGTTCTAAATTGTTAAACTGCTGCTCTAAGACAAAGAATAGTAGTCTAATGAGAAAATTCTACTAATAATAAAAAAAAAATGTTACTCAGACCAGCGGACTGCTGCCAAACTGGGATGTTCTGTCTCTTCCAGTCATAGCCAGCTGCTTTTCTTCTGTCCTATAGACAAAATATCCCTTGCACTTGGAGGTACTAAGTCTAATAATAACTGTACCACATTCCTTTTCCAGGAGAGCAGAATTGTAGGGCAGAATTTACTCAGATGTTTATTCTAATGCCAGTACATACATGGTTTTCCTGTGAGGCTCACCCTCCCTTGGACACTGCTCCTGAGCTTCCTACAGATTTTTGCCTGGAAGCCCTCTTATCATGAGACTTCTTGCTTTGCCGGTTTGGAACCACACAAATTACTTTCTGTCTTCCTTTGTATTTGGTAAAATAGTATAATTTATATTTGGTAAAATAACATAGTTCATTTTTAAAGGAATACCTGACCTGCTTTTGTGCCAGGGCGGCTGAGAAAAAGCGTGCAGTTTTCCTGTCTATTATTTGTAGGAGTTTGTTGTAAAGTTTGAAAGATTAAATTTAGGATTTCTTGAGCTGCTGAATGTGAACCATCAAAACTGCTAATACAACCAGATAGTTTTGCCCAGATTGATGTGTACATCCAGGGAAAAAAACTACAAGTTTAATTCTAGCCCCTGAGGGAAACATGAAGCTTCAGAACACTTTTGACTGTACTTTTTATCCTATTAATCAATAGGATGTGTTTATATTCCAGGCTTAAAAGTGTAAAAGTTTTTAATCTTACCTTGTTCTTAGGTGGACTTACACTTTTTCCTTGTGGGTGATCTTAGGATTGGTGTCTTTCTCTTCATGTTTGGATTTACCAATTGAAGGGTGCAGAACAGGACAGAATCTATGGCTTTTTCTCAAAGTGGTCTAAAAACTTAACAGTGGGGGCAATCAGTTTTAAACATGTGTTGTCTGGTGAAACGTGCCACCCAGAACCTTGTTAGACTGGTAGGCAATTCCAGAGGTAGAGAAGATGGCATTAAAACCTAAAATACATCACAAATAGTTCATGCACTGATGGCAATGCTGGTTGTTATGGTGCTGAGGAATCAATTTTGAGTTATGGAGAAGAAGACTGAAAATAACATATATTTTACCTGGAAAGAATAGTGTGTGGGGATAAATCCTCCATCACATTGGCTACATGTGGAAGGAGTAGCTGGGATCTCAGTGGAGTTGTCTGGTACCTAAGCTGTTGATTGATTTTGACCCTTGAGTAGCTGAAAGTTTCCTCATAAAGTTGCCTCATAAGTCACTGAGATGTGTTTTTGTGCACAGCTGATCTCAGCAGAAAAGCTGCTGTCCTGTACTTTGTCATCTATGGGACATTACTGTCCTTTAGCATTTAGTAGAGCCATTCTGTTAAAGTCTAAGGAGGTGCTCCAGAGACATCAGATCAAACCTTGCTTCAGGTTATTTAACTACTTGAGCTCAAATAATAGTTTGTTAAAAAATGAGAAACTAGTAGTTGAAGGTGAAGACCTCCCTTTTCAAACTTTTTACTCTCTTGCTAATACCTAGAATTTAGGGAGTCAGCTCCTGAAGTCTTGGAAAACAGAAATGCTGTAATCCAAAGCAGTATTTTTAGTTCCCTTACTGTAAGTGATGATACTTTTTCTTTTGTTTTCACATGCATTATTTTACATCTAAAATTATTTTAGACAAGTTTATTTGCTTGTATATCTAGCCTGTTTATAGTGTTGTTTATTTAATAATAAACCATTTAAAAATTATTTACTTGTGCTTGTTGAATGATAATCAAGATTCTGCTAAAAAAGGCTTTCACAAATAATAAACTATTTTGTGGAAAAGAAATGCAACATTACCCATTTCTTAATGAAATTCTAATTTAAATAAATATGCATAAGTCAGGTTGCTTACACAGATTGCACTTTTACAGTGTATGCTTCTGGATAGCTGACAAGTGCCAAATGTTTGTGTAAAGTGTATCCATCCAAGTGAGGAAGAACTTTATTTCTAAAAGAAGTAAATAAAAATAAGGTCGCAAGTACTGAGCTAGATTAAAATAATTTATCTAAACAGAAATATCTTACTTCCAGACTGTAACTTGGTACTTGTACAACAGCCTAGAGCGTGAGGGCAGCACTTGTTCTACCAGCTTTTTCCATTGTTCAGCTGCAGAAAGCCACGGGTAACATCAGGGGTAGCACCCTCTCTTTTTGCAAGCAGACACAAGACTCAAAATGTGTTTCAGAAAAGATAATGAGGGGTATTTTGCTCATCCTTGGCAATACACAACCATTCTTGAACATGTCAGCAGATTGCATAACCTGGTAAAAAAAAGCTCTGTAGCTACTCTGCAGAGACCTCCAGGAGACCTCTGGTAATGGCCTCTCTCTCTCTCTTTGCCATGGGTGACATCTGGCTGACAGATGGTTGATTTGTTCTGGTCTGGGAGGTAACTTGTGCAGATTCCTTCCCTACAGGCAGAATTTACTCCTCTTAAGGTGTTTTTTGTATAATGTTCTGGGTTGGGCCTCACTTGATTTGTTTTCCAGCTGTGAGAGGTGTGGGTCCTGAGCAAGGGATTGTGCTACATTCTCCATGAGTAAGGACAGGGGTCTTGGATGCAGATTGCAACTCAGCAGAGTCCCGAGTGTTTGATTCTTTCAATTGTAGTAGCACATCTTTTTTGAGGTGAGTTTCCTGGAGGTTTACATTTCAGTTCTTATTTGTTAGAAAGAGCATTATGGTTTTACAATTTTTTAATGGAAATACATGAAATTACTTAAAAGAATTCTGTTCAGTGATGAGAGGTCTTACACATGTGTTTATGTTTCCTCTTTTGAATAAGCAGATGACCTATAGTTAACTGCAGTTGAGTGCTCTTCAGTGTGTAGATCCATCCATTCTCTAGAATAAAACATCCATAATAAAATCCATCCATTCTCTAGCATGAGACAGAGCTCTGGAGCTGTGCTGGCTTATTCTGTTAACACTTAAGCTAGTTGGGGAATACTTGTCCATGATGCTTTATCTCCAGAGCAAAATGACAACTTTGCTTTGCAGAGGTGGTTTCCAGTTCTGTTTCACCAAGACTTTTTTGTTAACTTTATCCCAGATTATCAAGGGTTAAGTAATTCCAGAAATCCATCAATGGATGACTGACTCTGAAAGTGCTTGGGGTTTTTCCCTTAAAATTGTAAACATGAGGGGTTTTTAAAATTATATTTGTCTTGTATACCAAGGAGAGGGTACGTTACAGGATAATATCTATGTGCTGCTTATTTCAAGCAGAAATTTATTTGAAGTGTGCAAATATTCTTGATCAGAAGCTCTTAAAATACAGTTGATTTTGGGATCATGTGGTGATTCTCCAGAGTAATGTTCCATGCTTCTGGTTGAATACAATTTTGTAGTTTTGCTTGTATGTGCTGCTGGGTCAGTCAGGTTCCAGAGCCATATCTGTCTGTCATTAGATGTCCAGTAAAGCTCATTTGTTTATTTTGGCAGGGAAAACCTCAAACTTAACCTTTGAGAATTTCTGTACAATCCCTGTCCAAAATGCATCAGTGTAGGATGGATATTGAGACTGATTAGTCTGCAGATTCCTCAGTTAAACAATGACACTGCTTTTAGAGGGAGAACATGAATATTCTAGAGGCTCTCCAGATCTGCACGGCAGATTACAGATGAAGTTAATTTTTTTAAATGTATTTTGTTCATCTGATTTAGAATGTAAAGCCTTAAATTCTTTGATAAACCCAGCTGCTGTACCTTTTTCTCCTATTCCACTATCATTAACAATGACAAGTATCCTTTGACCAGAAACCTAAGATTACAGGTGTAAGTCAGTGGTTGGCCACTGTGTGTGTTTTGTGTATGTTCAGAGCCTTTAGAAGAGCATAAGGAAGATCATCCACAGTCAACCCCTCTGCCTTAGGTAAGGACACCTTTCACTAAACCAGGCTGCTCAGAGCTTCATCCAACAATTAGTCATTGCTGTTAGTCACTAATTGCTGTTATAATGTTCTTACCAAAAAAGATCTTTCACAGAAGATAGTGTCTGGTCTTGTTAAAGGCTCAGTCACAAGTTTTATGTGCTTGTGTCATGTATAATTGTATTAAATATTAGTAATATCAAAAATTAGTCATAAACATATTGATGCTGAAAATTTCCAAGTGAAGAACACTTGCAATGACAAGTGTATACTGAAGGTATGTGAGGCAAGTGATTCTTACTTAAGACTTGTGTTTCACTGCCAGGTGTGATAATTGTGCTGCTCAGATGAGTTTGAGTGCTGGGTGCAAGGCAGAGCTCAAGCCCAAAACTAAAAGCAGGGAACATCCTGTCTTGCCTTAATAGCAGCAGCTATTTTGGTTTGGCCACATCAGCTACCATGCAGTTTTCTGTTTCACCTTGTGCCAGCTGTTCACCACACAAGGGTGCAGTAGAATTTGGGGGTTAGTGTTCTGCCAGATTAGAAAAGAGGTGATTTTGGCTGGGTTAGTGAGTTGGGTGTGGTTTACTACATGCTCAGATGAGCTGTAGTGCGCAGACAAGACCAGCAGCAGGGGAGACGGTTTCTCATTAAAATGAGAAACTGTTAAGCATAGATGACATGCAGTCTTTTTGTTTAAAAAGCAACATCTGTCCAAGGAAGAGAGGAGCAGGGCTCTTAATGTTCTCATTAATTGCTAGACAGGATTTAAAACAGGAAAAGCTCTTTTCATTTCAATTACTTAATGGAAAAAAAAATCTTGTAATGTGCAAGTGTCCAGTCTTCTGCTGGGCTTTTTTGCCACTTCATTGACTCCTGCATGTACATGTAAAGATCTCTTCTTTTGTCATACATACATGCTAGCATAACTAGCACATCTAAATCCTACTATGCCCATTTCAGTTTTCTTTTACTACTTTAGTGGACTTTGTGAGTCAAAATCACTAAGAAAACCCAATATTGATTGAACAGGTAGGTAGATAGTTAGGAGGGTTAAGAAAGAAACCACATACACACAACCCCACTCTATTTACTTTATTTCCAAGGCTTCTATCAGGAAAGATGGTGACCAAACTTCTCTTGTTTTTGATGGAATTGAGTGAAAGTGGTGTGCACTTTAATTCAGCCTATTTGACTTAGACCAGCACTGTGTTCTAACCAGGCTTTGTGTTGCGCAAGAAGATCAGACTTCAGTGTGCATCAGCATGAGGCAAGGAGCACACACATTAAGAGTGTTTAGTGGAACATGAATTCACACTTGGTGAGCTCTTGCCATGCAGGAGCATCTGCCTTCAGAATCTGCTGGTGAATAGGGGTTGTGTGCAATGCAGCTGCCCTGGCTTTGCTGAAAGAACATGTGAGGTGTGTAAAACATGACACAGTAGTTGATTGCCTTGAAATCATTTTAGCATGGATAGCGTTTGGACATATAAACATCCACAAAGTTGAAATATGTCCTTTTTTTTGAAAAATAAAAAATTGCTGCACATAAGAGACATGATGGAAGATGTGTGCAGTCTATACAATCTTCTAGCGGTGGATTGAGACCAGTGGCACTTCCCCGAAAAAATAAATTACCCGAAATTTGCAGCACATTCATATTCAATTTCATCACAGCAGATGCTCATTAGTATGTTGTTATTAATTGGTATTCACTTTAGGTTTTGTTTAAAATGAAGATAATAATTAGGTTTTAATTACTGCATCTTTCTAAGGGGGGGAGGGGAGGAAATGCCTCTCAAAGCACTGAAGTATTTCCTGTATGCTTTGCTCCATTACATCTAAGCATTGAAAGAGTTCCTAAGACACATTTTTCTGCCAAGAGACTTCTTTTCTGTTTCCTTTTATTTCTTTCCTGTTTTTAAAATATTAAGGATTTGTTTGATGGACATACTGAATCATACCACAGTAGTAAGAGCCACTATTCTTTTTAATCAAAATTATCAAAAAGGCTTTTCACAAAAGTAACTCTCTCAAGCAGCTGATTAATGAAGTGGTGCCACTGTTTTGTATTATAATTAATTGAAGTAATACAAATAACTTTTGTAGCCTGTGGAAATTATCTCTTTTGCAAAGCAGTCTATTAGAGTTAGCAAAGTAAATGGTGGATATTTTTTTTGTGGATTTTATTTAATTTCTTACTGCCTTTATCATCCTTAAAACCATAGGTGGTACAACAGTAAACAAAGAATACACCATAGGGAGGGCTTGAAGAAATGGGAGAGAGTCAGGTGTAGAAGAAAGCAAAAGGGCAGAAAAAGTGAGGATGCAGAAAAGACTTAAAGGGTTATGAGTGTGGTGGGGCTATAGAGAAGTGTAAGAATTTGGGAGATGCCAGAGATTAAATGAAAGACTGCAGAGTCATATGAGTAAAGAGTTTTGAAGAAGCATTGACCATCATGTATTTGGTTAATGCAGGAATTCACAGTGAAGTTTCATGCAGGTAATGACAGGACATGGGGGAACAATTTTAGCAGAGGATATATTTAGATTAGGTGTTCTGAGGAAATTCTTTACTGTAAGGGTTGTAGGCACTGGAACAAGCTGCCCGGGGAAGCTGTGGATCCCCCATCCCTTGGAAGTATTGCAGACCAGGTTGGATGGGGCTTTGAGCAATGTGGTGGAAGCAGTCTAGTGGAAGCTGTCCCTGCCCATGGCAGGGGGGGTGAAATTAGATGATCTTTAAGATGCCTTCCAACCCAAAATGTTCTATGATTCTAAAATTAATCTAAATAAGGATATCTAGTTGACTGACCTGTTTAAATGCACCTTTTCAAGATATGGAGGTTTTGTGTGCTGGTTAAAAGGTGTTTCGTGGACTAGCACTGCGTCCAGATGAGTAAAACATCAGCACTAGAATCACTAGTTCAGTCGTCTGCTGCCTTGCTGTTGTGAGTTTCCATCAGCTTTTCCTTCTGTCTTTCCCTCTTTCTTTTCCCGGTTTCTTTTCTTACCTCATTTCTCTAAGTTGCTGTGCTGCCCTTCAGTACTGAGTGGGTTTTAAAGGCTGGTGTGTTTCCCTCTCGGGTGCCCTCTTAACAGGAGGAAGGACAGTGAGGCATCCCAAGTGAAGTTCCTTTGAATGTAATTTTAACAAACCAGCATTGAGGGAGAAGCCTTCTAATTTCAACACTTTAATGCAGCTGCCACCAAACTTCCTAAATAACAGAAAAGCTGGTGAGAGATTGTACATCTTGATTTCTCCTCAAAACTGCCCTGTGTTTAGGGTAGGAAGATGGCAGGCAGTGGTTGTCTTTCCAGGGCCCCTTACTTTGTGGAAGTTGAGCTTTTGCAGTTCTAAAAAAGAGGAGGAAAGGTGGACACTGGCTATTTTTTTACTCTCTCTTTCCAGATTAAGAAAACCAGTTTCTGTTCTCACATCTTGTTACAGAAGGGTCTTTTTCCTCTGGAAACAAGGATCCTTACTCCTTGACTACACTGTTATGGACTGGGGGAGCTGTCTGGTATGGCTGGAGTGAATGTGCAAGGGGATCTTGCACTGGAGCTGAGTTTTTAGGCATTTGTGAGATAGGAGAAGAGATGGTGCTACTGTTCAGCCCAGTGCCTTGTTCAAACACCAGCAGCTGCAAGGTCAGGGCAGATGCTGAGCCAGATGTTGTGTTTGAGCAGGGTGGATGTGGCCGTGTGTGGAGGCACCGCTGTCCTTCAGGAGCTCCTGGGAATTCTCCTTTCCTTATGTGTGCCCTGGTGGACATTGTCTGGTGTACTTGGTAGCTGAGCAAGATAATTTTCTTTTCATGACCGAGTGCTTTATGCTTAGTCATAGGAAAATTTGCTTTTCCAGTGTTCATAATTCACCAGTTCTTCTAAGACATCATCGTTTTCCTGCTGTGTAATCTTGTGTAATCTTAAATTCTTCCTGGGAAGGCAGTTGGAGATTTGTGGTTGGCCTCATGATGCTACAGGAAACAGTTCTACAACCATTTCAAACCTAGATTTAAATGAATATTTTGTTGGCTAAACACAATGGTTTATTTTTAATACATCTGTTATTTTTATATTAGAAGCCTAATTTTTCTGTCAAAGAAGTGAATAACTGTGAATGAAAAATATATACCTTTTGTTCCTTCATCTGTTGATTGTGGTTTTAAATGCAATTTAAAAAAAAATAGTTTGGTCGCATGAAAAGAACAGAATGATCTTTCCGTGAGTGGAAGCTCTTAAAGAAGCAGACTTACCTGCAGAAGTTAGTTCTTAAGGAAATAAAGAAATCAAACATCATGGAGTAAATAAAGACTTCGAAGTAGAGTTTTATTTTCATGTGCTCACCATTCAGTCTTTCCTAGGAAGAAAGAATGCATAAATGGTGATACAAATTTAGCTCCAGTTCTTCCTGTAATGCTGGGGTCTTGGGTTTTCTTTACACAAAATAATGGCCATTAAAATCAACTATTATTTGGGTGCAAAGTTTTAGGCATTGGGATTTTTTTCCCTTTTTTAAACCTACAGGTTCTCAGAAATTAAGAAAATGTAAGAAATGGTGATATAAGTAGTTCTTAAAGTCCTTTCAAATTTAAGGTGCCTTGTCCTTGTATTCATAAATATGCCATGATATTAATACTTAATTGCATGAAAATCTTGAAATGTTTTGTTTTTTACCAGTTACTAAGTGTAAGATACAGGAAGCTAAAGGGAAGGAGATACTAGGACATTATCAATAAAAAAAAATTGTGTGTGTGTATATATATCTGCCTATGTGTGCATGTATACATTTTTACATACTGATTTTTGTACTTTCTTTATCCATTTAAGCAGTGACTTTCAATTAGCCTGCCTACTAATATCAGGTCACGAAACTCTATAGCTGATGCTTTATTCTTTCGTGTGAGTTGTCACTCGTTTGCTTCAGTTGGCTGGCAAAGGTTGTTGTATATCCATTACCAGCAACACAGCACTTTGCATTTCTGAATTGACAAGCAGCTATATTGACCTAGCGCTTATTATGGGTCAACAGCTGCGTTAACCGACGGAAGGACTGAGGGGCAATTAAAATGAATTGGCAAAAATATATCTTCCTAATTTACTCCAATTTGTTATTTATGCTAACATTGTATGGCTTCTATGGTGACACTAAACAGAATGGACCCAATAATGGCAATTAACATAAAAATATAATGGCTAATCAAATTGACAGCAACTGTTTCTCATCATCTCGACACACAATACATTATCAAAACAAACTATTATGAAGGAGGTAATTTCAGTGTTCTATTCAACCTGCTTCATGTGTGCAGTCAGGGAGATGTGTACCAGCAATTACAGCTGAATCTAAAAAACTAAACAAATAACTTAATCGCTGTCGTCCTCCTTTTTTCTTCTTCAGGAAGCAGTAATCAGGATTTACTAAAAATAACTGGTGTATAATAGTATAATGATGATGCATATCGTAGAATAGCTAATAAGGAATAAAAAATGCTTCTGTGTGTCTTTTTTTAAAATAGGTTCACATGAAGTGGAAAAACTATACTGTTAAAATATAGAAAAAATAACTAAGCAGTAGTAATAGTTGTCAGATGTCTCAACATGACTTGCTTAATAGTTACAGATACTTATTGCGTGTCAATAGAAGTGTAAAATTAGCTGAATGTAGTAGCAGAACTTGGCTTAAATGGGCAGAAGACTGAAAAGCTAAGTTAAAGTAGAATTCCCTTAAGCAGAAATAGTTTACCAGTTGCTCTTCCACTGCATTTTCAGGATCATTCTTAGTGATATGCTGCGTGGCAGTTTTCCGTTGGTTTAACCACATCCTATGTTTTATAGCTCATCAGGAGGATCTTCGAGGGTTTCTGTATGTCTATCTCTGCACAAAATGCAATAAAATGGACACTGTTTCCAAATTTGATGCTGTTAAAATGATCTTATTCTTTGTAATGAACAAGCTCTCGAACCATTTTTGGCCAATATCTACAATTCAGTATCTTAAACAGCAGGGAGAGGAATGTCATTATATGGAACAAAAGTGCAAGAGGTGAACTTGAAGGGTTTTAATTGTATTGTGGTCTAGATGGATCTCATGTCTATTCAAGCAATTTCTGGAGCACAGAACAGTGGCAGTGATAGGAGACCGTCCAGGTGTGCACTTTGGAACTAGAGGAATAGCAGAGAGGCTTGACTTAACTGGCCTTCAGAGCATTTAATTGAGTAGCATATTCTACAGGTACACATCTGCAGATTTTTGAACTGCATGTGTGATTACTAACATGCAGTAGCCTTCACAGATGTGTACAGCAAGGTGATGATGCAGCTGTAAAGGTGTATATGCACTTGTTCTTATTTGGGTGAGACAGTCCCAAATCATGGAACCACAGCTGGAGTGGGAATACAGACAAGCACCTGTACTCATAAAAAAAATAGACATTATTATTTTTTTCTTTGTATTGTACAATATACTAAAGCACCAAAATTTTTCCTTTGTCTCATCATTCTTATTATTTCCATTTTCTTGCTAAGGCATCATTGTGATATGTGTGTCTATAAGAATGCATAAATGTATTTTAAGTTTTTGTAAGAACTTACATGAATCAACTATAAGTCCTTATAAGTGTTTGGTGTAAATTGTGAGGAAAGTGTAGAGGTGTAATAAGGACACTTTGTAACATAATACTAATAATAATTCCAAAAGCTGACATGAACAGAACATATAAACTGTTGGAAGAAACCCAAATAGAAATAATCACTTTTTAATAGTGGACTTAGAAATGGGTGCAAGAGACACACTTTTGGGTTGGGTTTTTAATTGCTGTCTTCTTACATTGCAGTATTCTGACAAGGCCCTGTACACTCAGCTCTGCTTCTACCGCTACATTTTTGATGTGGACTATGCGATGGATAAAGTGGTTACTGAGGAAGATAAAGGTATGTGTAAATTTTTAATTAATTAACAATGTTTCAGTAGCAATTTGCATGCTAGACACTAGACCTACTGTACTCTTCAAACCTGAACTATGAGGCTATGATGTAAAACAGAAAACAGAAGAAAGTATGAATTTAAGAATCCTCTGTAAAGGGGAGTGTGTTCAGTCAGAGTTCACCACTTTAAGAATATGTTATATGCCCCCTTTCTGCTTTTGAAGTTACTGTGTTTTGGAAAATGTGCTTTTCTTGCGTGTTACACCCTTAGAGAAATCCCTTTGCTTGAAGGACCTGTTACCTTCAGTAAAAAGATTAATTAAAATATGTGCATAATTAAAATTTACATTCAACTGTTAGTATTGAAGAGACACTTTTTATCAGGGAGAAAAAATGAAGGCACAAGAAAAACAGTAATGCTAATTGTCTGCAGACCTCTCTAAAATAAAATACAGATTAACCTGATCTTAGGAAGATTTTTTTGTCTTCTCCCAATTACTATAACATTTCTGAACTAAAACATTTCTAAGCTGTAATGGATCAATGGGTTTTGTGCAGCTAAGTGATTTTCAAGCTGACAGAACATTATTTCTGAGAGTGGGTTAATGCTTGGAATTCTGAAAAAAGGCATGTTTGGGTCCCACCACTGAAGCATGATGTCCACAGAGAGCACTGGGCTGTGTCCTCTCTGGATCTGGAGGTGCCTGTAAGGAAAAGGTGCTGCTCTTGGGACTGTCTTGACTGCTCTGCTGTCAGAATCATCCCCACCCCTCCCCTACATCTGCACTTAAGTTACTGGCTGATGAAAAGAGATTAAATAAAATTCAGTCTTTCTAAATGTTATTTTGATAAGCCGCATATGGAAGTGAAAATAGTGCAACCCCTTAGCTAAAAACTGCTCAAATAAGCAAACAGGCTGCTTTTGTTTGGCCTCTTGGACTTCGTTTCTTCTTGCAGAGGTTCTCATTTCCTCTCCTGATTGCTCCAAGTCAGTGAACTCGCTCTGATGCAGTTGACAATGGCTTTGTACATGCAAGGAGGTCCCAGTGTGTAGCCATGTCAGTCTGATACATTTCTGGAGATGTACTGAAGGAATGTTGTGGAGTGGACGCTGCTGGTGGCTGAAACCAAACTATGTGTAGGTCTCTCACCCAGTATAAGGGCATAAGGGTAGAAATCATCAGTAGAGATCATGTCATGGGTGGTCACATCCAATCCCCTGCTACAGCATTCCACTGCATTTTTCAGGACTGCAAGTTTTTGGAACTTCATTTGGAAACCTGTGAGTGGTTCTCACCACTCAAAGGTGCTTCTCCTTTTGCTGCAGTTCCAAAGTGTGTTTCAGCCTGTCAATCTGTGATGACTAAAAATTCACTATAATTTTCATGTTCTAACTTGTTTGTGGCTATTTTGTGGCCATTTACTAAATGTTTATTTGTTTTACTTCCCTGATGTTCTCTGCTTTGCTTTTGGAAACAGTGAGGACATCTCTGTTTTGTTTTGCAACTAAGGCAGAGACACTCTTAGCCTTCTTTAAGAAGAATTGGTCTCTGCTCTATGATTCTTCCTCTTAGCACCTTTGTCTTTTCTAGGTTGAATTAATCTTTGGAGTATGAAAATCTAGAAATTATGTGGTATTTCAGATGGTATCTCTCCAGTGTCTTGTACACTGGGTCTGTATATTTGCTGGAATTACATCTTGTGGTGCTTTCTTGAGCCACCTACATCCTGTTCATAGCTGTTCATATCATCAGCTTGTACTGAAGTAATGATAGAAATCCTGAGGTTTGAGAGGGTTTCTTTTCCTCCTGTCATTTCAGAATCGTGGGTTTATTCATATCTCAGGCTCATGCCACTTGTTTTACTTAATTTTCCTGGTTTTATTAATTTTTGACTGCTTAATCTCATTTGTAATATTAGACTTCAATATTAGACTTCTCTCTGAAAAATAGTATGGTGGCTTCTGAATCCACATAATTTACCACCTTCTGCTTTAATGGGAAAATGTTTCTTGGACCCTGACTGCTAAGTTCAATAAAATTAGTTTTCAGAGCAATTCTTAAGGAATTGTAAGAATTCTGGTAGGTCTTTTTTCTCTTGGACAGTTAACCTTTCAGCATGGTGTGTTTTTCTCTTTTCTGTAGCTGTTTGAAAATTATTCTATTATCTTCTTCAGTGAGCCAGTGATTTCAGACTTGGTGTTGCAGTAGGAGTCAAGGCCAGATAAATTAAATCTCTTAATTTTCCTTTGACAATTGGTTCTCTTCAAAGCAATTGGCTATGTGGGTGTGGTAAACCCACATAAACCCATGTATAATTCTGTCCCATTTTTCAGATCTCTTTTGGGAGGAAGATGTCTTTCTACAGTATATGCAGAATTTGAAAATAATTATCCATGGCTATTTGTGCCACTGTTTTTATTTTATAGATACCAGTGTCCTCTGTTTTCTTGTAACATATTTTACTGATATGATATACTTTATGTAGGATTAAATAGTTTTCATGTACAATTTTTGCTGTAGGTCTGAAATGGAAATCTAGTGAACTCCCCTTTATAACATGAAGCGAGTGTTTATTTTCCCTTGTAACAAAAAAGATTTTGTTTCCATGCCATCATTCACAAGCCATTTTGTCCTTGATCTGTGATCAGTGTCTTTGTTAAAAATGGTGGCAAAATTTAAATGTAGGCTTTGTATGTCTTTGGCATTTTCAGTCTCCTCTTTTTATGCGACTAAACCACTGCTTGACTGTTGTTTTGATTTTGGTTTAGGGAGATTTTTTGCTTTGTTTTGGGTCATTGTTTCTTGAAGGCCAAATTGCATGGACTTTGTTATTTCTACTTCTTATTGCCATTTTTCCCGAATTTTTAAACACTAGTTCTTCTTTTTTTGTAGATTCTGTTTATTCCTGTTAGCAGCTTTAGTTGTTATTTGTCTTGGAATGGTCTTCTTTAAAAAGAAAAAAGTTTTGATGGCTAGAGATTGAAGATATAAATCTGTTTTCCACTGTAGTTTGGAGGAATTCAAATCTTATCTCATTCAGAACCTTGAGATTTCTCTACTAGTTCACTTAAATTTTCTATTCTTGCCTCTTCAAAATACAGAATCTAAATTACAGAGCAGGTTTTGTTTGTTCAGCTATTTATACTGAGGACCCACACTATTTGTTGAAATGAAATCTAAAATAATGATTGTGAAATCAGTGGGAGTTCAAAAAGATATCCAAGCTGCTTCCTTTCCCTGCTAGAGGATCAATACCACAGCCTACTTTTTACAGATGGGCTAAATTTAAAAATCCTCTGGCAATGCAGGTTCTACAACTTGGCAAGCTGTACTCACAGTTTCTTGTGGTGTTTGGTGTTTTCACTGCACTTACTGTACAGAGCTGGTCTTGGTATCTGAGGTGAATTTTGCTTTCTGAAGCTTATTCTGTGCACGATGGGTGATACACTGTTCTCTCAGAGAGTTTGACATATTTAAAACATGCAATGCTGTATTCTAAGTCCCTTTCAACTACTAACCTGTTTTGTGGAGGAACAGCAGGAGAGTTTTCCACTTCTCTATGTGTTTGGTTGTTGGTTTTTTTGTTTGGTTGGTTGGTTGGGTTTTGTTTTTTGGTTTTTTTTTCCCTAGACCTCCAGTAGTTCAGGCCTACCACAGAGGAATACAGCAAAAGGATTAATTAATATTTTTTTATTTATACCAGTGTGGTGATTACAACATCATTCACTCATGTTTTGTTTGGGATCTACTGTAATCATTAGATAGTTATTGTTCCATCTTTTTCCTGCAAGAATCAAGAATAAGCTGACTGGTCTGTGATGTTTTCTTGTTTCAGTGAGTGGTGAAGTTAGCTGTCAATTATACCACTCAGGAATATTTGGATTATATAGTTATGGGTCTTTTGTCCTATTATTAATACTAGCATTTCTCCTCCATACTGATGTTTCCTTTCATCTGGAAGTTTAAGGTGTTATGATGATCCAATTTAATAGGTTGACATTGTGATACAGTGCAAGGTTCTTTGTTGTCATACTGAAAAAAGTGAAATTCTGAAAATTCTGGGCTGTCTTTCTAAATTAGCAACTGTTGCACAGTTAGTATTAGGTTAAAAACGAGTTTAATTTTTAATATTGCTATTCCCAAACCCCCAATTTAAGATACCAGTAATACTAGAAGGGCTGTTTGTTCTCAATTATTTTTTTAATCCGAAAAGGGAAAAAATGCTCTAAATGTTCTGAGCAGGAACATATTTAGCCTATTTTCAGCACTTTCTGACAGGTTTTTGAAGCTGGGCTGTAGGTTTAATGAGACATTGCTACTTAGGTGGGCAAAGCAGAGCAGTGAAAAGCAGCAGGAGTAGCAAAGTAGTAGCATCCTCTCTTCATGTAGATGAGAAAGGATAGGCCAACTATCAGCGATTTTGAACATCTGAGGTTCAAATACAGGAGTATGCTCGCTCTGTGTGCCTTAACTTCAGAATGGAAACCAGTGTCTTTTTATGGCTATGTCATCAGGACATCAAAACAGAGTGTAGTAATCTTTATCTCATTATTCCATTCAAACATTGGTATTGTTAAATATTCAAAGATATTACTGTTTTCATTTTGCTTCTACTGCAGTAAAATGAAAACCTCTGAAAGCGAAGAGAAATGGAGCCCCATAAAGTCACTGCAGCTACTGTGCCTTGCACAGATGTCTCCAGTTCAGTTCCCCCTGACATCATCTGACATCAAATAGAAGATAAAGATGCTGCAGTCCACTTATTCACAATGCATTAATATCACTGAGGCTGTTTCTGGTGCTGTGAGCTTTTTGGGGAAATAGGATCCTGGTCATAGGATTTTTGTCTGTTCCATACAGTAGAAAGGGACTGGAAGCTACTGCCCTTTGACTGCCCCATTTCTCTGAGAGGGAGGGTCACAAATGTTGTTTGCAAGATATTTGAGTGTTTCAGAGACAGAAAGTGCAAAGCTGCTGTGGTGGATTCTTTCCCAGAATATATTTAACAACCCATGGATGTTTGAATCTAAAAAGTCTCAGCATATCCTCTTAATGGATAAGCAGAAGAAAATGAGGGTGGGAGGAAGATAACTTTGGGAAAAGCAGCTAAATATTCCTATGTAGCAGGGAGACGTACATCTTTGAAGTATATGCCACTTTGTGGAAATAGAATGTAATTGTTTTGATCATATACTTACAGGCTGTGGTTTTGTAAAACCAAATGCATATTCAAAGGATGTTTTCATGCTTTTATTGCAGCTTCTTGTGTGCACCTCAGTCCACCCTTCCATGCAAACATCAAAAATCCCTATTTTACTTTATGGATGAATAAACTGAAAAATTATGTTGGGAAAAAAGAAACTCTTCTGGGTTGTTAGACCTAGATGTAAAAAAAAAATCAGTTCTGAATATTTGTGTGAATCCTGTCAGTTCAGTGGTGAGTGTTTTTCCTTGATGTGTTCATAACTTGGTGTGTCAAGTAGCAGACTGAAGTGGGTTTTTTTTTAATGGAAGACTTTTTGAAAATCAGAACAATTTGCCACATTTTTATCAATATACAGACAGAAGACTACAGCAAAGAACTTCTTCCCTTAAGAAAGGGGATATAGTTTTCTACATGTGAGATCCAGTGTATGATAGGGAGAAATTGTATCAATTATCTAGGTGTGTCTGTGTGTGTGTGCATTTATTTGTGAGATGGCAGCAGCTGAAACTTGGCCTGTCTCTTTTCAGAAGGAGCAGTTCAATAAAAAAACATTTCTGATGGCATCACACCTCCAGGTACCATCACTAAGACTTCAGTTCACTGTAGTGATCTCCACATCCAAGCAAATAAAAGCTCCTCTGCACATTTGCTGTCAAGTACTTTGTCTTCCAATCATGTTGTTTTGAAGAGACTGTAAAATAATAATTTTCAAGAATTTAATCTGAGTCTTTCTTCAAAAGCACTTGTTCATTTTTCCTTAATGTGTTGTTTTGAAGAGAAAGACTTGTGAACCTTTTTTCTTTTTAATTTGAGTCACTATTTCTTGAGATTTCTTGAGTGTTTTTAAATCTAACTTTTTTTGGAAAGCACAACCTACTGAAAATTATGTGCAATAGGGTTTTTGAGCCTTTTGATGTAAGATATGGCAGTTAGATTGTCTTTAAATCTTAGGTTATCCTCCCCTAATGACTGTGCCTTTTTTATTGGTATTAGACATTTTTAAGATCTTAAGTGTAATGTTTTCTCCGTTCTGTTTCTGTTCATGTTGTCATTTTGTTAAACCTACAAAATCTAAATTAACCCCATTAACACTGTGCATTTCTAGAACCTTTTCTCTGAGCATAGAATGTAATGGGTTGGTACACCTCTCATGGAGTTGTTTTCTCTACTTGTGAAGGAAATAAATATAAATAATGAGTTAAAACAGTTATAAAATGTCTACAATGTGGAAAATCTGTGGCATGAGAGGAATGCATTTACTGTGACTCAAACCACTTAAAGAGGGTTTTGATTAGTGAAGACTTTTTTCCCTTGCACATTGTATTAATGTTGCAGATGGGATGAAGTAGTAGCTTTGCTAATTTCTGACTCCTCATAAATTGGAATGGTTATTTGACCATGGGGATTTTTATATGTGGAAAAAAGTGAACAGAAATATCTTTTCATTTGCACTTCAGGATTTTTTTCCTACTCAAGTAGTAATAGGTGCAGGTCAGCTTGTCATCTCTAACCCCTGAATGGTGTCATTCATCTCTCTGGTGTCATCTGCCTCCTCCTTTATCACTTCTCTTGTGAGTTTCTCTAAACAGACAATATTTGTAAAACAGTTTTTTCTTCACTGTTTCTTTTCTGTCTGAAACACTGACATTTTTATTATAGAGACCTTTGTCTTTCTGGTTTCAGCTCCTTAGTAAAGTTTGGGGTTTGTTGTTTAGTTTTTTTTTATGGGGGTCAGTTCTGCTGTTGTTCACTGCAAGCCATAAATGACAGCATTTTAGTGACTTCAGCTCCTCACAGCAGTTTGCTCTTTTCTGTAGAGAAAAGTGCAAGACTAGCATGTTTTTCCTTTTAGAAGATAGAAAAGTTTTATGGATCTGATGGTGCTAAAAAAAAAGTTACAGATTCCTGTGTTTTAGATACCAGAATTCTGACATCAGTACTACTTCTAAAAAATTATTTTAGTAGAAATTGGAAATATAAATGTAAACAATTTAACTCTGTAAAGTGCATTCAGTATGTCTGCCTAGACATCAGAAAGATAATGTAAAGCTAAGGCTTAAAGAGATTTTTAAAAAGATACAATTATCTGTATGATTTTTAAGTCTCATAAGAAATGTATTTTAGAACTTGCCAGTGATGGCTTATAATCACTTTGATATTTTGAGGAAAATGGTAGCTTTAAACAGATGATACAGAATTTATTTTTAAAAATGTATTGTGCTTATACAGTTGATGGCTTTTATTTCCATAATGTTTTTTACTACATAATTATACATCTTAATTACGTAATTACCGTCATAATTATTATGTAATTACATGTAGTTCCACTAATTACAAAATCAGGAAGTGTAATTATCTACTAAAAACTTTCTGAAATCTTATTTGTTCACTAGAGATTATTTAAAAGACCAGTGACCTACTGAAGATGGTGTGCAGTGTTGTACTTCACACCAGCACTCTCTTTTCCCCTTCCACATGGGCAGTACGGCTTGGCAGGGTTCTGGAAGGGCTTCCATGTCTTTAATTATGACTTGCCTTGATGGGAGGTTGGGGAACTCAACCGTGCTGCCTGCAAATTTAGAGCTTCTTAATTTTTGCTGTTGATACCTCCTGCCTTTAAATGTAAAGAGTCTGTAGCTGAGCACCCAGGAGGTTGCAGGGTTTCAGTGAAGACCTTTGGGACATTGTTTGTATTCTGGTCGAGGGAGCCTGGTTCAGGTGTTTGGGGTCAGGTGTAAAGACACTTGAGAAAGTTTGTTTATGGCCATGTGTATGTGGAGTGAAAGCTTGACTTCACAAAAGATAAAGGGAGTGCAGTTGATTTCTCATGTCCAAAGATTACTTTTATTGCATAGAAGTGGTTTTGAAAAAATTGTTTTCCTGTATACATCTGTATGTTGTTTTATTACTTACTATTGCATGTTCTTGATTATAAATTTGTCTAATCATGCAGTTTGAAACCAAAAATAGTTTTGCATGTTATAGAAGAGTAAAATTAATACTCAGGACAATCAATGGTTCTTTTGTCTTGGTATTGTATTAAATAAATCATGTGCTACCTTTAGTAGTTTGAATGAAAAGAGCACCGTAAAGTGTTAGATTTGGTGGTCTGGTTTTGTTCTGTAACACTGTGGTGTATCAAAATGGCATCAGAGATACAAAGCTTTTTCTCACATGCGTTATGACAGCAAGCATTCATTTATTATGTCACAGTATTAAAATCACCTGGAAGGAGTGCACTTCCAGTAACAGAAAGCAGAATTAATATGAAAGGGATAATTTTTTAAAAGTGAACTCTAGTTGTGATACTAATAAAAAGGAAGAAAATTGTAAGTTATGTCAGAAGGGAAGTGGTGAAAAAGAAACATGAAGAAAGGGGGGCACTGAAGTACTGAAATTTCTTTGAAACACCTCAAGACTTAATACTGTGTTGCACATGTATCAGAGTGTAATTTTTCTGTGCTTGTTACATAAGGCAACTGTTTTTTTGAATACTTGCCAAAAGCTGTTCTTAGCTCCCAAACTTGGCCTGGGTCTGCAGTTGATGTGAATATGTCATCTTCTTGATGTTAAATGTAATTACCTCAGCTCACATCTCATAAGTATATGAGTCCTAAAGAGAAATTGTCTCCAAACCCATTTAAATTTATATGGACCATTAAAAGAAACATGTGGAGTCATTATTTGTGAAAACAGGAGCCTTATTTAATCTCCAAGATTTAAATTATTGCTGCAAATAAAATTATGTTAATTATTATACTCACTGAAGTATAATAACTGCACGGGAGACATTTCTTTTGAAATATCTTTCTGTATCCTCAACAAACAAAGGATTTCTATCAAATACATTATGAAAATATAGTTATACTCTCTTCTCTAAGAAATGGATGGAGATAATCTCTTCTTTTTATTAGGGACTAGTAAGCCATGTAGAGAATAGCATAATGGAAAATTTCTGTTTTATTCCATAGGGGACACAAAAATGGTGCATGATATATATATAAAAATGCAGCACAGAGCACAAGACAGTGAAGTGCCTAAATGCAGCTTAAATTTGGTTTATTTAAATAAAAAAATACTGCCTTCCATAAAGGAATGTTAGATTTTTGCCATCTCTACATCAGAAAATTGTGGTGGTGTCAACCAATCCCAGCTGATGTATTTCTGGAGGAGCTGGGGCAATTGGGCACTTGAGGCCATGGATGTAGATGGCTTGAAAATAAGGAATGCACAAGACAGTGTTGGAGTAAATATTCCAAAAAAGAAATACCTCTCTGTCTCGTGGGCAGAGCCTCCACTTGCAGTTTTCAAGTCCCTCTCTAAGCAAAGTCACGCTCGTTCTGTGACCTTTGTAGTTATTTTGACATTGATCTCATTCTAACAATCCATCTACCAAATTTCATGTTTCAGTCTAATGTGATTGTCCTTTGAGAACACATTAGTCATCTGTGACAAGCCAAAATGTGCATCAGCCTTCAAAAAAACATTACAGAAGGATGTTCTCCTGTCCTGGCTTGTCCCTCTTCTGGGAGGGGACTGAGATGGGTACAAGGGGCAGCAGGTCTGGTTAGGGAGCTCTTTGTTTTTATCTGGCAGAAATAGGTTGGGAAGAAGTTGATTTGATCTTGCAAGGATTACAACTGTTAAATGCATATCAAAATGTTTTCCTATCTTATATTATTTAACTCAGAATATAATAATGTAATTGTTTTGACATGAAAACGTTACGTACTCTAGTATTTCCATTTATCTTTAAATAGACATTTTTCACTTTGTGAGAGATGCATGCAGTAAGACAAAACAAAAAATGAATAAAAAGAAATGAGTGACAGCCTAAGCTAGTTTATTTATATTATAAAAACAAATAATATTTGACATTAATAGAATTTTAAAGACTTGTAATTAAAATATTTAGCTAGTTATGGTATTGTTTTATATTTCTAATTTGACAATATACGTTCCGTAAACTAACAGTAGCACATTCGTCAAATTAATATTTTAATTTGAGATTCTGTTACCTAGCCATGGTGGAGGGCAAAAAAGCATTAAAGGGACTTTCTTTTTTAATAGAGCTGAGTCTGTAGTTTAAAATGTACTTAATGAAAAATAGTGGTGAGTGACCAAAACCAATGTAGTTAACATACTTAGAGCATTAACTGCCATGTTTTTGAAGGGTAATTGTAAACTATAGTGACCAGGAACATGATGTGGAATATTCCATACTTTAAATTTTGTATTGTACAAGAATTAATGGGTTTGAAATTGGTTATCTTGAATGCAATGGCATGATAACTTGAGACTAATTCAGCTATTTTGAGTATTAATTAAGAGATCTAAAGTGTAGCTTCTTGTTTGGAAACAAGTGCCATGTGTTTTTTGAACACTCTTGGGGATGGTGGCTCCACCACATCCTTGGGCATCCCATTCCAGTGTTTAGCCACTCTTTTAGTGGAGAAATTTTTCCTAACATTCAACCTGAACTTCCCCTGGTGCAACCTGAGGCCATTTCCCCTTGTCCTGTCACTGCTTACCTGGGAGAGGAGCCAACCCTCGCCTGGCACACCCTCCTGTCAGGGAGCTGTAGAGAGCAGCGGAGTCTCCCTGAGCCTCCTTTTCTCCAGGTTTAACACCCCCAGCTCCCTCAGCTGCTCCTGGTCAGGACTCATGCACCTGATCCTTCTCCAGCTTTATTCCCCTTCTCATGACACAGTCTAACAAAAAAGAGAAAGAAACAGAGGTTCTAATTTAAAGGTTTACTTTCTGAAAGTTGAGATGCAAGTTTTAAGCTACTATTTCTATTCTTTCCATTTCTGTTCTCCAAAGATTTATCAGCTGTTTCCCAGTTTAAGACCTCTTTCAGTTACCACAATGATGGAAGCAGCCATAAAGGACACAAATTAAACATATTTTTCATTTTTCCAAAAAAACAGGAACTCTGATAAAATTCAGAAATTACAATGAAGTGTCCACGCCTTTTTGAACTTTTGAATACAATCTGAAGGCTTTGCTTCCTTTTGGTTTTATTGTTTTATTTTTGTTGTTCTGGCAAATTTTGAACAAGAGAAATATTCAGTCAGGAGCTCCTGTTTAGACAAAACATGCATTTTATTTCGGTATTTAGTCTATTAACATAGGAGCATGTCAGTATTTCCTACCAAATACCAAGAAGTATAATTTTTGTTCTGTTAAGGCATTTCATACTAGCGATTTTTGATGCATACATGTGTTCTCTGCCCTGCAAGTGACTGCTCATGCTGCGCTGACCCATAGGGGCAACAAGTATGCTTTGATTCAACCTGAGCCTCCAGGACCCACTTTTGCCTGTGGTGTCTGTGTTTTGGGGCAGCTCTGATGTGTCTGGCTGATGCTCTTGATGCTTCTCCATTTCCAGGCATCTCTTCTGCCCTGGCAAAAACCACTCTCCCACTCAGGTAGGTCCTGGGTTTGCTCAGCTCTCCCAGCATAGAATCACAGAATGGTTTGGTTGGAAGGGACCTTGAAGATCACCCAGCTCCAGCCTCACTGCCATGGGCAGGGAACCTTCCACTAGACCAGGCTGGCCACCCAGCCTGGGCTTGGACACTTCCAGGGATGGGGCATCCACAACTTCTGTGGGTAACTTGTGCCAGTGCCTCACCACCCTCACAGTAAAGAATTTCTTCCTAATACCTAATCTAAGCCTGCCCTCTGAGTTTGAACCTATTTCCCCTTGTCCTGTCACTACATGCTCTGATAAACAGTCTCTGTTCATCTTTCCTGTAAGTTCCCTTTAGTACATTCTGGTTTTCTTTCTTCAGTTCTATTAATGGCTTTTTAGAGGGGAAATACAATCATTTTGATAGATTCTGGAGAAGTGCATGCTGGGTTTTCAGGAGCCCTCATCGTCGCACTTTTTTTACTTAAGTAAAGACTGTTCAGAGATCCTTTGGAAATAGCTTTCAGTTTCTGCTATCATCAGCATCCATTGGCACCTGCTGTGTGTTTTAGACCTCTGTCCTTCCAGGCATTGAGGTGCTGGTGCTTTACTGAAAGCCCTTGGCTGCTCTTGGGTCAGCATCCTTTACCAAAAAATAGATGTGAAAGGAAGGTGACAGAACACTCAGACAGAAGTTTCATGAGGATAAAAGTTTCATGAGTTTGCAGTAGTTTCATGAGGATAAAAGAAAGAAGGGTAAGATACAACCACAGATTACTACAGTATAGGATAATCCTTTCCCTAATACTCCATGGTGAAGCCTTACATTGCACACTCATATGTCAGGATGCCTTGCAGTTACTTGTCTGTGTCTCTACCCTTGACTGTAGAAATAATATTGTGGTTCAGCATTATGCTTCAAAAATTACATTTCCCTTTGAGGGGATTTGAGTTGCTCAGGATTATTTGTGGAAAATGCAGGTGAGAGCTCTGAGAAACAGAAATGCTGAAGGATTTTGAAGAGGCAACAGTAAATGAAACTAATTTGCGGTACAGCTAGACAGTCAAATGGGTCATTGCAAAATGTAGCCTTTATTTTTATGGGTTGTTTGACTCCAGTGTGGTTAAAATTAGGTCCTGCGTTTCCAGTAGGAGCTCCCTAAACTGGATTTCATTACACTTGTTATTCTGTGAGAAGTTTTCTCAATTAGGGAATTGTTAAATAAGATCTCTGTGTATGTATTACTGAAAACTGTTGCACAGTCATAGGCACAGCCTTAAATTGGCATTAGTCATCCCTGAAAGAATTCTAGACTTGGATTGGCTTGAAAATATAATTTTGTATCATCTTGTTCTGGATGTGTACAGTGAGGGCTCTGGAAAAGTATGTCAAAGAAGGGGGTTTTATTGTCCTCTAAACATAAAATATGATTTGGGAGGAAATCACTCTTTGCAGAAATCAGCGCTTTTACAGATGGAGTACATCCTTCTTGGGAAGTTTCTTCAACACTTGCAAGCTGATGTTTTTGAAATGTCTGGAGTAGGCCAGTATTTCTGTTGAATAGCACATTTTTGAAGGCCATTATTATGATAAACCATGTTCTTAGCATAATTCAAGTTGGTATATATACTTTGATTTAAAAAATTGAGTTCTTTTCAAACTGGGAGCTACAAACAGCACTCAAGAAAAAAAGTACTGTTGAACTTACACATAAATTTTTGCATTTAAAATTTTCCAGCAACATGGGTACTTTGTGTCCTCAAGTGTGCCTAGCCAAGAGAGGGCCAAGGAGTGCCTGAAGATCAAACAAACATTCCATTATGAAGCAAAGCTCTGTAGAGCAATATATCCCAATTATAAAGATAGCATTAACTACCCCAGTGACAGACCTTTTACGTAGTAAGAAGCCACCCTTACCTTTCAGCTAATAGACATTGCCTTTAATAAAAGATACTCCAGATCTTTCTCTCTAGGGCTGAGCAAAGAAGACGGGTCACCTCCCTGCACCTGCTGGTGATGCTCTGGCTCTTGCAGCCCAGGGTGCTGTTGCCTTTCCTCTGCAAGTGCCTGGTTTGTGTTCAGCTTGTTGTGTGCACACTCCTTACCTTGTTATGTAGGTGGTTGAGCCTGTAAGTTCTGTGTGAGATGGGGCTTTGCTGTTCTCTTTCTGTCTCAGTAAAGCAAAGAAATTCCTCCTTGTTTTGCTGGTTATAAAGGAGGTCCAGGGTGGTGACTACTTCAGATCTACACAGCAGTATTGCTGGAAAAATTGTACCAAGAACATGTTACCATGTTAGATGCCAAATGTGAAAAATTGATGTGTACAGCACTCCAGTCACCTTGAGGTTTTTCAACAATGAATAAAAAGTAACATGAAAGTAGTTTTCTTTATCCTTCTCCAGTTAACAACCTCTGTTGGCTAAAGCAAAGTGAGAAAAGTGTGTTCTGAAATAAACCATTTCTACATCCCAGAATAACCTATTTTTGAATTGTCCATAGCTAATTGTACTGACTCTGGGGAAGGCATCTCATCATGAGGAGGCAAAACTCTGTAACGTACATCGCTCCTGTAGAAAAGCCTGTCTTGAGGTCTGCAAACCAGCCAGTTAAAAATCACTTTCAGAATGGAGTTCTGGCTTCTGTCACAGGAGCAGGCTGTTGTTTTGCGGTTATTTGTAGAGAAGCAGACGTTGTAGTTCTACACTGTTTCTATTTTTTGAAAGGACAAATCTAGAGATGTAACTTCTTGTATTGGGTCATTTGAAAATTAATTTGCAGTCTTCAAGGTGAACAGTTGTTATCTATTAATAGCTATTTTTTTACCCACAAAAGATTCCAGCAGTTAAAAGCCAACTCCATCAACCTCTGCTTTTTCATATTCAGTAAATGCAGGGATTTTGATAACTCCAGATGAAGTTATCATGGGGAGGAGTTTAATATTCTACAGATCATAGCACATAATCTTTCTTCCTTCTGCTTGAATGTCAAGCATGAAAAAGGAAAATATACATTTACAAAGTTGACTTTAGAAGGGCCTTGAAAATATATTTTCTTATGGCAGAGCAGCCTCAGATAATCCATTATTTTACTTGTAGACCCTCTTTAGGAAGGGCAGAAGACAAAAGGCACTCACAGATTTGTAAGTGTATCAAGTTAGTACACTGAGATCAAAGGCTATCTCTGCCTGAGGGACTCTGCACATTCTCTTCCAGATCAGCTGCAACATCAGGGACAGAAAAATCTACAAAGCATTTTGTTTGCTGTGTGTTCAGTCTCCTGTCATCTGCTAATGCAGTCTTTGTCAGAAAGTACTTAATGTTGTGGTACCCAAGTAACCTGCTTCCTTGTTTCACATCCATTGTTCTGCTGAGTGCATATCTCCTGTGCTCCTGTTCAGCACTGCTGACTTCACAAAAAGGAGATGATGAGCAGACATGCTTCCCTAGGTGGGGGAATTGGGGGGGTGGAAGAAAACAAATGTATTGGCATCCTGGTAGTGGAGCTGGTTGCACCAGTGGGACAGAGGATATTATTGTGCCCTTGATGTATGTTACAGACATCTTTTATGAAAAATCCTTTCCTTAGGATTTTTCCTCCTGAGAAGCTGAGAAGCTTCAGGAACAAAATGTAAACGTTGATTATCTGCTGCTGTAGAATGCAACAGGTGCATCTGAGATTGGCCCATGCTGGATGTTTCTAATTAATGGCCAATCACAGTCAGCTGGCTTGGACTCTCTGTCCGAGGCACAAGCCTTTGTTATCATTCCTTTCTATTCTGTTCTTAGCTAGCCTTCTGACGAAATCCTTTCTAATATTCTTTTAGTGTAGTTTTAATGTAATATATATCATAATATAATAAATCAAGCCTTCTGAAACATGGAGTCAGATCCTCGTCTCTTCCCCCAGCCTGAGACCCCCGTGAATGCCATCACAGATGTATTTGTGGCTCTGAGCCTGTGATCTCCCTGTTTCAGAATGGCTCACCCCATGGGCTCTTGAAGGGCAGGATAGAGGATACAGACTCTAGTAGATCGTGTGGGTGGGGGTCTTGGAAAAGAAGGAATTTTGATCAGTGTATCAGAATAGGTGCAGGTGTGTATTTTATCCACTTTAGTGTCTTGTGAAGAATGGGGAGGATTTGAGATGAGCACACGGGGAAAAACAGGAAAAATTGTTTTAAAAAAATCAAAATGTTTGGTGTTAATTTTCTTTTTACATTGCCCAGTGTGTTAAAACAGAGTAATGCATTTCTTGAAAATATTGTGCACTAGGTTAGAATAGGGGTGATGTTCCCATTTGCTAAACTGTGGTGATTCTTCATTTTCTCCACTGCTTTTTCCCCAGCATTGCAAGGTAAAGGTGGCAGGGAGTAGTTTGTCTCTATTACTTTGTGAAAAGATTGCTTTTCAGGAGTTGGCCCAAGTTGCTTTCCTGAAGAGGGTGTAAGCTTCACCAGCAGTGGAACTTGAGTTATTTAGTCCCTTTCCATGTGAATGACTATTTCTTGGATTCCTTCATTTTTGATAAAGTCTTATTAAATTAAGGACCAGGAACTTAAGTTCACCAGAAAAGGTTTAATTTTCTCTGGTTTATCTCATACCTGTTGACATGACCATAGCTAGAAGTGTTCCCCTGCACCATGACAAGAGACAGTGTTTCAGCTCTGGTCACTCTCTGCTGTGTGACAGAGGAAAGATGTTCCTCATTCAGCTGAGATGGTTCTCATTGTGCTGGGATGGTTCTTGCCCATCCCTTGCACGGGTAGCTTACAGAGTTTGTAAACCAGCATCTGTAACCATCAGGGGGTTGGATGTTCCTGGTCCTAGAATGTAGTGCTGCTGGACATCAGGTGACCTTGGCACCAATGACTCACAAAGTGAGCAGTTTTCTGAGGAAATTTGACTCTATAATGCTCAGCAGGACTAGCCTGACAGGGAAAAAAAGAGAAAATTTAAAGTTTAAGACGGAAAGGAAATTTATTTTTTTCTTAATTTCTGTAAAGCACATGGGTGTATTCAGGAGGAGCAGTATGTTGGTAGTTTCTTCCATTTTAGTACACAGAGAGAGGCTGTTTACCTCTAGATGTATCTATAGATATGGGTGCCCTGCAAGCAGCTACTGCATAATTTGATTACATTCTTCTAGAGGGTGATGAAAGATTCCTCTGCACACAGTTAGAAAAAAATTCTGTATTGGGCACCCATCCCAGAAATGTATCCAAGCAGCTGTGATCTGTGGGGTTTTTTTCTGGAATTATGTATATCACTAAGAATTATACATTTGTTTGCTCCTCACAGTCTGATAAGCATTTTCTTAAGGGTGAGCAGCATTTCATTAAATGGTTGGAGGGTTGTTTCAGTGTAACAGGTTCCCTTTCAGATAGAAAGGACACACACTTTTATCTTCATCTTTTTTCTGGTGTTTGGGGATGTGCTTTGCCTCCCAGTCTGCAAAATATTGTGTAGAAGGTAGATGAAGGTGAAAAATGATGGTGAGTTATATCTCATACCTTTGAGAATGTAACAAAAGCTCATGATCAAAAAAACATGCTGTTATGAAGCTGATATGTAGCTAATAGTCTACAGCTTAAAGTGGGAAAAAGATAGCTGTTGTCAAATACTTGAACCAAAAGTCATGAATAAGTTGGGCAAGTATTTATTAAATATGTATTTTTTCTGTTGATAATCCAAGCCTTTTTGGATTAAGTGTCTCTTGTGAGGGTTGTTCTTTTACCAAGGTTGTGGGATTTTGTCATAAGTGAAGTAAAGCAATGATGTTTAATTTTGGTCACGTGCTTCATCCAAAACTAGATCACAAATGGCGTTTTTCTTTTGTTTATAGCTGATCTTCTGTGCCAGCAGCAGATGCTTTAGTCTGTTGTCATCTCTGCTGTTTCAGTGACTGTTTTTGACAGTGCAATTTCCTTTCAGGTGTCTTGTTTTACTTTTGTGTATGTTGTCCTTATGCCTGATGTTATAGGAAAGTCATTTCCTCAAATCGGTGATGGTAACGATTTGAGTAAGTAAATGGCAATTGAATTCTGAGTCTTCCAACAGCACTGATGTGCTGATACACAAGATCATCATTCTCCAGAAAAGGCTTGTCTACCAGTCATCTCCTGTTACAATCCAAGCTGTGTTTTGGATAATTCTGCTGGTTTTGAAACTCTTTCAAAAATTTCCTCTCATGCAGATGCTAATAAATGACTGAATGGATGCATTCTGGTACAGCGCTGTTCCATTTGTAAGTTAGTTTCAGTCTCATTAATCAGAACTGGTTTCAGTAGCTTCTAGAAAAATTTTGTCAGCCAGAGAGATCTGTGGGGCCTCCAGGATCAAGATTCACAAAGGTAGAGCATAGCAAGCATGACAGATGTGATAGATAAGACAACATTGTTCTCAGTATTTTTTGAGTGGGAAGTAATGAATTTGTGTCTAATTACATGGGAGCTTCTTCTGCTTTTGAAAGTGTGTATTCTTTGTGTATGACAGGATTTATACAAAGTTACTAGTAATGTGGGTACTTGTTCTATTGCAGCCAAATATGCATATTTAATATTAGCAAGAACTCATAAAACCCAGTTAAGTATGAAATACAGTTGAAGAACATCATAAAGAGTAATCAGAGCTTTGAAGTGGAGTTACAGTGGGTTATTGCTGTTAGTGGACCACCTGACTGCGCCTTCTTATTAGAAATTTGGCCTGTCTATTTAAGTATTCTGGCTTTTGTGGGTTTAAGCAATAACTTGATATGTAAGATGCTCTTACTAGAAGAATTCCCTTCCACTCTCCTAACAGTATGTGGCTTTAACTGATTTTGAATATTTTAAGAGTTTCTGGTTCTGTAAAAACTGATTAATTGCCTTTGAAAGCAGGCCATGTTACCAGCTGTTGGTAGGTGTGCTTACATCTCTTTTCAGTGCTTTCTTTGTGAACAACTGATCAAATTAGATTTGTCATTCTTGGCTTGGGGTGATTTTAAATTGAAATGGAATGTATTAAAGCAGCCAACCACGCTGATTGTATTGCAAGCCTCATTTAATTTTGTACATTCACCCATTATTGTGAAAAGCAGAGTTTTTTTTTAAATGCATGATTGTGACTGTACCTTTAGCATCTCCAAAGGTCATGGGTGCATAATTTGTTAGTGTTAGATACCTGATTTTTGAGAGCAAGTTCCACAATGTTGTATATGCATTAAATGTGGATTTTGGTACTGTCCTAGTCCTTACTGGTCAGTTTAGGCCTCTGCATTGAAACATTTGTGTGCAATTGGTCACTTGGTGTCTGTAGATCACAAAACTGCCTATTCTGAAATACTGAGGCACTGGAGCATGCATTAGACATTATCACAGAATCACAGAACAGCTTGGGTTGGAAGGGACCCTAAAGATCTCCTCTGTTCAAGCCCCCAGCATGGACAGGGATGTCACCCACTGGATCAGACCTGAGACTGCTCAGGTCCCCATCCAGCCTGGCCTTGGACGCTGCCAGGGATGGGACATGTAGATATGGCAGTGCATTGTTATGAAGTTGTTCCTGCCAGGTTATCAGATTAGAGTGTTCTCCTGCAGTGTTCACAATAATAAAATATGCTTGTTAAAGCTTTTTCTTCTGTTTTATTAACTGGTACCTTCTTATCATGTATGAGAAGCTGCATAGAATCTTCTAGTTGAAAGTCAGGAGAAATACTGACGGAATAAATTTTTACACAAACTCACTCCATTCCTCTGTGTACCATTATCTTTGAAAATAAATCTGTGATTTCCCTGTACTTGCTATGATGTGAGTGTCCTGGAAGTTAGCATTGTGAATATTTGCTGTTTGCAAAGTGGTTAAATTCACATTTCATAATAAATTTTTCTGGTTTGTGCATAGCTTAATGCAGAAGAATAGTATTTACATAGTAGCTTTCAACAGGGATTCTTGTATTATTTTTGAGAAATGTTGCATAGGCTTTTAATGTAATCTATGCACAGAAAAAATTATTACTTATTCCTTCATTTTGAAAATATTTTTCAGTGCTGTGGTATTCTGTGTATGACTATTTCCCTTTCTAGAAATCCTCTGGGAAAGCAGTAGATGCACCTCAGTATCCAGATAGCAGCTGCTAATCTGGGGAAAAGCGAAGGCTTCAGTCCCTGAGTGGATGTGGATGGCTGGAGTTCCACCCCGTTAGCTTCCCCTTTGATTTACCAGTAGCCAGCTGGATCTGAAAGACATTTCCTGTGATAACCTGGTCAGAATCAGTTTCATGGCAACTCTCAACAGTTTAAAATCAGCTTTAGTTAGCATTTTTCTTTTGATTTGAGTAAGTAAACATTTTTATGTCTTTTGAAGAAAAGACACTGCAGTGGCTTCTGTGCCTAAAAGATAACAGTTAAATATTGTAAAGCAATGGCAACAGTTAAACTCTCAGAAATGTTTAGTTTTGCTCTTTCAGGAGACCCACATGAAATAAAGTGAAGAGAGGTTATCATAAAATACTGGTTTGCAAAGACAGTTCACCTTATACATGTTTTCACATAGGTGTACAAAGCAGCTGTAGCCTTTGTGTGGTCCCTACAGCAGCAGCTGCAAGATGTTTCCAGTTCTTCTGAATCACTGCAGTGTCTGCAGTGGGTTTTGGTGGTCATCTGTCAGTTGTCTCCAGAGATTTTACAGCTTAGACTTTGTCATTGGACTTCAAGTCTAGTTGCACTCAAAATCTTTACTTAGCTATTTCATATAAATTTATTCTCAGAATAAATTGTATCAGTGACATATGTGACCTATCTGGATGTTGTTTACTGGCTTCTTTGCAATCTTGTTTTGGCCTTTCCTTATTTTAAAGTATGATTGATTAAGAAATGGTCAAGAAAATGAGCTGGATGAACTTACAATCATTTGCAGAAGCTGAGTTAATAATGCAAATGGCACTAGCTGGTACAGTACTGTAAGCTATTTCTTGACATTAAAAAGAACTTCCTTATCCAGCTCAGTGTCAGAAAGGTGTTCTCAGGACAAGGGAATTATGTCCATTTTAAATGCGTATATTAAATGCCTTGAGCAAAACTTTCACCAAAGTGTCCCTCACACTACTGACTGTCTTTATGGAATGCACCTCTCTGTATGTGTCTTTTCTGACCAGCTTAGGCTCACATTTGTGTTTCAGGTGTCTGAATGATAATTTTAAATATAGCATTTTCACTAACATAGTGTAAGCACAGTACCTTAGAATCTTTATGTAGAATACTTAGAATTTCTAGAAGCTTAATGTGGATTTTGGGAAACAGTTTCCAATATCAAACTGATGCCATAATATTTACTAAAATCTAAATAACAGTATTAGTCAGTTCTCAGCACTGATTCTGATGTTTTTTCATTGGCCCAGAGTGTTTCTAAATTCAACGGTCTATATATTTTATATACAGAATAATTAAAAAATTAAAATAAATATGTTAAAGATATATTTTATTTGTATATTTTTAAATCATTTCCATGTTTCTTCTGTTTAGACAAATTTCATTTTAGCAATACTAGTTTTCTGTGAGGATGAAGTTCTAATTGGTATCTTCACATAAAGTTTGCAATTAAACACAGAAATATAATTTTCTTCAGTGTCACAAATCCAAAGCATTGCTAAGAAGACATTGGCATCTGTCATCTGCAGAGCAATAGATTTGTCTGAGTGTGCTCCAAAGTTCATTTTCCTGCTCAGTTCCTACCATCTAAATTGTGGAGTGTTTAGTTACCTGAACCTGTGATTGTGTAGTGAATTATGTGTTCTAAAAACCATTATAGCTGTGAATAGTAGCTGGTATTGTCAAAAGACCTTCACAGTTTAGTCTCATGAAAAAGGCTGTATTTATATTAGTGGAGACAATTTCACTAAGCACAGCATGTTTACATCTTCCAAGCCTCAGAGCAAAACTGAGTTAGAAGGGTGATCTCCAACAAATTATTTTTTCACACAACCTTTACATTCATCTTAACCCTTAGGTTCTTCCTTCCCATATAGTGAGTGATGACATTATGAGAAGCTGCACAGGATCTTCTAGTTGAAAGTCAACAGAAATACTGACAGAATAAATTTTTACACAAACTCCCTCCATCCCCGTCTGTACCATTATCTTTGAAAATAAATCTGATTTCCCTGTACTTGCTAAGATGTGAGTGTCCTGGAAGGGTGTGTGCCCTCCTGCATCCTGCCCCTAGGCTTTCAGTACGTTGTTGGTGTAAATTCTGCAGAAGAGAAATTCTGTGTCAAGTGAAAGCAAGGCAGAGCAGCAGATTCTTCATTAAATTTCATTTTAAGCCTCCTAATTCAACTTCTAAGAAATTTAGCAGTTTTTTAATCTTGGTTTTGGTTTTATCTTGGTTTTGCACAGCTAATTTGTGCAGGTGACTTCTATCATGTGTTAGATACCTGACTGCACTATTGCTATCAAAATTGAATTTACCAGTTTCAGGAAAAATAAAATGAATGCCTATTCTAACTGCAGACGTAGGTTCTTAGTTTCCAGATCCAGATCTTCCATTGCATTCTTTCCTGTGTCTCTGAGAGACAAGAGTAGAGCCTTCACCCTTGAAGACTTGTGAGCTTTTGATAAGAATGAACATTGCCCAGAGTTAAAGAGTATTCAAACTGCTGTTGAAGTGCCTCACATGATTCATAGCTACTCTGACTTGAGCATCTTCAGCAGCTGAAGAGGAATATTTTATGCCATCAAAAATTCAGATGCCAGCAGAGACACCTCTGAAACAAAAATTGGAAATGTGGTATATGGTTTGCCTTCTCTCTCAGGAGACTGATTTCACATCACTAGTTATTATTTGTATTCTGCTGCTATCTAGAGGTCTGGTGCACCACAAATAGGCAATCTTTAAGACCATTTCTGCCTATAGAATTTGTAGTGCAAGAGCAACAGTAGCTCTGATGGGGAAATGCCATCCAACCTGTTCTGCAGACAAAAAATGAAGCCTGAATTCACCAACTGGTTTGGTATGATGCTGCAACGTGGTGGCAAAGCTGAGTGCAGCACCTTGATCTTCTGAATGAAGATTCAGTGCTCAGCAGCTGTAAAAGCAGCATGAATAGTCTGTCATTTTTATGTTTCCCTGATGATTCAGATAAAGCAGGAAACTGATGGTGTCTTCCAAATAAGCATATATATCAGTTTCATGAACGTTTGCAGAAGAGATATTTATATTAAGCTTTAGTAACTGCAAAGAACTGTGAATGCTTTTAGGCAAGCATTGCTAGCAGGTATCTTAATTTTTTTTCTAATTTATTCTGTGGGTTTTGTACATTCCTTGGCTTGTCTTTATTGTCTTGACTTTGCTCAGTTCTGTATTCTGATATTGCAGGGGCTTTCTGTTTATTTGCTTTTTTGTTTTTAGACTTGTTCCCACTTGACCTTGATTTTAAACCAATGCATCCCTGAACTGCCTCTTTCAAGCAAATGCTTTCCAGTATTTTCATAGAATCATTAAGGTTGGAAAAGACCTCCAAGATGATCAAGTCCAACCTTTGACCAAACACCACCATGCCAACTAAACCATGGCACTGAGTACATGTCCAGTTGTTTCTTAAACACCACCAAGGATGGTGATTCCACCATCTCCCTGGGCATCCTGTTCTACTGGCTAATCGCCTTTTCTGTGAAGAAATTCCTGCTAATGTCCAGCCAAAACCTCCCCACGTGCATCTTAAGACTGTTCTCTCATCCTGTTGTTGGTTGCCCACTTGCAGAGTCAAAAGCTCTGAAAAGCTGAGTCTCATTTTGAACAGCCTTGCATTACCCAATGCATTTTAGTTCTGTTTTATCTGGGTTTACAACTGCTTAACCTAAGGAAAGTCACTTTCAGGGTACTGGATCATTCATCTCTTCCTTCCATCTCATTTTTGCAAGATGATTAGTTATTTTCCTAAAGGAAAAACAGGCTGATGATTGTAAAACAGACCCTGAGAAATTCAGTAAGTATGTTTTTCTGTTATAAAATAATACACTGGAAAATGGAAAAACAAGGACGCAGGGCCAGTTACACATCTTGGGGAAATAAATGTCTTCTGATTCTGCCATAATAATATTTCCTCCTTCCCCATTTCTTCTAAGCAAATATACTTGGGGTCCTCTTCAGTGATAGTATATATAAAGGATATCCTCCAAAAAGAGATTGGCAGGTTTAATTTGTTTGATGTGTGCAATCACAGTCCATGTTAAATTCGAAATGCTTGTCCAATCAAGGGTTCAATATAGAAAAGAGGCAGTAACAAGCATGCAGTACACTGTAATAAAGAAATCTGTTGATTGAAAAGAGTTTGTATATTTTGGAAATGATAGGGAATGTAATTGGTAAGAAAGAAAAGAACAGGGCTTCATAAATAATAGGAAATAGAGCATATTTTTTCCACTGATAATGCTAACTCAATTTAACAATATTCTGGTACTGAATTTTCCTGTTCAGTAAAATAGGTCCGGTAGATCTTCCAGTACTCTAAATTTCATGATTAATGGGAGGAGCTCTTTATTTTGATGATGCCAACTTCAATGTGTTGAATTCCAGCTATAATGACCCTCTCTTTTTCTCTCATCCTTTTTTTCCTCTGTCTCCTAACCCTTAGAAGTGTATATGAAGAAGGAGAGGATTTGGCAGATGAGCTTTTCAGTCAGACTTGACTTTTTTAAAATACAGCTCTCAGAGTGCTTTTTTGAACTTCCAAAGGATATCTGGTAGACTGGATAAGATGAAAAGACCTTGATGAGTCAGGCTAACTTCATTATTTCTTACAAACTTTAATAATCCCAAATCTAATCATAGTGGAATCCCAGTACCCGTTCAAGGATTCACCCTTGCTCTGCACCAAACCTTCCATCTAGCCTTTTTTTTTTTGCTGCAGTTCACTGACAAAACTGTTTCTATTTATGGAGCAGTAAGTACTTGAATAGACTTTTAGCATATGGATCATATCTATGCAGTGTTACAACTCTGCCAGTCTTGAAAATAGCTTTATTTCATGTCATTAAATTACTGAGGATCAGAGCTGTTTTGTTTCTTATGTTTTGTGTGAGCAGGTGTGCAAGCTTGTATTAGGGTATTAATATATATTTTTCAAAAGACTGTGTTAAATGGACATATAGCTGCAGCTGTTTATGCAGTAATTGTTGTGGTACTTTAAAACTCTTATAAGCCAGGAGGAGGAAGTACTTGAGAGTCAAAGCTAGAAAATAACACACCTAACAATGCAGTGTTTGTGGGAAAGATTCATTATTGTAAAGTTTCTCAACAATTTTATTTTTTATTTTATGTTTTACGTTGAGATAATATGTTAGTCATAGTATTATATAGGTTATCTAATATTTGAAGATAGAATTATACCTGAGTGGTCATGGTAGTTGTGGGGAGTATGATGTGTCAGGCTGAATTTTTGTTCAAGTATTCTCATGCAATGATCATAAATATTATGACATTTTGAAGAAGTACTCTTAAGACATAAAAGAAAAAAAAAAAAAGAAATCTATATATACAAAAATGGGAAGGTGTCTCTGTGAGTTGGAGCATTTGGGCTGTATCAGAGTCCGTGGTCAGCAATGAGGAACAGAGGAACAGCAATGCCCAGGTGGTGTTTGTTGTCTGCTGAGTGATGGCCACTGTGGGTAACTCCTACAGGAGCTGATGCTTGGTCCTAGAAAGTCAGCTCACATGGAGATCTACAGAGATGATATGCTATGCCTAAAAAATTCAGAATGAAATAACATCAGTTTTGAGGCATTTAAAATTACTGTACTCTGTGGGCTCATTGACTTCACAGGGGCAGCAGATCATTTGTTCTTGTGCTCAAATAGTATTTGAGTCTTCCCTAACTGAGGTTTTGGGTTCAACATTTCCCTCTCAAGAACTTCAGGCTAAATCTTGGGATCTCATCAGATCTTTGTTCTGTAAAACTGGTAATTCAGAGTAAAGATGACTTTTGCATAAACCTAAAGTGCAGAAATTATAATTAATGCGATTTCACAGTGAGTAATAAGCAAAAAGCAATCTGGTTTTTGGTCACAAGTTTTTAACCAGGTACCAGCATGGTTGGAATGTTGCTACTGGTTGAGAAACAATCATAGAAGGCTGTCACTCAAAACAGCACTTTGAAAGCTCTGTTGAAACCCTGTAGATACTGGGGATTTCTCTCTGAGGGGTAGTTGTTTTCTTATAATCAGAAAGTGCAATTTAAAATCTGCATTAATACGTTCCGACTAAACCTTTGAATATTACTGTAGCCTGCTGCCAGTTAACTGACTCATTTCTAGTCACTATGTTAAAATACATGAAAAAGAATTGTTAGTATGTCTAGTAAAATAGCTGTTTCCATTATCTTTGCTCTTTCTGTGTACGGGTTTTAAGAGAGAAATCCTTAGTCTGTGTATTTTGGTGTCAACAGTTCTACTCTTAAATGATGGACAACAAGTTAACAACATAAAATGGATGTTGACAGTTCTTGAAAATGAAATAATGTTTTATATAACCTCAAGTTTCTCTCTGAACTTTGACCAAATAATAAAAACCTGAAAAAGGAGGGGCCCTGTGCTGTCAAGCACAGAATTGCACAGGAAAAAAAAATTAATCTAAATGGTGAGGGAGAAGTCTGGGTTCTCTTGCATGATATTTAGCAGCAATGGTAAGAAGAGGGATGTTTCTTTCTTTGTGTAATGTGCAGTAGTTACAATAAACACAAGATTTCCAAATCTCAGAGGACTCTCTTGACAGTTGCTTGATAACAGCTTTTTTCACTCCATAGTTTTGACAGTTTGTATGTGTTGCCATATCTAGTGTAAACTAAAACATCACTGTCATTCTGTTTTTCTTTCTTATGTGGCTTCCTTTTCTTTATTTTTATTCTGTCTTCAGCATAATGAAAAACACAGGCTTTTAATTTGTCGACTTCAGTAAGACAAGTTGTGTGTGGAGAGTGGCATGTGTTTAAGTTTTGAAATCTTCAGATTGAAAAGCTTTTTTTTGCCTTTTTTTTACCTTTTTCTTACAAAGTGCATGTGTTTGTGTCCTAATTTTCACCTGGCCTGTCAACATACACCACTCTATACGTGTTTGTGTGGGAGATATGAAAACACAGGACACAGGACACTTCCATGTTCACAGTGGCATGGCACATTTTTGTTGTAGGCTTCCTTTTTTATTCCCAGAGAAGTCCACAGAACTGCAGCACTTGTGTTAGCATCTCTCCCCAGCCTGGTGTGCTTTGCTTCCTTTCTCTCCCGTGGTTCTGAATTACACGGGGGCTGATACTGGAGTAATGCCCCATTGGGGAAGAGCTGCTGGGAGGTGAATGTTGCAGGGAGGGACTTGAGAGATGCCTGTTCAGGAGAGGCCAGCCAGCCCCAAGGTACCCTGGTGTCTGTGGCTGCTGCTCAGCTGGGGTGGTTTACCATAGATAGATTTTGTCCCTGGCTCAGGGATAGCTTTATTTAACCTTCTGGATGGTGGAGGGTGCTGTCCGATCTTCCTGAGGTTATTTTGTCATCAAACCAAATTTGCTTTAGCACAGCAAAGTGCCCAGTGTCGTCATCTGGCATGTTACAGACAAATTCCAATTACTTTCCTGCTTCAAGCTATTGTTAAACACTGTGAGCTAGCTGACAGTAAAATTATAAATACAGGTGTTGTCACACTACACTATAATCAGAATTTTAATTTGAATTTTCATTTGTAAAGCCCTTTTTTAACATGAAAATGGGAATAGAATTAGTTTTATTGACAGTAAAAAGACATTTTGAAAGCTTCCTAAATCATTACCTGTATTTAGTTGTGGGGAAAAATTGTATATGTCCGTATAAAAAGAAGAGTTTTATTATCACATATTTACTCATTATATTTAGTGGTAAATAAAACTAGGAAGATGTGTTTGACAAATGATTGACGTAACTCAGTACGTTTTCACTTCATCAGAACAATAGACAGACATAAATATATATTTGCTTTTGTTTTGCTCTGATATTACTAATGCAAGCCTGCGATAAAATCTTCAAGCAAATTAAGTAGTGCCTGTTGAGTCTGCATGCAGTGCCAAACTTTTTATTTTTGCAATTTTCTCTTCTTACATAGATTCATCATTCTTTGCTTTCTTTCTTCCCTTTTTTTTTTTCAGTCTCCTTCTTTTTCTTTGCTTGGTGGTTGGAGTGGTTCCCCCTTCTCAAGACCCTTTTTTTTTTTTTCTCAAGGCATTTAGTGTCGTGTCTGCCAGATTTCAGTGATGAGCAGCGAATTGCTTTTAAAGTGGGCATTATGCCAGTTCAGCAGCACAATGGAAAACCAATCTTCCACCATTCTACTTTTGATGCTGTTATTGTAGCATTTTAGATAACTGCTGCCACAAAAAAAGATGTGCTCAATTGCTACCAGTTAGTCAAGTTAAATCCAGAGTAGCATTAAAATTACTCTGAAAACTGTTTGTCAGAGGTCATGTGTTGTCTGTGGCTACAGCGCATAGGATAGATGTTCTGTGCTGTGTGGGGTTTTTTCTTCTTGCGTTGTTATTATTACTGTGACTGACCAGCTCTCTAAATAGCCCTTCACTACCTGTTTACTTATTGTCTTCACCTCACTGCTGAAAATATGTGTCGAACAGAAATGTTGAAAAGTTTCTCTAAAGTGCTGGAAATAGCAGGGGAGTGAGTTGTTCAGGGTGCTACAGTTTGTACGGTGTGAAAGAAAAAAAAAGAAAAAAGAGAGGTAGAGCAAGAACATAATTCTCTGGTTTCTGTAGCAAGATTACTGTTTTCATCTTTTTATCTTCACTTTTCAACCACTGAGTTCACTTTTCTATTTTTTTAATAGCACAAACAGAATTTATCCTCTTTCTCTCTCTCTTCCCCTTCAACTCCTCCTCTTCCTCTTTATTCCGCTGGCTCTGCTTGTGAATGAAAGGGTCCGCTACTCCCGCGGCAGGACAGATGGCAGTTGTGAAGCAGGGATTATAGCACTAGGTGACTTTTAAATCAGTTGTTTTCCAATAAAACACAAACAGGAAGATTATTTATGGGTGGTGGGAATTAAAAGAGCAAGGATATTTTACTCGCCTCTGGCTGAGTCTTTTTTTTTTTTTTTTTTTTTATGAATAATATAATACCCACGCAGCCTGAATACTTGTTTCACTTGCTTGCATCCCTGGAAAATGTATGTTAGGTTCTGTATTATATTCTGGTCATTTCTAACAGGGCAGCCTTCTACATCTGTCACTGGGTAGCAACACTGTGGGGTGTAGGACTGCAGATTACAGCCCTGGCAACTCTTGTGGGACAGTGAAAGAGCAGATTCAGCTGTGAATTTCAGACTTGCAGTTACGCATCTAAATAACATACCCAGCTTTCAAAGGACTTAGTATTTGTAACCTGCTACGTGTGGTAGCACTGCAGTGGTCCATGGTAAAGGTGAGGAAATATATTTAGGCATTAGGTAGGCAGCACTGGTGGTTTACCTTGGAAATTCTTCCCCTTGATCCGCAAGTTGTTCTTTTTCTATGGGACAGGAGTTGTGTCTGTCTCATAGGAACACCTTCCACCAGAATTTGCTAATATTTATGAAGTTCTTGAAAATCTCCCAATAGGTGGCAGTGTGGAAGTGCACACTTGTCAAAATTAGTGTCCCTTCTTAAAGATGGGCATTTCCCTTCTGGTGGCATTTTAGCCATTGAGGGTTTGCTGCTTTAGCAGTAGAGATGTTGTAAGCTCTTAGATTTTCTGTCAAGGGTGTTGCAAATGGGTCACTTATAGTTGTTACTGCTCAGACTTATCCCTGTAAGTCAGGGGAACTGTTCTCTCCAGTGTTTTTTATCAGAGCTGCGTCCATGCTGGGTAAATACCTTGTGAAAGAGAATACCTTTGAATGATTGTTATGGAAACTGAATGACTGCAAAAGTGAAGAAGGGTGTCTGTCCCTGGAGTTCAGGGGAAAAAAGAAGCAGGACCATCTCCCTCAGGGAAGTAAAACTATGTCCACCAGGCAACATGATTGAAAAGTTGAAGTGCAAAGCACATAAGTGATACAAACACACACACACCATTTATTAAGTAGGTAACCTTAATAATAGTGATTTAAAAAGCAAGGCGAGCACTAGATGAGTTCTTAAGATAAAAATGGAATGTAACTCCATGAGAAACACTTAATACTTAAGGTAATTATAATTATATCTAAATTTAAAAGATCCCCTTCTTTCCTTTTGGTTTTGTTTTTATCTTTACTTTTTAAAGTAGAATTTCAGTTTTGCAGGCATAATTGTGCAAGTTTCCTTGTTTTTTGATTACACGTCAACAGACTGTCTACAAGGAAACTTGCAGAATTTGGTTACATGCATTTGCATAGACTTTATATGTAAATTATTTATCAGAGAGACCTGTAGAAAGTGTGTCCACTGAAGTTAAGTCTTACATGTAGCTAATGCAGAAAAACAGTTAGATGAATTCAGAACAGAAGGAAATAGAAACCTCTTGAATTTGATCACAGTGTATTTCTGCATTTAATATTTTTGCTGATGGGAGAAAAAACGTGAATCCTTTGGGGTGTTTTTTTTGCAGTTGTTTATGCACGTGTAGTTATTTATGCAAAGTTGTTCTCTTTTCTTCATCTGTATTTTGGAGATACAACTCGAAAATTGTCGCATACACTTGGTTAAATGCTGTGGGATTCCTCACTAAAGAGCCACCTACAGGAAACAATACAGGAAGCATACTCAGTGCAGCAGTTTCAGAGCTAATATCTTTGGTAGCCAAAGAAGATGGAGGGAACTGACTCTTGAATGGAAAAAAAAAAAAACCCACCCTTATTTTTACAGATCTCAACCTTATTGAAAAGGTTGAGATCTGTAAAAATCCAGAAAATATTTAACATGAGGCAAGCTTTCGAGGGAGAAAATGTAAAAGTAAGGATTGAGATGTCTACAAAGTGCTTAAAAAGTATTAAAGCAAAATGGCATTTTAGGCTGTGAAATCAGCTATTTGTTTTTTTAAGAAGGAAAATTAATTGGGGTGACTATTAGGGCTCCTTGAGGAGTAAACACTAAGTTGAACTGAACACAGCTTAAATAAGGACTAGTTAAGCTGGAGGTTGACCCTCATCCACTTCTTTTCTTTTCAGTTTGAGTGGTACACCAAAGAATAGCTCATAACAAGATTCTAGCTTTATATTGAAGGGAACTATTTATAAGTATATAGTAATGTTGTCACCTTTGAATTTTCAGCTGTAAGTGTATGTACTCTTAGTAATATTAATGGAGTAATTTGAAATTTTGAAAGCACTTGCTTTTCAGTATAAGTGATTCATATGAATTGGTTTGCAAGAAGTTCCAGATTACAATTCTCCGGCAAATTGCTTCCCTGCTCACTCATTTTTGTCTTAGTGCCCAAGATCAAACCCTTCAGTGCAGGCAACAAAACATACAGAATGGTTTTCAGAGCCTCTCTAAAAAGTCCTTTTCTGTGAAGAAGCCTCCATATTATTCTGAAAGT
>CM077462.1:108997123-109064029 GCA_039654755.1 Calcarius lapponicus
GTAAATGGATTTCAGGAACCTTTAAAATTTTTTACTTTTTTTTTTTTTTTTTTTTTTTTGTCCCTATTAATGTAAAAATATACCTTGGTAGCTAAACAAGGACTTGGATGGGGTAGTAAATTTGACAGGATATCCAGAAGTTCAGACTGTGTTTTGTGAAGGGAAGGAGGGAGCAGTTATGTTGGGAGGTAGAAGGAGGGATTACCTGCATGCTTGGTAGTATAATTCTGTAGTATTTACCAGAGTCAGTGGTTTACTAACTTTGGAAAATACAGTACCTGAATTTTACTTGCATACAGTCAGAAGCACATATTTTTTTCCATTAAAATAATTGCATTTCTAATTTTACATTTGTTTTGATAGTGTCTTTCATATGCTCTGCATGTATAGAAATATATCTCATTATGTATAGCCATATATACATTCTGCAGCAATGGTCATCTTAAAAGATTGCTCATTGCCCCTGAACTTGGATGTTACTAAAACAATGATGGGGTGATAATGGGTATAGAACTATTTCAGAAAGTGAGCACTAAAAGGCAATTTCAGTCAGTTTGTATAGCTCAGTTTTCAGAAGGCCTTAAGCATGTTATTGATTAAATTCTCATTTAGGAAGAAAGTAGGAGCTTTTATATGCATCTCTAAGTTGGCTGGTGTGGTAACTCGGAGGTATTGACTGGCTGTGTGATATACAGCGGTCACAGTTGTCTTTTACTCAGAGGAGCACAGAGTGATGCCGGTTGTCATTCTTACTCTGCTGTGTGGCAGCGTAAATAGTCCCCTTTCTAACCAACCTGGTGGGAAAAGTCAATATCCCATCAGCAAAGGAGGTAAACACATCAGGAGCTGTGTCCTCTCTCATCTTCCCCTGCTCTGTATTACTACAGTTCTTTAAATCTCTTCTCCCCAGTCATCAGATGCACTTGTGTCATTCAAATGCATGGTGCTGCAGACACAGCCCTGCCTGCCTCTCCTCCCGGAGCTCCCAGCTCCCATTCTCTTATAATTGAAACTTAAAATTGGCCTCATTACTTCAACGAGGCCCCTCATATTTCTCCTTTTCTTTTTTTTCAGTCCACCCTTTCCTGCCTGCCTCTACCAGGGTAATTGCATCTAAGAAATGTTTGAAGCATACTGTCAGAAAGGTTATTGCTTATAATTGGAGTTTAGATTTAATGTTGGGGGGAGCTGGAAGCTGTTAGTGGGGTGGCTGGAGCCCTGAAGCCTGAATTGGAGCTGTACACGGGTCTGTGTTTCTGTTCCCTACTTTCAGCCCTGGTGTATTGTTTGCCTCAGTGTTCTAATGATTAATGTGCCTTCCTGCTCTGTTCACATGTGCCAGCTGTTCACATTGATGTATTTTACCTTGGTCCCTCCTGAGCTCCAGGAAGCTTTGAACTATTTTGGCCTAGTTTTGAGGTATAAGGATGGAATTTTCCACACAGTTCCTTGATATTAAGAGCATGGTTTGGCTAATGTGAGCAGTTGCAAGTGAACCCACTTACTGTATCATTAATCTTGAAAATACATAAACAAGTGAGAGCTCAGTTTGTGGCAAAGTGGGATTGGTGTTTTTATGGATCTGGTTAAGACAACTTTCAAGGTTTGTTTAATTTAACCCTATATCTAAATACTTTCAGAATCGTTAAATGTGTTTATGCCATAGTGACTTCAGCCTGTTAATGAGCAGATTCACATAATCAAGCTTTTGTTGTATTGAAGTTGCAGTTTAAGGAAAATCCAATTCTGCTAATAGACTTTAAGTCATTACTGTCTGTGTAACAGTAAAAATGTGGTATCTTCAACAAGGCATCTTCCTCTGTTTGCTTACTGCCCGAGACACAATACATAACTTCTTCACAACAATGCATGAAAGGTGCTTATCAAAGTGCTTTTAATCAATGTATTCACTTACTCAGGCATTGTTAATTTAAATTTTTAATTTAATTTTAAAGAGTTGATAGCTTCATGCAAAGCAGTTAACTTCAGTGGAACTTTGTGAATAACATGGAAAACCTAAGCAGGTGGCAATTTCTCAGTAAAACATTGCTGATTGTATTGTATCCAGAGCTAGTCTGCTGAGCTCATACTACAACATCTGAGGCTCTGTAGAAATATTTGTAAATCCTCCGGGAGGAGAACTTCACAAACCTCAAAATTGTAGTTGCTTTTTCTGTCTCCATGCCTCCCATCCCTGCCATCTCCTCATGTAGCAGTCCTTGGCTGCTGAGATGAAGCTGTCTGAAGGGACACCTTCATCTCAGTCACATCACAGAGGTGAGGTGAGGTGTGACTTGTCACAAAAATGAGACATTTCACCCCTTCTACATATAGACTCAAAAAACCAGAGTGTCCCTCTCCCCAAAACCCTTTTCTTAAATAAACTCCACTGTTTTTAGAGACAACTGGTTTTTCATCTTAACTTGTGCTGTTGACTAAAAGCTGTTTGAGAGGTGATGGAGTTTTCCCCTGTTACATATTCAAATGACCAGGAGGGCTGTGAAGGTGTCAGGGAGAAGTGAGGCAAAGCTAATGAGCAGTAGAAGGGTGGTGTTGGTGGCTCACATGCACCTCAGTGGCTTCAAATCTTGACCTGCAAGTACCTGTGCTGTGCTCTCCTGGTGCTGCTGGGCGTGGAGTTCCTCCAGTCTAAGAGCAGGGAAGCTGCCTGGGAGGGCACCTTGTTCTGCAGTCTGTGTGCTCTCCAGTGTTCCAAGGTGTAACTGCAGGAACAGGCTTTTGGGTAGGAGCTGGTGTTCCTAGAATGTGGAGTTGGTTGGAAAGTAGGAGCAGAACTGTGCCAGATCTGCATCCACTTGACATTGCTGTATAATAGAGTAGTGGAATATTTTGCTCTTTTAGCCTTTGTTCACAGCTTTTATAAAGGAAAAGCTGGACAATCACATAAACAAAATCCCTTAGGTGTGTTTTTTAATGGCAGAAAATTTGGGAAAAAAAAAAAACCAACAACAGAAATAGAACAGCTTGGTCTTTGCTGCTGAAATATGTACAGGCTCATGCACATGACTTTGCATACACATAAAGGTACAGGTGAGTAAATGCATCCCAGACATCTCTTATCAAGCATTTGGGAGCCTCTTCATTCATGTGTCAGGTGAACCTGACATCTCCTGGTTGAGATACTGGGCATCTTCTCTCCATTTTAGGGTAAAATAGCATGGAATTCTCCTTGTTTGTGTTACTTCCCTTTTCCTTCCAGTGCCTCCCTTGTGCTGAGGATCACGATTCCTGTCCTGCACACAAAGTGCATTTGAGAACTCACAAGACTGGTGATAAGTGTGTCCCAGGTTGTGCCAATGCCACTGTTAACAGCAGGGATGAGGGACATGAATTGGATATGAATTGTGATCTCCTTCATTCTGAAGCCACCCTGGGGCAGAATCTCTCCCTGCTTCCAACCCCTGGGGACTGCATAGTTCCCACTAAGTGAGGGCACCTGCCCCTTTTAAATGGGATCCTTTCAGACCCAGCCCAAATATTGCTTACTTTCTCTGCTGTGACTTAGTGAGCCCCCATTTCACTCCAGCTAGATCACAAAACTGGACTATGGGTGGCTCTTGCCAATTTTCCCATTGCTCCCATGCTGGTGGGGCTGAGGGAGCTTCAGCCTTGGTTCCATGGCCAGGGTTCACCATGGCCCCTCACCAGCTCATGCAGGAAAGGCAGCAGAATGTGGGAGAGCTTGCCACAGATTTGCTCTTTGCTGTCTACAACATTCACCTCGTTTTAAAATACCTTGATTCACAGTCTAATGAATGCAAAAATCTTGTCTTTTTGTGGTCATTTAATCCCTCTTTGTGTTTTGGGTTTTTCCTCTTTGTTCTTCTAGAGTATTTGAAGAAGAAGCCACTCAGGAGGGAAGTCTCTGAGGCCTACAAAAGACTCAAGAGCACCGTAGACAAATGCCTGGCCATGAGTGGCTACTCAGAAGTGAACCTTGGCAAACTCTTCACCGTCAGTATTGGAAGATAGATCTGTGGGAGAGTCCAGGAATGAAAGACAGTGATTGATTAAAAATGGAGGGAGGCCAGTCCCTTGTTTATCAGTAATGATCTCTTCAGCAATACTCTATTTCAGTATGTACAGTGATGTTTTAATAATCTTGTCTCTTTGGAGGAGGAAAAATGGGAGATGAAAACAGGATGTATGATTCTCGTGGATATGAAGTATTCAAGGTGTTTTTATCTTCCTTTTTTTCCTTCATTGAGAAACCAGGGTTATTAAAATATGGAGTAGTTGATTTTTGCAATATTTTTTGTTGTGTATTTAGACCTATGAGGGAAAAGGGGGTGGGGGAATTGCTGCTTTAATTGGATAATTCCCAGTGAGAGTTGCTGGAATGTAAGTGATCCTAGACTTTGCTCCAGGGTATTTACTAGAGGTGCTCTCAGGAAGAGAGGTTAGTAGAGGTCTCAGTAGGAGCACTAATGTTTTGCCTTTTCCCGGTTTATCTTCTTCCTGATCATAAACATACCAATTAAAAACAATACTAAACCTAAATGCATTTAAATGTCCTATTACCTTCTGAACAGAGGTAGGGACGCTTTACTTTGAAATTCATTAAAGAACGACTGAAACCTGGAGGTGCTAAAAATAGGGACCATCTTTTTATTAGGAGTCTTTCCAAGCATCTTTAAGCATAGCATTTTGCCACGTTGAAAATTTCTGTGTGGATGTAAAGACATGCACATGAACAAAACCCATTTCACTCATGCAGAGGATATAAATGTGTTTCATTTCAAAGTATTTGAAAGTAAGCAATCGATAGAGAAAAATATTTTTGGAATGGCATTGTAACCAATAACAGGGGAATGGAAAGCAGCAAATCACAGTTACTGTTCTGTAATAATTACTGTGTTGGAGATTTTACAGTTTTTACAAACAAATTGTATTTTTCATTAACTTCTAATAAAACGACAAGCAGATATGACAAGAGAATAAATTTGGGTACATGCTTTTGTACACAAAATATTGTACTCTGTTCGCTGTTTAGTTTGTGATGTGATATATTAATGTAAGGTTATAAAAATTACTTTTAAATCTTAAACAGTGTACAATGTAAAGTTTTTTCACACTTGAAGGAAAAAAAATAAAGTTTTCTAGTAAAAGAGAATCTGATTCTATGATCTGATGGTTGAAAATATGAATGCTAGATCATATTGCTCTGGACTTCTCCTGGTCTTACAGAATTGCTTTTGTGTCTGTTTTTAGGATGAACAGCCATTAACAAAGGGAGTTTGAAGAAAAAGTAAGAGGATCAGCATGAACATGTTGGGCACTGTAGGGATTCGTGTACCTGATTGTGTTCAGAGTATTTTATGACATTCATTTGTCCCCAGAGTGGCGTTTGGGAGAAGCTGTGTGTCAGTATGGGTAGTGTCAGTTTGAATATGCCTAAATACACAGTCATGTTCCTAGCAACTTTTGGAACTAAACCCTTTCATTTCTGCTCACATGGAATCACTACAGTGGGAAATGGAATCTATGCAGTCTCAGGTGTTGTGCAGGTGTCATCCCACCCTGGTGAGCTATTGATGCTTCCCAATATGTTTAGTTGGGTTAATATTGTAAAACAGACTGTATGTGGAGTCTGTCTTGGAAAGAACGTGTTGCTGCCAAGGTGCCGTACTGAAGTTGCAGAACTTCAAAAGATCCTGGTTTCTTGTAATTCCATGCAGGGATTTTTAGATTTTTTGTGTCCAGTCCAATGAGGATTGTGAAGATATTACTGATTTATACTGATTCTACTGGGTAGAATGCCTTAGGAAAGTGAAAAGTGTGACCTTCTCCTCCAAACATCAGGTATACAAATAAAATGGATAGATGTGGCGTAACCTGACCCTGTGGCACTTGTATGTATCTGTATAATTACAGCTGAAGAGCCTGTTAATTTGCAAGTTTAGGGATGTTTAGATTAAATGAGAGTGTTGTGGAATGACTGTGTAGGGTGCAGCAGCACAGAGTGGCCCTGCCAGGGGCTGTTCCCCCACGCACCCACCGAGGCGGAGGAGCCGTGAGTGGCACAGCCCCGGAGCCCCCGCCACCCCTGCAGCCACAGCCCGGGGGGGTTCAGGATGGGAAATGAGGGCTTTCACCCCGAATGGAGGCTTTTTTTGATTCCTCTCAGCAAAGCTGGTCAGATCAGAGCTGAAGTCTTGGCAAGGAGTAAACCGGATTTTTTTTTCCCCTCCCCTCTCCCTCTCTAATCAGCTCCGGGCACCGTGCCTCGTCTTGGCCCCTCAGAAAGGCTGGGAAATGCAAAATGATCTTTATAGCATTTAATATTAATGGAGCTGCGCTGTAAATAATTTGGGAAAAGTGAAGTTCGGAGGTTTGCATTCTGAGGCTGCTCTGGCCTGAATCGCCTTCCCTTCCTTTTTCTCCTCATATCCCCCTCCCCCACGCCGTGCTGTTAAAATGAAGGTTTGTGTTTATTTGTATTTATTTGCAGTTGGGGAAGAGGAGTGTTGATATATGGAGCCGGTGGCCAGGTTTCGCTGATGACATATGCGATATGAAAAAGAATTCCCATCCGCAAACACGGCTGCTGCTGTGCCAAAATCCCTCTTTTCGCCGCCAAAGGCAGTTTTCTAAGGCCGGAGCGGAGCACATCTTCCCCTTCGAATCCATCCCCGTCTTCTGCAGGGCACCTTAAATGTGCCTTAATTGAATAGTTCTCCCGCACCCTCCTTATAGCAGTTTAATAGATTAACTCATCTGTGCCAGCTTCAAATTTCAGATTAAAATTCCTTCATCCCGAAGGCAGCATTATCAGGTTGTTGGAGGCTGTTTTCAAACCTTGGTTTTGAATAGCAGCGGCTCTGCATTAATTTAACCACTAAGCTAATAAGTAGGTTTCGTTTTGTTATGCTAAGCTTTATTGCTTTTCTTTTGATCAGAATGGTGTTGTTGAGCAAAGCAGCAGACAAGGCATTCTTTGATGAGGGAATTAGTGCTCTATTCTTCCTCTATTATTCATAGCACAGTGGAATATGTAAGTACCTGAGGGTGTCAAAGGAGAGCAGGCTCTATTGCAAAGTGTTCGCCTTGTTTCTCTCAATAGCTGACTATGAGATGATAAACCGCTTAATACACTGCACTAATTGGATGAGAGCAAAAAGAGATGGGAATTAAGGCACGGCGAAAGGAGAAAGTGCTACCAGCCTTCATTCACTCTTTCACCACTTTAACAGCACCAAAGGAGGCACAAGCTTTCTATAAGCAGACTAGGGGTTTTGTGCGGAGATAAAATGAACCTGTTAGTGGATTCAGGTAATACACTAATTATTGCACAGTATAAATACCACTACTGGTTTTATAACACGGAGGTAAACTTCTTTTGAGAAGGTTATAGGATTGCTTGGCAGCAGTATAGATCCTAATAAGGGACCAGAGTAATAACCCCCTGGATTAACAAAATTGCTGCTTGCAGAAGTATGATTCGGGCTTTTACGAAGATTTCAGCAGAATGAATAAAAATGACTGAATGACATTTCTTAATGCCTAATGGCTTGATAATGATTCCCTTTTCTTTGAGGCAAAAATGTATATTTCAGGCTGCACTGTTAATAACGTCCAAGGAACAAGCCTTATTTTTCCCATAAATTTTTTTTTCGCGCCTATGGTGGGTTTTAGAACTCAAAAATGCGGCTGGGGGCGGGCGGGGTTGGGGGCTGCGGGATGTGAAATGCCGGGGGCTGCGGGGAAGGGTCGCGGGGGGCTCCCACGCGCGGTGCTCGCTCCAGCGGCGCCTCCCGGAGCCGGGGCCGCCCCGCGGAGCCTCCCGCCGGGCCGGGCCCCTCTCGGCTGCCCCGGGGCTCCTCTCCGGGCCCGGCCCGCCGCTGTGAGCGCTGCCGAGACCGGACCGAATCACCCAAAAAAAGAACCGCACAGCCCCGCTCTCCGACCGGGACCCAGGGCTCGGCCGGGGGGGACCAGGAGTGATCGCGGCTGGGGAAGGAGCGCGGGGAGCGCGGCCGGGGCTTCCCGCATCTCGGCCCCTGCTCCGGGAAGAGGCAAACGGGACCGCTGCGCCCGAAAAAAAAAAATGAAAAAAAAAAAAGAGAGGAAAAAAAAAAAAAAAAGAAAAAACAACAACAACAACAACAAAAAGAGGAGAAAGAAATCCACCCGGGGACTAATAAAGGAAGAGCGAAGAAACGGAAGTTCACCACTAGGAGAACGAAGGGGCAGGCGCGGAGAAACTTTTGTAACCCCAAAGGTGCGGGGGCGGCCAAGCGTTCCCCAAAATTCCAGGTTTTCTCCCCCACTCCCGACTTTCGGCGGCGGCAGAGCTGTCCCGTCCCCCGTGGGGCGGCTCCCCGCGGGGCGGCACCGCTGCCGCCGAGGGACGGCCCCGAGCCCCGGGCTGGCGGCGGGGGGGACGCGCCACGGTGCCCGCGACAGAGCGCGGACAGCCCGGCCCCGGGCGCCCCGGCGCCCCGCGATCGCAGATCCGCTCGCAAACAGGGCTGCGGCGCCTCCCGAGCCACCCGCGTCCACCCGACCCGCGGGGCTCGGCCCCGGCCGCCCCCGGCCCCGCGTGGCCCCGCAAGGACAGCAGGGCTTTCTGCTTTTCTTTCGATTTTTTTTTTTTTTTTTTTTTTTTGTTAAACATATATTTTTGTTTATTTTCTGAACGTGGCACTTCTCCACCGGATAGCAAGGAAAAGTGTTAACAATAACGACATTACACGAAAAAGTACTGTACCATTGCCTCTTGAGGGTTTCAGAAACCTCTACAGTTAATAAGTTAAATAAAGAGTTTGTACATAAATATTTGTCTAGGAACCCTATTATATCTACAACACAGTAAGAATCTACAGAATGACAAACTTTTACAACACTACACTGAGTGCAATTGTTTTATAACTTTTCAAATATACAAAGCTCTGTTCTTTTTTTATAACAATGGTATGTACAGAATTAATAATCACAGTTTAGTGACTTAAACAGTCCATATTCTAGCAGTGTATTTCGCTTTGGTTTGATATAAAAACCTTGGTTGGTGTAGTGATAAAGAATATAACAAGAAAAAGATATACCCTTTCCCCTAAGTGCACTGGTTATCTTACAGCATCAAATTTACTTTCAGTTTGCACTGTCAGCATCCTTGGTTAGCATATGCAGCTCGTTGCAACATGTAAAATAGTTCTCCAGCGCTTCTAACTGACCGACTTAACATCCTAGGATGCTATTTTAAGATGTGGGTAGCTTTCCCCCCTCTCTTAGCTTCTCTATTGTTTTTTTGTTTCACTTTCTTAATTACAATTCTATTTCTTTCTTTTTTTTTTCTTGCCAGATAAACAGAAGGAAAAATATTTAGTGTACGAAACGCTAATATATAGTAACTTTTATTAGGGTTTTTTTCTTTTTTTTTTTTTTTTTTTACTTTTTTTCCCCCTTATGTTCATAGAGGAAATGGACACGTCGTACATTTAAGAAATGTACCAGCCAAGGAGTTACTTATTCAGGAGGTTTTAAGTGTCGTTTCACTCGTGTGAGGGATGATGCGAGAGGCATTCACTTTCCCCAAGTTCCTAACTTGAGGACCTACTACAGTCTCAGCTGCTGGTCCTCTTTTCTTTAAAAATCATCATTATTTTTCCCCCCGTTTGGTCTTGATTCATGCTGTCTGAGGTGACCTTTATTGATTCGCGTATTTACTCTCCTCTTCTCCCCCTCTTTTTTTTCTCTCCCCCCTAAAAAAACCCTATCCCGCACCCCGCGGACGGCAGCCGTGCCTTAGCACACCTCTTTCCCCGTGCTGTTCCCGGGGAGGATGTTGAGCTGGGTGAGCTGGGCGGCGTGTTCCTTGGCCTTCAGCCGCAGGGCGGCGATGCTGGACGCCCGCCGGTCGGCGGCGGCACTGGCCGGGTCCCCCAGCCCCGCCGAGCCCACCGCGCCCTCGGCGGCCGGCGCCGGCTGCCGCAGCAGCGCCGCGGCGCTGGAGGCGCTGCCCAGGGGGGACATGGTGGAAAAGAGCCTGCAAGGGAAGCACAGAGCGCCGTCACCGCCGCGCCGGGGAGCGCCGGCCCCGCACGGCCCCGCTCGCCTCCTCCCCACCGAGCGCGGACGCGAGGGGACAGAGACCCGCTGGAAATACCCGACGGCGGGCAGGCAAAAGATTTCTTTCGGGTGAAAAAGAAAAATAGAAAAAAAGAAGGGAGGAAAAATCGCTGAGCCTGGTCCTCCCCGACTGCCACGGTCAGGGCGGCAGTGGCCGGGGCTGCGGCCGCCGGAGAGGGGGACGCGCGGGGGGAAGCCCCCGGTCCCGGGCAGGCAGCGTCCGCTCCCCCCGTTCCCCGAGCAGCGCTGCCGGGGCCGCCCGGCGCTGCCCGCACCGCTCCCGCGGGAGCTCGTCCCGACGCGAACCTGTGGAAGCTGCTCAGCCCCGCTCACGCCCGCGGCTAAAAATCCGTCCGTGACGGTCCCCCCCGCGGCCGGAGCGGCTCACGGCACCCGGGATGTCGAGGCTCCTGTTCATCCCGACTGGCCAAATACCGGCAACCCTCGCCCCGAGCAAAGCAGAGGCCACGCGTGCAAGCAGGGAAACCCACGCAAGGGTTTAATGCCGAGTGGGAGCACGGCTTTCCGCGGGCCGCTCCCTCGGGGGCCCTGCCCCGGCCCGGCCGCCCCCACGGGGAACCCGCGGCCGCGCGGGGGGCGGGCGGGGGAGCCGCCCCCGCCCAATGAGCGGCCGCGGCGGAAGCACGTGACCCGCGCGGCGCCCAATCGGCGCCGGCTGCGAGGCGCTCCAAGTTCGAACGGCGGGGCGGCCGCGCGCGGCGGGTCCCGTGTGGGGCCGCCATCAGCCCGGCGCCCCCGCCTCAGGACAGCGCGGCGCCGGTGCGCGGGGGGTTGGGCGGTACCTGCCGAAGGCGGGGCTGATGAAGGCGGGGTGGCGGAACACGGCCGCGCCCAGGAAGGTGCCGAGGCCGAGCGGGGTCCCGCCGGGGGGCAGCGCCGCGGAGCCGGGGGGCGGCGGCGGCAGGCTGGGGAAGGCGGCGGCCGCGGCGGCGGCGGCGGTCCAGGCGGAGTCTAGAGCTGGGTGATGAGGAGGGAAAGGACTAGCATCAAGGTATGGACTGAGGGGGTGAGTTGCTGACAGGGGACCAGGGAAAGGCAAACCTGGGGGGTGTGTCTGAGCCCCAGCCTTTTCCCTCTTCCGCCACTTAGCCCTACGGTTCTGGAACCATACCTGAAAGCCAAAAGAAAAACCGGTTTTAATACGCCTGCCCGCGCCCTCGGAGCGGCGAGCCCCGCAGGAGCCCCGCACCGGCCCGACGGCCACCGCTCCTCCGCCGCCCCGAGGCGGGATCGCCCAAAGGGGCCCACGCGTGCCGGTGCCGCGCCGAGTCCCGGGCCGGGCCGACCCACGCCGGGGGCCGACCCGCGGCTTTCGGGGCACCCCCGGCCCTGCGGCGGGCCCGGCTCCCGGAGGGGCGCAGCAGCCCCGCACACCTCGGCGGCAGGTCGGCGGTGCGGGCAGATATCGGAGCGGGAGGCGGCTCCCGCTGCGCTGGAGCAGCGGCAGTACGATTTCCCAAGGGGACTACGCGGGAATTATTCCGCACTCACACCCACACCGCGACTTTTTTTTTTTTTTTTTTTTTTTTCGTTAAAGGGCGTATTTACAAATTATAGGTTTGGGGATCGTAGACTTTTTTTTTTCCCTCCAGATTTAAAGAGGGGGGGAAAAATCGTAATTTCACTGATATCGGAAACGAAGAAATAATTTGTGAGGCAACCAAAGCAACAAATATAGATTTCAAGGCTGCCCTTTTAAGATCTATTTTATGAAAGTTAGTTAGGATGTCATGGCACTGCCATCCTTTCTTTCTTTTACCCCTCCCACAAAGGAAAAATCGTGAAATAAAACTGCTTGAAGCAGGAGAGAGGTAGAGGAAAAATAAACCACATTTCAAAGGAAAATAAAATATTCCGTTAGTAACCAAGTGTGGGGTCATCACACGCACCTACAGACAGAGACTTTGAGAGACAGACGCTTGTAAATCTTTTAGGACAGGTGTGGGCAGAGTTTTTCCTGTCACGCTCGGCTTTGTAAGCTCAGGATGAGACCCTTCTTTCCCGGAAGGCAGAAAGGCAGCAGCGCTGCGAGTCTCCCTACAGTTGTTCAGCGGGAATTGATCTCCACGCACGCCTGTCAGGGCACCCACGACGAAGAGGCATTGTGCTCGTGCAGAAGGCAACAGCCTGGCACGGAGGGAGCGTCTCTCCCCGCTAAAACTCAATTAGCAAGCTGTCCTCACTACAATTCCCCCTTATTGAATTAATAAGTCTGAGTAGACCCAAAGGTAAACGAAGGGACTCTCATAATTCATATTCACTTAATTACATCTTCTGCCATGAATAGAGGAGAAAGAAAGGGGGTGTCTTTCTGTTAAAAAAAGTTATTTAACTTTCCCACGACTTGTTCCCCTGAGCTGAAAATACTGATTTGCTGTCACATCTCTGTTTGACAATGGAGAAATGTGTCAACAGAAAGGAGGGGACAAATCTCATCATTAGCCCCTCTAATGCAAGAAGCTGTTGTGTATTAAATGAGCCATATGGAATTTATTATGCTTTATCAGCGCCCGATTTTAACTGTAAAGTGATTTGCTCAGCTTCAAACCCAGAGACATCTGTTTTCTGTTGGCAATCAGGGCATCCCAATGTTTATCGTCTCTTTGGTTATGAGACCCGGGTTGGGAAATGCACTCTGGTATGGGGCGGCAAACACCTTTAATAGCATTGCACTCACTCACTATTAGATCAATGCAAGCTTATTGCTATCAAAAATGGGAAATCAAATAGCATTAGCCAGCTCCTTGTGCGGGCGGAGAGGAAATCAAACAACATTTCGCCTTCAAATGGCCCTGTTTGTTCTAGCACTAAGTGGGCTTTTATGAAGCCCGATTGGAGATTTGATGGCAGCCAAATACCCGACTTGCGGCCGAGCGGGTTTCTAACAACCGAAACGGGAGCCCTGAGTTTTAATCACACGGGGATCCGCCAGCCGATGGCTCGGCCCTGGCGGGGCCAGGCCACCCTTCGCTGGGCGCCGCCGAGGGACGCGCCGGCCCCGGTCCCGCCGCTGCCACTCACCTGCACTCGGGCTTCTGTCAGATCGAGCCTCATGGCCAGCTCCTCCCTGGGGGAGACACAGACGCCGCCGTCAGCCCGGGGCACCTCCGATCGCCCGCGCCCGAAATCCCGGTGCCCGAGGCGAGCGGGGCCGGGCCGCGGGCGGACACCGCCTGTCGCCGCCCTCGGCCCGGCTCCGGGCCGCCAGCCGGGCGCCTCCTGGGACTCCAGGGTTTTGGCATTCCCTCCCCGCCGCTCCCCAAATTCGGCCACTTCCAGCCGCAGCTGCCGTGTAGGGGACGGCAGCCGGGAAGCTCCACACGGAGGTTCACATTGCCACAATTAAGGTAAATCGGAAAACACTAAGGCGCTGGAAAATGGCTCATCAGCTCCGTGTCCCAGAGAGGAGCGTGCCCAGCGTAACTGGGACCCTGCCGCGGCCGGAGCCCCGCACCCTCAGGGCGTGAAAGCCCTGGAGCAAAACCCAAAGCCGTAAAAATAAACACCAACGAAAAAACTGCGGTACGTCCATACCCAGCCCGGGCAGCCGCTCCCGGGGCCGGGGCCAGGCGGCGCCCCGAGGTGAGCGCCGCGGGCGATGCGCGGCTCCGAGGTCCAGGGGAAAAAAAAAATGCCCCCGTGAACACTCCTGTTCCAACGCTGGCCCGAACCCCAACCCCCGGGCAAAACAAACGAGAAACCGGGAGGCTCTCCGGGATCGAAAAGTGCGATTCTGGGGACTCGATCCCCCTCTCTAGCCTTAAGGCGGGAGTGGGGAGCTGCAATTTTCGGTCAGCGCGAGGAGAGGGCTGGCGGCTCTGCCTCTCTCCCTACCTGCGCTTCCCGCAGGGGAGCCGCTGGCCAGACCCGCCACCACCGAGCTCCCATTTTCAACGGGAAAATGTCCCCGAAAGTGTGGACAGAGCCGGGCTGGGCCCCCCTGGGCTCCTTGGGGGCAACTCCGGGCACCAAGAGGCCCCCGACGTGCCGGGCCGGTATTTTTAGGCAGCGGCGCTTTGATCTCTGCCGCTGCCGGGGCTTCCCCGGGCCGGGCTCCAGCCCACGAGCAGCGCGAAACCGATCCCGGAGCGGCCGCGGTGAGGGGAGGGGTGGGCAGCGGGTAAAAATAGCGCCCGGCGGCGGCCTTCAGGCGGGCCTGCCCGGGCTCTGCCGGGCCTGGCTCCCCCCTGAGCCCGGCCCCGTTCCCCGTCTCCTCCAGCCCGGGGGTGCCCGCGGCAGGATTCACCGCCGGGGGTACAGCACACTGCGGCCCGTCCCGTCCCCCTGGGGTTCGCTCACTCCGCGCTCGGCCGGGGCCCCGGCGCCGGTACCTGGTGAAGACGTCGGGGTAGTGGGTTTTCTGGAAGGCCCTCTCCAGCTCCTCCAGCTGGTAGCTAGTGAAGGTGGTACGATAGCGGCGCTGCTTCCTCTTGAGCAGCCCCTCCTCGGAGTCGCTGCCGGCCGAAAGGCAGACGCTCTCCTCGCCGTCCTTGCCCTCGCCGTCCTCGGGGTGCAGCAGCAGCTCCTCCTTGGGGGACAGATCCCCGCCCTCCGCCCCGGGGGCCGCGGTGGCGCCCCGGCGGGCATCCTTCAGCAGCCCCCCGCCGTCCTCGCCCAGCAGCTCCTCCTCCTCGTCGTCCTCCAGCTCCTCTTCCTCCTCGTCCTCGTCCTCCTCCAGCATCTCTTCGTCCTCTTCCTCCTCCTCCTCCTCCGCGGCCGGCGCGGCGGGGCCCGGCCGTTCCTCGACGTGTGCGGCGGGGCTGCCCAGCTCGTCCCGGGCGGGCGGCGGCGCCACGAAGGGCGCGTTTTCACGGTAGCTTTTACTGCGGCTGATGCTGACCTGGGGCGCCTGGCTGATCTTCAGCGTGTCCCACGGGGCGGCAGCGGGCACGGGGCCCGCGCCCCCCTCCGGTCGCCCCTCCGTCCGGTCCCCCCGCGGCCCCGCCGCCCGCGGCGGCAGCAGCCGGCCCCCGCCCGGCCCGTAAAGCCGGCGCAGTTTGGGGGGAAGGTGCAGCTCGGCCGGCTCGAAGGGGGGACTCGCCTTAGGGGACCCTGAGCCATGAAAGTGGCGTAGACGGCCGCAGCAGTCGGACGGAGCGGGCAGGCGTGGCGGGGAGAACGGTGCGGAGGAAAGAGAGAAAGAAAGGAAGAGAGAAGGAGAGACACGGTCAGTAGGATCTGCGCGAATAGAGCCCAGGGCAAGAGTCCAGTCCCTCAGCCATCCTTCGTGCACCATTTTCCACCTCCTGCCCTGCCCCTCAGGCCGGCCGGCCCCGGCCCGCGCCGCTGCTCTCAGCCTGGGAAGAAATTCCTCCCGGCCGCTGAGCCCGGCCCGGCGCCCCGCTCGGGACCGGGACAGGCTGCGGGGGCTCTGGCAGCCTCGGGCCTGCGCCGGCACGTTTCCGACAGCGGTCAGCGCCGGACCACATCCCACACGGCGGGGCAGCGCTGGTCCCACTGCGCCCGCCCGGCGGCCCGGGATTCCTCCGCTGGCTTTTTTTTTGTTTTGTTCCCCCCTCCTATAATCTTTCCCCCCATTCTCCAAGTGTAGTTTTGGTTTTGTAGGAAAGAATCCCGCCCGCCAGTGTACGCCGGGAAAAGCGGGAGCCCATGGGAGCTGCCCATCCGGGCTCCCCGCCGCTCCGGAGGGGGCTGCTCCCAACTTGGGGCCGGGGGCGGCGGCTGCCGGCGGCCCGTTATCACTGCCCCGGCCGCTGCCGGGCGCGGCCCCGGCTCGCTGGCCGAAACCCGTTACAGGTTTTAATGCGAGCGGGCCAGGCTTTCCCCCCACACAGATCGCATCTCGCACCGATTTATTTCGGCTTTAAGAATTACACCCATATCGAAAGCAAGAGCAGCCTAAAGCGCCGGTACCCGACCCCCAGGGAAAGAATTGTGACGAATTCCGGGCACGGCTCCGGCCGCGCTTCCTGGCAGCAGAGCAGCCGCTAACGAGCACGGTAACGGGATAACAGCGACCGCGGCTCGGAGGCGGCGCCCGGCCGTGCGGTTCAGGCGGGGAGCGGGGCCGGAGCCGAGCCGCAGGCTGTGCAGGGAATGGGGGACACACAGCCGGGCCTGCCCGATGCCGGGGGAAAGGGACGGGACGAGGGGGATGGGACGGCGGGGCTTACCTTGCGCGGCCTTGTCAGTGTCGGGACGGGCGGCGATGGCGGGCAGGGTGGGCGCGGTACCGAGCAGCCGCACCTTGCAGGGGCTCCGCCGGCCCAGGATGCTGTCGATGCAGTAGGAGGACAGCAAAGTTGGCGATTTACTTTTGCACTCGGGGCGCTCGGCGCAGCTCTCCTCCGGGTAGGGGCCGCTCATGGCGGCGGCAGCGGGGCCGAGCCGTGGGGCCGGGGCGGGAGCGGCGGCGCGGACGCCCCCGCGGCGCTGCCCGGTGCCGCCGGGACGCCCGTCACGGGGGGAGTGAGCGGCGGCCGCGGCGCTCTTGAGTCCCCTCGGCTCCACGTGCGGGCAGCCGCCCCCTGATTGGCTCCCGCCGGAGGCCGGGCGGCCGCCGACAGACGGCGCCCGGCAAAGCCCGGCTCGGACCGCCCCGGATCGGCGCCCGCCCCGAGTCGCCGCGCTGCCCCCGGCCCCGCCCCGCCCCTCCCGCCGCGCTCCGCCCCCGCTCCGTGGGGGCGGCAGCCGGCGGGGACCCGCTCGGGGGAGCCGTCGGGGGCGTCCGGGATGGGCGGCGGCGGAGTTCCCGCGGCACGCCTCGCTCCGTCCCCACCCCCCGCCCCGACGGCGGCCCGCTCCCCGCCCGACCCCTCCTTAGCCCCCGGCAATTCCCGGGCGGGATGGCGTGGGCGGCGCCGGGGGATCCGCGCCGCGTTTTCCCGCGGGCAGCTCCCGCCCTCCGGGCGCGGTGCTGCGCAGGGCCGCGCGCTCGCCGCGCTCGCCGCCGCTGTTTGAAATGCCGCGTCCGCGCTCGGCGCAGCGGCCGGGACCGACCCGGCGGAGTGCGGGAGCCGGGAAGAGTTTCCCCCGGGCAGGGCAGGATGCGCAGCCCGGGGCGGTGCTGGCCGGCGGCCCCCTCCCTGCCCGGACAGCCTCCGCCTTTCTCCGCACACGTATCTCCCCTCCTTCGGCGCTTTCCATGCCGCTTCGGGGCCGGAAAACCTCTGACCATTTTTTATGCTCCCTCCTTTCCCTTCCCTGTAGGGCGGTCACAAGTTCAGGCTCCCTGTCCGGTCAGTTTGGGCTCAGTTTTGATGGGCACGGTACAGCTGCCTGTCCCCGCTCACGTGTGCGCTCCTGCTCTCGGACTCCCGCAAGCACAAACACGTCGGAGAAACTGCTCCCGGTCACCACAAATAACCCGTCCTCTCGTTCGGGTGATGCCCAGCCCCGAGCACCGAAGCGGAGACAGCCCAATTTTCCCCGTTCATGCTACAACTGCCGTGCGGAACTGACGTCTCCTAATTAACCAGAGATAATTAAGAGAAAAGATAAGAGAGTGCGTGCTTGTGTCCGTGCTGGCGTGGGCTAAATGCCGCTCTGGCTGCGTCCACGCCCGAGGGCGCACACGCACACCCTTCCAAGCTCTAAAGGTGCGTGCGCGGGGGACAAACGTTAAACTCAGAGTCGTCCCCTCCCTGGGAGCGGGGCCCCTCGGGGCTCCTACCCCTCATTCATCTCTCTTCGTTTCCCCCCGATCCGCAGGCCGGGGGATGCCAGCGGGAAGCGCCCCGACGTGCGCGGCCGGCGGGCTCCGCGATCCGCAGCCCGGCCCGGTTTTGCGGGTGCTCCTGGGCCGGGTGCGCAAAGCTGCCGTTTGCCTTCGGTGCTCAGCTCTAGGGAGCTTTTGCCATCCCCGGCACGAGTGGCAATTAGTTCATTAACTCAGTAACTAAAAAAGATCCACCCCAAATCCCAAACCAGCCAACCAACAAAAAAAAAAAAAAAAAAAAAAAAAAAAGGACAAGAATGCTCAGGGGTGCCCTTGGCGAGGCTCGGCGAGCAGAGGGGCTGCCGCCTCTCGCTCTCGCCCTGGCCGTTCCGGGCGGTTCCACCGAGACTTTTCCACCGGGCTTCCCTGCCGGGGCTTGCCCGGGAGAAGCTGCGCGGAGCCGCGGGTAGCACCGGGCCAGAAGCGGCGCTCCGGCAGCCAGGGAGCCCGGCCCGCATCTGCCTTCCCTTCGCTGCTTTGCCGGGCGCCGGCCAAGCCGCTGCGGGCAAGCCGCGACCCTGCGAGCGGCGGAGCAGGGACGGGCAGAGCTGCCTGCCCGAGGGGGGAACCGGACCCGCCGCGGCACGGGCGACAGCCGGAGGGCACGGGGGACCTTCGGTGCGGCATCTGCGAGGGCTTCAGCAGCGCCGAGACCCTCCGGTGGCTGCCGGCGGTGCGAGCCGGGGCTGCGGCGGGAGGCAGCTCGAGGCTGTCGGGGACGGGCGGAGCGCAGCGAGCCCTGCTGCGGCCTTCCAGCCGTCTGCAGCTTCTTTTCACTCCTTCCCCGCCCCGGTCCCTCGTCTCCCCGTGCCTGAGTCTGGCCGGGGGGCCTCCCCTTCCCCACTTCCCGGCGCCCCGGCGGGCCCTGCCGGAGGAAACGCGGCCCCGGCCAGCCCAGGGCGTGGGGCGGGCCCGCAGTACTCCCGTTCGCAGGCAAAAATGCTTTGCTCTCCTCTGCCAGTTTACTTTGTTGCTTTATTTATTTTTTAAACAAACTTTTAGTCATTTATGGTCTCTCCCTCGCCTTCTTTTCTTCCCTTCCCCCTGCAACCTGCTAATTTAACACTGGAGCGCGTTATGGCAGTATTACAGGGAGAGAACGAGAGAGAGAAAACAACAATACTGCAATGATCCAAATGATACAGTAGAATTATAGCAATTATAGTTCTGCTCGGAGAAGAAAACCTTGCTGAGCTCAGCCAAACAAACTGATACCTTGTACGGATAACAAGCCCGGGGACTGACAGCCGGTGCTGAGAGAGGCAGGAGGGCACAAACGGAAATATTTGCCTTTTTTCACTCCAGCCAGCCTACATTAACACCCTCGGCTGCCGCTGCCAGAACAATATCCGCTCCGGCTCCTCGCACCCGGGGCCTCCGCGATGAGCTTCTCCCCAGGGACCGGCCTCCGCACCCACCCGCGCCCGGCTCCGCTCGGGCCCTGCCGGGAAGGAGCAGCGGGAGCGCTGACGCTGCCGGGACCGGCCCTCTGTGCAAAGCCCCCATTCCCACCGCGGGGCGAGGGCGGTGCGCCCCAGCGTGCACTGCCCGGGACCCTCCGGCCAGCCAGGGGCGTCCCCTTCGCCGCCTGCCCTCCGAGCGGGCGGCCCCGGCGGGGGCGATGCCGGCCCCGCTTGGCCGGGGAGCGTGGGGCGGATGCGCAGCTCTCCGCGCTGCTCCGCCCGGCCGCGCAGCGGGGCCGGGGCACGGCGGCTGCCGCGGCACCACCGCCCGACGGCTGCCCGTGCCGGCTGCGGCAGCAGCGCACACCCTTCTCCCGGAGCTGCCCGGGCGGCCCGGGGACGGCGTTTGCAATGGGCTTTGGGCTTGTCACTGTTTTTCCCTGCTCATCTTTCTTTCGCGTTACAGAGAGCCCCGTCGTTGGGAGCGCTCCCCCCCGAAACCTTCCTTGCGAGGGGATGTGGCTACAAAATGGCAGTGCGCTGTCAGGCTTGGGGAAAGGTGTTTGATCTTAGGGCGGAGACAGGGCGAAGCTCTGTTACGGGCGTTGTGGTTGGAAATGTGCAGGGTCGGTTCAAGACCAGGTGAGAAATTGTGTTCACCTCGCAGGGAACAGCATCTGTCTCGGCTGGGGAGGATTTGCCCTCACTGCGGCGGCCACCGGCGACACAAGGTTGTGACCCATGGACTGAGCACACGGCAGCTTTTGGTCCGTGAGCAGTTGGTGCCCATCCCGTCCTCGGCGCATCCCGCAACCCTCGGTACAGGCTGCTGAAGTCGGGAACCCCTCCGGGGGGTTCCCGCTCCCTGCCAGCCCTGCGCATGGGTGGAGCCGCAGCCGCAGCCCATCCCCGGGCTTTTACACAAGCTGGTTGTTGTTTATTTTTCACTCTCTTTGCAATGGAGAAGAAAACGATAACAACTACCGTAAATCCTGGTTTATCGCTATCTACTGTAGATATCACAATTCGATTTATCAGTGTCTACTTTATGTGGAAGAAAAAAGCTTGTGTGGAATCTGTCTGTAGGGAGGTACAGAAACTGTATTTCGTCTGCCTGCCCTCCCAGCTCTTCGCTGGAGTTTCCTCCCTCCCCGTTCCTCGACGTGCTTGGCGCCCTGGCCCCGTGCTCCCCCTGGCTCTGTGCTGTGGGAGCCACAGCTCCTGGGTAAGCCAGGGTCAGCCGTCAGGGTCTGAAGCGCCCCACACCCGAGCGCGCAGGAGAGTGAAACACAGGCGACCACTGGTCTTCAAGAGACGTGATTTAGTCTCATTCCTCCCCCCAGCACAGCCCCCTCTCTCCCCCCCGCCCAGCGTTCAGGACTGTGGTCCTGTGAACAAAAGTCGTACGGCTGGGCATTAGGGAAGGTGGGGTGCCTCGGTACCAGGCAGTGGGGAAATGCACGATGCCGTTTAGATGTCATGAACTGGCACATGATTCCCCTTGTGAGCCTCACAGCGTTTTAAATCAATCCATATTCACGATATGTTTTTCAGCTTTGTTGAGAGTACTGTTCTGGGCACAGCCTCGACTTTGCGCAGTTCAGCCCTGAGCTGTGGAGATGGGTGGTTGCCTTTGGTTGCAACCACCAGAACTACTCAATTCTTCTGCTAGAGTCTTGTGAAACACTTTAAAAAAATTGGCTAATACCCTGCAGACGGTCATGCGGGATCTCAGAACAGCTGCACATCCCCTATAGCCGAGATCAGACAGCTGGAGGAGAACCAGCATCTCTTTGTGTGCCCTGGGGCTTTGACCAGTCACTGGTCACCTGAATACTGCATCTCAGGGTTCAATGGCTTAACAACCTTCTCCTTTCAGGTAAAATAACTGCTATCCCGTCACTGCAGATTGGCAATTTAAGCATTGGGTAATCCGTACCCAGCAGCTATCGCTAGGGCACTGCACCAAAATCTCTTTGCAGAATGATGTTGGACTTCAGCACGTTTGAATTCACATCCAGGAGAAAAAACTCATTTTGCAAGTACTGCTTTTTTTGGACTCTCATCACCATTTTTGCCAGTTTTCAGCCTATTGCCCTGGATGTGAGGCTGCAGCAGCTGCCCACGGGGTGAGTTGGGAGAGCCTGTGCACCAGGTGTCAGTGCAGGTCACAGCTAGCAGGACTGTCTGGCACTTGCAGGGGCACTGTTTTCTGCCTGTGAAACCAGCCCCAGCTTTTGTTGCTCACTTTGGTTTTAGTGCAAGCTCAGGGAGCAATTTCAGTAATAGCTGGCATCTGGACAGAGGTTTGACATCAACAGTAGTGGTGACTCCAGAATAATTATTCATGGACTTCAGATTTAGCCCATGTCTATGTATAAGCAAAATCTGGGCCATATTCCATAGATGTAATTTTTAAAAAGTATTTTCTCAATATTTTTCATTCAGTTGTCATTATTTTTTAATCAACTAGTTTACTCTTCTGTTAATATGGGTTTCACTACGGTCAGAAGACAGTAGTTAATTTAGGTGAATGTGTCTCATCTTTACTTCTCTTCTGCTGTTTTCCCATATCTGGTAATGCAAAACTTCTCCTCTGGTCCATGCTCCAGAAGCATTCCCAGCTCATTTTCGGGTTGACCCTTTTTTTGCATGGCCATGAGACAGAACAGGTCTGCAGTGATGTCTCTGAGCAATGCTGTCACCTACCATAACTCTGTTACATTAGTTACTGTATTTAACTTACTTATTCCTTGAGCCTAGACACCAAGCCAGTACTCCTGGAAATCCTTTGAGAAAACAGATCTGGGCACACAGCTTGGTGGTACAACCCTTCCACAGCCTGCTCTCCCTCCCAGAGACCTTCCCCTCTTTTGTGCCTCAGGTTTGCTTTGGGGACAGAGGTGTGTGTGTCCTTTGCTGGCATGCCATCGTCCCCAGGTCACTGACCTCATTAGTGTTGGTACATCACAGCTCTCTTTTTGGTTTGGTTTGTTTTTTTGTTCCCAAGTGCTTGGCTTAATGAAATCCTGTCAGTGCTGACAGTTTCCTGGTTGAGACTGGGATGCCATCAATACTGTCTCTCTCTATTTTCCCTGCTTCCCATCCCATCCCATCCCATCCCATCCCATCCCATCCCATCCCATCCCATCCCATCCCATCCCATCCCATCCCATCCCATCCCATCCCATCCCATTGTCATCTTGGGTCCTCAGAGTCCCTCAAAGGTCTTTTCTACTCTTTTAGATTTACCCAGGAGGCTCCTGCATTTCACATTTTTTCCTCTCCCTCCCATTTCCATGTATGTCCTTTTCCCAGGATCTCAGCCTTCCCACACCTCCACAAGCTCTGGCTGTCCCTGCTGACTGCAGTGATGTTTCTGCAAGGAGGTGGATTTCCAACACTCTGTGGATTTAAATCAAGACCACTTCTTTTCTGGAAGGCATATTTTCTCCTAATGCAAATGGTTTGTCTAAATATAAGAAGAACGGTGTGGAGCTCTGTGTCCTACAGCCCCTATGAGTGCATCTTACAGGAGGTTGGGTGATGGAGTGAAATATGGATCTTCTGACCCTAGAAAACCCATGGATAAAATTCCAAGTAGATTTCTCACAGTAAGCCTTAGAAACTCAGCGAAATCATTAATGCATTAAGGTGCAGTGGTCTAAAAAAATTAAAAAGATGATCATAGGCTTATTTAATGTTATACCTTTCGTGTTATTTTCTTTTGTGTGTGCTGACTAGAACTGAGCAAAGGCTTCATAACAAATAATTTATTTGTCAAACGTATTCTCTTCTCCTGCTCGTGGAATATCCATGAGCAAGAACATTGTTTTCTCAAATGTATTTATCTAAAATGCTCCGGTGGCTCCTTTAAATGAATAACAGAAGGGCTTGCCTGCAAATGGTTTCTGTTGTTTGGCTGTACTTGGGCAAATAAACCTCCTGCTATCGGCTGCTTTGCCCGCCTGCTGCACCAGCAGCGCCCTGGTTGTGCAAACAGGGTGTGAGTGAGTGTGTGAGTGTGATTGTGTGTGAGTGTGTGTGAGTGTGTGTGAGTGTGCGTGAGTGTGCGTGAGTGTGTGTGTGTGTGTGTGTGTGTGAGTGTGTGTGTGTGAGTGTGTGTGTGTGTGATTGTGTGTGAGTGTGTGTGAGTGTGTGTGTGTGAGTGTGTGTGAGTGTGTGTGATTGTGTGTGTGTGTGTGAGTGTGTGTGAGAGTGTGTGTGTGTGTGAGTGTGTGTGTGTGAGAGTGTGTGTGATTGTGTGTGAGTGTGTGTGTGAGTGTGCATGTGTGTGAGTGTGTGTGAGTGTGTGAGTGTGTGTGAGTGTGTGTGAGTGTGTGTGAGAGTGTGTGTGAGTGTGAGTGTGTGTGTGTGAGAGTGTGTGGGAGTGTGCATGTGTGTGAGTGTGTGTGTGAGTGTGAGTGTGCATGTGAGTGTGAGTGTGTGAGTGTGCGTGTGAGTGTGCGTGTGTGTGTGAGTGAGTGTGTGTGAGTGTGTGTGTGAGTGTGTGTGAGTGTGTGCGTGTGAGTGTGAGTGTGTGAGTGTGTGCGTGTGAGTGTGTGTGAGTGTGTGCGTGTGAGTGTGTGAGTGTGTGTGTGATTGTGTGTGAGTGTGTGTGAGTGTGTGTGAGTGTGTGTGAGTGTGAGTGTGCGTGTGTGTGAGTGTGCGTGTGTGTGAGTGTGTGTGAGTGTGTGTGTGAGTGTGTGTGTGTGAGTGAGTGTGAGTGTGAGTGTGTGTGCGTGTGTGTGTGAGTGTGCGTGTGAGTGTGTGTGTGAGAGTGTGTGTGAGAGTTGTGTGAGTGTGTGAGTGTGAGTGTGAGTGTGTGTGTGTGAGTGTGCATGTGTGTGTGTGTGTGTGAGTGTGTGTGAGTGTGAGTGTGCATGTGTGTGTGAGAGAGTGTGAGTGTGTGTGTGTGAGAGTGTGTGTGAGTGTGTGTGTGTGAGTGTGTGTGTGTGAGTGTGTGTGAGTGTGAGTATGTGTGTGAGTGTGTGTGTCTGTCGGTCTGTCAGTGTGTCAGTGTGTCTGTCAGTGTGTCTGTCAGTGTGTCAGTGTGTCAGTGTGTCTGTCAGTCTGTCTGTCAGTGTGTGAGTGTGTGTGTGAGTGTGTCTGTCTGTCAGTGTGTGAGTGTGTCTGTCTGTCTGTCAGTGTGTGAGTGTGTCGGTCTGTCAGTGTGTGAGTGTGTCTGTCAGTGTGTCAGTGTGTCAGTGTGTCAGTGTGTCTGTCAGTGTGTCTGTCAGTGTGTCAGTGTGTCAGTGTGTCTGTCAGTGTGTCTGTCAGTGTGTCTGTCAGTGTGTCAGTGTGTGTGGATGCAGAGCTGCGCTTCCCCAGCTTGCCCGTGGGCCGCCTGCAGCCGCGCCAGCCTCAGCAGCCCCTGAGCTGCGCCCGCTGCAGCGGAGCCATTAAACATTCAAATGAGCGCTCGGTGAGCAAAGGACAATGTTGCACCGTCTGTGGCTGTCCCCGGTGTGACCTTCATGTGGTGCTGTGTTCTATTTCAGTAACGCAGCCGCACAGGGGCAGGGCAGGAATCGGAATGATCACGGGAAGGGCATGGGTTGGTGCTGGTCTGGCATTTCATTGCTCAGGAGACGTTATCCTTAAGATCAGAGTGTTTTAATCCAGAAGTGGAATAGAATAATAGAGAGAAGAGAGAGCAAACCGTCTGTGAAGCTTGGTTGGATCATTCCACTCAAAAAATCTGACCTTAAAACCATATTTATTATTATTTTCTACATCTGTGGGCACCATTGCATCTGGCTGTCATTTAGGGGCACCACTATCTCATAGAGATTTTTAAAAAATGTTTTTGGTAAAGAAAAAATTCCATTTCACGGAAAGGAGTGGACATTTTTTCCTGGGCACAGGCTGATTCTCATGGATGCATGGAGAAAATTCTTCAGTGCCTGTTTGTCAGTGCTTCTCATGGCTTTTTTTGGTGTTGGCCCCTTTATATGGAGCATCCCTGCTATTGATCAAGGCTGAATGCTGCTCAGATAGCTAAAGGATCTGTTCTGGTGTAGCATCCCTGTTTATCTGTTTAACATTCTGCACCTCCTTTATGCAAGATTCAGAGTGCTCTGCTGTGCTCTGTAGGAAGGAGATGTGTAATGGGTATAAACTGTGCTGTGTAAGAGCTGAGGTATGAATGAACCTGCTGTCCCCAGGTTTATACCACAGAGATCTCCCAAACTGCGCTGAGGACGATCCATTGATATGAGGTATGGAGTGAATAGATGGAAGAGTTTCTACCAAAGCACCCAAATCAGGCACAGATTAGATTTGTCAAGGAGATTTAAGTGGGAAGACAAAAATGAGGAAAAGCTGCTGTTCTGCAAAATAATTAAGAATGGAGACTCTTACAAGTGTCTGTGCTAACACTAGTTATGCTCCCAAAGAACATGGATAGCTGGGGCCTTGGGTGTGCATGACATTGTGGAAAAGTATTAACTGTCTGGTAGGGAGCAGACTTCTTCCTTCCAAATTCAAAGGGGCTTTATCTTAATGGAAAAATAAAAAATCAATTTGCCTGTAAATTGGCTCAGCAATTCCAACAGCTGCAACTTTGCTGAGTCAAAGTTTTCAATTCAAAAATAAAATAAAATAAAGGAGTATATGTTTTAACGTTTCCCCTTCATATACAGTTCTTAGAAACTTCTATAGACATATTTCCATTCATATGCATGGATTACAAAATCTTGAATTCACTGGGTGCAAGTTATTGTTTGGAATCAATGAACTTTCTTGTTTTTTTAGCTTTTTATCAAACCTTGAAAAAGGCTTGTCATTTACAAAGCTCACCTATTATTTCCATTCTTAAAATTTAAAAATAATATTATGGAGCCACAGAAAACTAATTTTAAACAAAAGACATTGGATTTAACAAAATTATTATTCCTGTTTTGTAACCCTAACACAGAACCTTTCATTTATCCAGGAGAAGGGGCTTTCTCATGAGTGAAAGCACATTTGCATGATGGCTTTTGTGTTATAAACCCAGGGAACTGATAAACAATTTGGCTGGGCTCTAAGTGAGTCAGGGGCTACTTGAGCAGCCTGGTTGCTTCTAGCAGAGCATGTGCTATCATCTGTTTTGTATAGCAGTGCTGGGGAAAATCTCATTTTCTTCTCTTTGAACAAGAACTAGAAAGGATGATTTGGCTTTATTCTCTTTCAGGTTTTGTTTTGTTTGTATTCTAATATTATCAAAATGTCTGAAGGGCTCTAGATGTCCACGAGGTTTCTAAAATTGAACATGGCTTCTGATTTTTAAAACTTTCTGAGGTTTAACCTTTACCAGAGGTTTCCTGTGGGCCCATCACTCAGAAGAGGAGCAGCACAGGTCTTCCTTCTCTAAATGGAAAGTGAGAGTAAGTGGGCCATTATTTACACTCATTTTAATTCCTTATCGCATAACAGGGCTCCATTTTCAATTTTTTTTTTTTTTTTTTTTGAGCGGGAAAAAAATAATTCAATGGATAAAGGAGTCTTCAAGACCTTCAAAACAGGTGGATTCTGACCTGCAGGATGGCAGACAGAAACCTGTGTTGTTTTGGTTTTTTTTTTTCCTGCAGTGCATATCAGGAAGACAAACTGGTGATCAGGCAGGGAGCAAAACCAGACAGAAGGCATTTTGTATGCTTTCCCCCATTTTTGCAAAAGAAAACAAAAGGAACAGGTGTCCAGGGAGAACCATGAAATGCTATGAAGAGGAAGAAGAATATGAATACAGCAGTAGGGACTTAGGAACCTTCTCATTTACAGGCTGACAAGTGCAGTCTGGGTCCAAAGGTAACCTAATGGAGGTGTGTGTAAGGACTGTCACTTAGAGAAGTGAAGCAGATCAAATCCTGTATGATTCAATGGAAACAAAGCTATGATTTGGTGGGAAAAAGCAAATCAGGTTTGTATTCATGTTCTGGTTGAAAAAAAATTTCCATTTTCTGGCACTGTGAGCTCTTTGACTAACCTTAAAGCTATGCAGAAATTAATATGCTTCATAACCTGGGATTTCTTTAGGAATGCCCAGATGATGTAGGATGCCATGAAAACTCTTTGTTTTCATTAGTGCTTGTAGGAAACCAATCCATGTGCATATCAGTAGAATTTGGTGGCTGTCACTTTGGACACAGAATGGATTTTGCTGTATGTTCTGGGCATGTTTATTCTGTATATTTAAGAATAAATTGAGGTTGATTCAGAAGGTCCAGGAACACAGCTCCTGAGACTTGTCCTTGGCCATCCATTCTTTCTAGGGTCTCCTTGGAAGAAAAGCATATTGGATACCTTTCAAAATATCAGTATCTTTATAGGAGAGCTCAAACATTGTAAATATCATCATAAATTCCAACTACATTTATGGCAAAAAGCTGATCTTTCTAAGTTTTTATCTAGATTTTAATGTTACCATGTATTTCATATCCTTTGAAATGTGTTTTTTCCTGACCTGCTGTTTCTAGACCAACAAATTCACAGTTAGAAGCCCTCAGCTGCACCACAAGGCCTTTATTCTTTCACAGCTTCCCAATGAAATCCTCAGGCTCCTGATGGGTGAAGGACTTTGTGGCACCAACCGGCACTGAGTTGGAAGTCAGTGGCTTTGAGCTGCACAGGTGAAAAAGCAGTTCCCTCAGCCCTTTGCAAAATGGTTGGATGGAAATTATTCTGAAAAAAGGTTCTCAGAATCTCTGCTGGTCAGAGTGACTCTGAGATACGTACAAGCTTCTTTTTCCCAGCCTGGCCATGGAAGAAGGAGTCAGGATTCTTCTGTTCTCGTTCTCAAGGTTGTTTATTATTTCTTATCTCTAACATTCTCTCTCCAACCTGCCGAGGTCTGTCTGGCAGGTCGGGTTGAGGCACACTGCCCACCTCAGAGGCGGTGTTGTCTTTTTATACTAAAAACTACTTGTACATTATTTACCATAACTTCCCAATACCTATCACCTATGTTAGACAGTGAGCTTCTACCTTAAACCAATCCAAAAGTGCCAGCATCACCCAGAAGATGGAGGCCAAGAAGAAAAAGAAGGAGAAAGCCTGGACATGCCCAGATTCCTCCATCTTGCCTCCTGAACTGCCATCCTAAAAAACCCCAAAAATCTATTTTTCACCCTGTGACCAGCTAACTATTATTCTACTTAAACTCTCTTGACTTGTACTTCTTCATACAAGGTTGGTAATTGTATTTTCCAAGGGCTAAATCAAAAGCACAGGGGTCTTGGGCTCTGTGGCAAGGTCCCTGAGCCCCTCAGGCAGGGGCTCGAGCCCTCCAGGGCAGCCAGAGCAATTTCCTGGGTTCCCACAAAAGGTATGTTGCCCCTACTTGGTAACTTTGCCAGATGCTCACTGCATATCCAAGGATGAACATCCATCCATTCATCTGGATGGCTCCTGGCTCAAGTTAAAAACTGCTTTTTGTGGCTCATATGTGTTAAGCAAGTCAGTTACATGTAGACATGGAGACCTTGGTCAAAGGCTGTGCAAGAAGGAATTTATGCCAGAGAAGTCAAGGTTGGAGCTGTAGCAACTCTTCCTGAAGAGCCAGCTGGTCCATGGAGTATGGAAACATGCTGACAACAACTCTCCAAAAGCAGCATTTCTGTTTGAAGGCGGCGCATGGCACCGAGAGGGCACAAACTGCGGCAGGGGTGACATCCTCTTCTCACATCACCGTCACCACTGCACATCAGCACAGCCCCTGTCACAGCACGGAGGGAGCTCCAGGCTGGCATTCAATTTAAGCTTCACATCTATTGGCTTTCTTCTCAGCCCCTTGTGAGCATCGTTTGCTTCAGATACCAGATCTACTAATGATTTTTTTTCCCTCCCCCTTGCTCACACTTTAATTGCAGGGTATATGTAATACCCTTAGGAACAGCTATTGCCACCTGTATTATTATTTATGCTGTGAAAACGAAGCTTGTGGCAATATATTTATTAACACGGTGCCCTGGAATCACACGAGTTAACAGCTTAATCCTGTGATTGTAAACACTTTTCTCTACATGTTCAAGCACCATCCAGGTTTTTAAACTTAGCATTGGGAAACTGTGAGCATAAGCAGGTCATAATTTCTTGAGAAAATCTACTCTTTACCAAAAGGAAAAAAAATAAATCTCATAACAAAAAAGTGATTTATCCATCTGATGGTGCCTGCCATACTAAACAATAATGCCTTTTGCAAAAGAAAGAGTTAAACAAAACATTTATGCAGTATAAACTTTGCTCCTTAGCATTAAAATGCACTTTATTCATACTGTAGATTTCTCTTCCAGCCACGGCTATTGTTTGTCACTAACAGCTAGCTTTTGTGAAGTTAATAAATGTGCATAATAAGGACATAAAGGTATGGAGAAGTAATACTGTAATCCTTTTGTTTGGATAATCAGTCTAATGTATGCAAATTAAACCTTATTAGTACTAGGGTTTTGTGTCTGCTTATCAAAATGTGCCATTTTCATGAAAATTGGAAGTCCATTATATAAAGTTATTATTAACAATCATTTAGGAATTATATACGGTATGCAAATTAAAGTTGATTACAACTAATTAAGGGCTTTCTTTGTTATTTGACCTTGTCTGCTTTTTATGTAAATATGTTTCTTTTGGTCTGGCATATTTTTAGACTCAGAAAAGTATATTAAGACAAGTTACATTATGTATTTTTAATATATTTTTGTATGGCATAGAAACCCCCTTGCTATTGTTTAAGAGCCTGGTTTCACTCTGGGCTGTTCTGCGTGACGATACGTAGACATGTGTGCCTTGCAGTTTTAGGATGGCTCTGGGAGATGGACCAGCAGTGGAATCGTAGGAACACACTTCCATGACCCTCCAACGGTTTAAGGAAAAATTAAAAAAAAAAAAAAAATCCCCCTGTGAAATATAAACAGCCTTCATGCCAGAGTAGCCTTTGTTCCACCAGTTATCGAACTGGATAAGCCTCAGTTTAGTGGCTCCAGACACAGCTAAGTAATAAATGATTGGTCCCTACCTGCAAGGTACATTGCAGAACTTAAATCGCTTGCTCGCTTCCCCATGACCACTGATCTCAGGATAAAAGACTTTTAACACAGCCAACATGGTGAGCTGAGCAACAGCAGCCTCTGGGAACTTTTGTCTACCTGTCACATTCCAAGAAGGTTCAACATTAAGTGAAACGAAAAAAATCTCCTGAAGAAAACTTGTGTGAGTTGAATAACATTTCTATTAAAAACAACAGCAGCATGTAATGCAATTTTGATGTGTTTTCTACCTAGACAAGAAACCTGCCATGTAAGCCAGTCACCAGTGTGGAGACAGGAGATGGCATATTTTGTGGTGTGTCAGAAAGAGATGTGTAATCAATATCTTCACACCTTCCAGTGTCAGTAAAACATGCAAGAGCAAGAAAGCCTGGGAAAGAAAATAGATATAATCAAAAGCATATATAAGGTATAAGGTAGGAATATCTTAGGAGTATGTATGAAACTTGTCATCACATATTCTTTGAATCTAAAATATTGGGATCTGAGGAAAGATATAGCATAAATCTCCTCCTTAGTACAAAAAGAGGGGACATTGATGCTGGAAAAAAGCACTTTGCATAGGCAAGGTATGTATTTAAGCATAAAAGTGGGGATTTGCTTCTAAACCCAGGTTTTATTCTTTCCTTTCCACATCCTTGGTATCTTGCATTTTATGTCAGACAGTCATGAAGCCTCCTCCTCTGTCCATTTGGAGCTCACAGAATCTGTCCCCTCTTGCCTGTGGGAAGGTGTCCCACCACCACACCTCCACAGAGTGCACTGGTGCCTGGCTAAGCACAGTGCTGGCCTCCTGAGAGCTTGAAAACAGGGAGTGTGGGTGTTCACATCCAGCTGGGAAAGGCAGGCCTGCTGGGGTCAGACTGGGAGATGGAGTAGACATTGCCTCATGGAAATGGAGGGTGAGGGTCTATCTGCTCTCCCTTCTCCTTTCTCTTTAGACATGCTTGTGGCACAGAAAATGCTAACTTTTCACAGCTGAAGGCCAATACAGAAAGCTCTTACTTTGTCCCTTGAAAAAGCAGAGCCTCCTGGCTAGGCATCCAAATCCCTGGGAACCCAGTCAGCTTCAAAGGCCAGGTCTTGAATATGTGCTGCAAATGGCTGGATGGGAAGTTACAAACTGCAGATTACTGGCATGACTTATTCAGCAAGTCCTTGAGAAGATATTTGAACAATTGGAGAAGTTGGTGATTTGCTCGCTCACAGTGGGACCATGGGGTGCAATTCAGCCAGAGACTTATTACAATGAATCCTCTAGGGCTGGAGTGGGGACATTTTGCTCAATGCTTCACTGCTGGCAGGAGCTAAAAAATGGAAAATCAGAACAGGCAAAACCCGTCTCTGCTGCATGGGGCAATGTCCAGCCTCAGTCACCCTCCCTTGCACTTGGAAAAGTCCTGCTGGAGTCAGGAGCGGAGTGGCTGTAGAAGCAGCAATGTGTGTGACCTGGGGTAGGGCGCCAGCTCATTCCCCTGGGAGGGAGCTGACCGTGGTTTCAGAAACACTCCTGCTTAATGGGTGGCGCTAGGTAGATGTGGCAAAAAGAAAGTTTTTATTTCCAACATTTTCCAGTGAAGAAAAAAAAATCAAACATAATTTCTCCTCTTCCACCTAATAAATGGTGAGTGTTTCCACCTGAGTGTTGGGAACTCGGGGCTCTCTGAACAGGTGGAAAGCAAAGCTAGGAAGGGGTCTCAAATTATTTTCTCTAACAGAATAAGGATGTAACCCTGATGCCATCAAAGGTAATAATTCAGGATTTCCCTCAGGGAGGTGAAAGTCATTGTCGTGTTTTTAAAATAGTTGCAATTTTCTGTCTCTAAATAGCACAGACTACAAAATGTATTGCAAGGGGAATATAAAAATAGTCAAAGTCTTCAAATCTTTTAATTCAATGAGAATGTAATATGCAATTAAAATTAATTATCTCATAATCGAACTGTAGACACTGATTATTGCATCATTTTTGTAAGAGACATGCATCTTCACTTGCATAATTTCTGGTATCTTTGTGGAGTTGGCTCAGGAAAGAATCTGGGCCCAGATGTTTTCATGCCTTAGCTCTCAGAGTGGATCCATTGTGGCTGGATGTGCCTTTTTCTCCATGGAGCACTTGGAGCACCTGTGCTTGGCAGAGCCCCAACCCTTGCCCTTGGGGTGCAATTATTAACTCCTCCCCAGCACCTCCCAGTCAGTTCTGCTGCCCCATTTATTCCACTTCCATTTGCCATCACAGAATCATAGAGTCATTTAGGCTGGAAAAGACCCTTAAGATCATTGAGTCCAACCATTAAGCCAACTCTGCCAGGTCCACCACGAACCCCTGTCTTCATCACCACACCTGCAGGTCTTGTGAATGCCTCCAGGGATGTCAACACAACCACTAACCTGGGCAGCTTATTTCAGTGCTTCACAACCCTTTCCATAAAGATGTTTTTCCCAGTATCCAATCTAAACCTCCCCTGCTGCAACATTCGGTAATTTCCTCTTGTCTCCTGTTACTTGGGAGAAGACACTGACCCTCACATCACCACAGCCTCCTTTCAGGGAGTTGGAGACAGCAGTGAGATCATCCCTGAGCCTCCTTTTCCCCAGGCTAAACACTCCCAGTTCCCTCAGCTGCTCCTCTCAGACTTGTGCTCCAGACGCTTCACCAGCTCCATGCCCTTCTCACTCCAGCACAGCAATATTCTTTCTCTAGGGAGCTGCCCAAAAGTGCATAGGATCTGAGGTGCAGCTTCACCTGTGCTGCCAGGGAACAACCACTGCTGTCTTCTCTCCAGCTCCCATTGCTCCTCACGAGTGTCCCCAGGGCACTTATCCCAACCTGTGAGATCTGCAGAATGACACCAACTTTTCTCAGCTCATTTTAGTTGCGTCTTCCATACATCATCTCTTGTTCTTCTGACACAAGGTCCTAACACAAGAGACATTCCTGTTTTCTCCCTTTATGTTAAATATAACACAAGGTGGTACCTACATGTGTTTATCTGGTGTCATAATTTAATAGTGCTAAATGTTGAGCAGGGTTTGGCTCTACTGCTGGTTATCAGTGTGGACTTGTGAGACCCTGAGAGGTTCAGGGCATTGAGGTGGATCTGGCTGTACCTTCACCTGATGGTGAATTCTCTAAAGAGGGAAAAAAGAATTTTAAAATCCAGACTCCATTATAATATTCAAGTCTATTCAGTAACATAAAGAAATAGAAAAAACATAAAGTGAATGGGAAAAATAGAATAGAGATAAAATAGATTTGTAAACAAATCTCCAATTTTTCACAATATCCTTGTAGGTGAGACTGCCTTCAGGATTAGTTTCAGCCACCTCTGTGGGTTGCAGCAACCTTTTCAGAACCCCCTTAGGGCTCTGATTCTCATGACATTTTTCTTTCCCCTGCTGGGTCCTGACTGCTGTACATATATTTTTTGTAAGATCTTTGAAAGCACCATTAGACTGCCTTTAAACAGACCCCCATCAGCCCCTGGGGAGCTGATAAGAGTTTGGGAATGCCTTCTCCTGGTGATGCCCTGCTAAAACCCTGTCTTCACAACCCCGATTTTCATTTTGAACTATGTGTGCTGTTCATGTGCCATGCAAATTCCCTAGGGTGAAGCATGGTTCCCATCTCCTTCTGGACATTCCTGTCCCTTTTGCTGGATTTTTCTCCAGTGTGCTTGGGATTCCTTCATTTTCTCAGCTATTTAAATTTTCATTTACTTTTAAAATAATAAATCTGTGATTTAGAAGAAAAATCATGTTTGGATTCTCAGAATGGCATTTGAGTAAGCCTGTTTGGTCATAAGTGGTTTCTAGTTGTTTTCAGCAAAGGCTGATTTCTATAAACACTGTGTGTATGAGCTGTGGGTAAGACACTCACCTGTTTGCAGATGTACAGTACAAAAGGTTTCCTTTCCACCTGTAATGCATGATGTGATTTTGATGACATCATTTTAATACCCCTGATTTCATTTCCATAAATGCACCCAGAAACAGCTGACTTTTGCTCTTAACACGCAGATGCCATAAGGTGGAGAATTTGTGCCTTCTCCAGTTTCTCCAGCTCTGTTAATGGCTGCACCCTGCACTGGCTGGAGGCTCAGTATGGCTGTCAGCCTGGAAGGCTGCTTATTCACCATTTCCAACACCCTTCTTTTCACCCCCTCATTCTCAGAATTTGTCTACTGAAAATGTCCTTTTATTTTTTTTTTGGCCTCAATATCTTTTTCTGTGTATTAAAAAAAAAAAAATACATTCACTTGCTGGGATTTCTTTGGCCTCTGTTTACCACAGCAGTTTTGTGGACAAGTTCTCTGCCTTGTTCCCCTCTTAGGGGCTGGCAGGAGCCTCCTCCTTCCCCTTCCTGCAGGGCTTGTGTGCCTTTTTCCTGTGTGTGGGCTCTACATTTGCCATTCACTGCAGCACTGGATCAACATCTGGGGAAGCCTTGCTAGGTGCAGCAGGAATCATTTAACAATGACATATCAAGGGAAAAAAAAAAGCTAGAGAAGTGGATTTGTACATTTTTCATCCTGATAAATATAACTATGAAATTGCTTTATAACTTTGGACACAGTTGGAGCTTTATAATAGGTTGTCAGTGAAGGAGCACCTGTGATCCTAATGCTTCCATCTATTTTCCTGATTTTAGCTATAAATTCTACTTTACAATGCTAGTGGGGATAGCTCTGGGTCTGCAGTAGGGGGTGAGGGTTTAATTCCTTCTGCCTTTTCCCATTCCACTACATCCTTAGGTTTCCTCAGACCATCTCAGCTGTACAAAACATCCTAATTTTTGCCTTCATATGGATGAGGGTGTCTTGGTTTGAAAGACAAGTGTCTTCTAAGGAAGACAGGAGCCTCCCTTGGAATGGAAAATGTAAACCCCATTCCCCCAAATTATTATAATTTTGAAATTAAGGGGCTCACAGGGAGAGGCGGGCTCAGAATCCCGGGCACCCGAGCAGATGGGACAGGTCCCTCTCTTAGTGAGGTGGGTGTTAATGAGGTCCGGGTTCAGTGGCTGCTCTCCAAGTGGCTCACACATGGCAGGAGAAGCAGCTTTAGGCTGGGCTAAAGTGAATTCCCTTCCCCAAGCAGCAGCTCCAACTGTGCTCCTCTACAGCAGAGAGAGAGCGAGACAGGAGCTGCCCCAGCCCCAGCTTTTATCAGCCCAATTCTCCGGGTATCTCTGCCCCTCGGAGAGAAACTCCCAGGTAAGAGCAGTGCAACCAGATGCCTCCTCCCTTGAGCTTGGCCACTTTTGCTTTTCCTAAGGATCCGGTTGTTAAGTGTTTCCCTGCAATTTAAGGGGAAAAACTTCTCTAAGTAAAAAGGAACAAAAGGAAAGAAACCTAACCCCCAAGAGAGGGTTTCAAATTTGTCCACATTTTTGTAACTGTGCTGGCTGGAATAAACAGGGGCAGGAGACCTTTCTTCTTTTCAATGCCTTTATTAAGCGATCAGTTCCAGTGGGGAGAACCAACAGCTCAAGTGACTCAGAGGAAGAGAAAGAGTGCAACTTTGTCCGCCTGTCTGTAGGCAGAGCTCGGGGCTCCCCCCTCACCAAAACATCAGGAAATTCCCTAATTTTCTCATTTAACATTTGAGGTCCTCAGTCTAGCTGATATTCTTAAGGTTAGGGTGAGGCGTAAAAAGGCTCTTAGCAGATACTAGGTTCTGTCCCTCACGTCTAGACATCACTTTGCTTCGTCCATTTCATATTGGCTCCTTGTTTCTAGGGGTTTTTTCCTGGGTTTGGTGACGGGCTTCTCCCGTTGCATGGTTCCAAGATGATTTGCATGCCAACTCCGAGGTCTCCTCCTCTTCACCGTCTGGGTGCCATCCCCCGGGAAGCAGCAGGGTGTCACTGACAGGTAGTTAATGAAAATGACAGGTGATTACAATAACAGATAGTTAGAACTCCACCCTGGCAGCAACTAGCCCAACCTGTGAACTCTGCAGCCTTTTAAAAAAATGGGCAGCTGTTCTACTCATAACACTTACACTAGCATACTTGTGTTCCTGCTAGACGTAGAAATAATTTTGTACTTCAACTTTCTCAAAGAATGTAACTGTCAAATTATTCTTCACAGGAAAGAAAGGAAGGAAGGAAAGAAAGAAGGCTGAAGTGGGTGGAGTGTAAGTAACAATTACTGTAGGCTGATAATTTTTAAAGATTCATAGAAGGATGCATTTCATGGCCCATACATATATGTAACAAATTCACCTACTCTGTAATCCTTCTCATTATTGACACCACAACAATCATATCTTTCCAGAATGGTAAACTGCAGAATGTTTTTCTTCTGCAAATGCTGCATCTAAGCTCAAAGAACTAATGTGAAGTGCTATTACTGGGAAAAGCTGGCAAGCCTACTGAGCAGGTTACTGATTCAGGCATAAAACCTCCCTGAAGGAGCCTTCAGCATGGGCTTTCTTTTTGAGTCTTAGGTCTTGGTTTTCAGATTGAAGGAGGGTGTAGTCCTAGGGAGCTGCAACTCGGTGCTCAGAATGTGTAGAAATTGAACATTTACTTGTATACTGAAATATGGCTGAGGGAAATGTGATTTGGGAAGCTCTTCTGCAGCCCTTGAGCTCATCTGACAAGAAGATACAGAAAGCATGCAGGATGTACGGCTGTCATTATATAAATGAACACTACTGAAATATATTTAAAAGTAAGGATCACCCTACAGCAAATTTTACTTCTGTTTCTACAAGCATAACTTGCTTTTACATTCAAATTAAAAATATTTCTTGTGAAAGGAGGGAAGGAGGACAATCTAGCCATGAGAAAGAAAAATATATTTTCCCTTTCCTTCATTTGAAGTGATTTTTTAATGCAGGACTATAGTGATGGGCTAGCAATAGAAAGCAGTTGTGAAATGCACCAATTTTCCCCAGCTTATTCTGGTGGCACAGCTCAGTCTAACTTCTGAAGAAGTTAGTTCTGTGTCTGCTCTTCTGATCCTGGACTTTGGTTCCTTATCCAGCAAAATCAATGTCAAATAATGAAATAAATACTTTGGGCAAAGTCCAAAGAAAAGTGAGTGTCCTTTTCCTTCCCTGGGGCCTGAGGCAGCTCCCAGTCCTATTACCTGTGAAAAATTCTCACCTAGCCCAGGATCAAAGCTTGTGCCTTTGGAGCAGCTCAGATGTTGTCTCATACTCTTCTCCCTCTGTGCTTTTGAGCTAGCAGAGATGCCATGTCATTATCTAAACCTGTATCCCAGCATCCAGTCTCTTGGCTGAGGATGCAAAGGGGTACAGGGCTGATGTGGCTGGTTTGCACCAGCATCCTCTCCTTGGCAGGAAACCACCCAGGACTCACTGGGGCCCTCCAGTGCCTCTCAGCTGAGCACCCTGCATGCTGGTTAGGGATACACAGACCCTGAGGCAGCTGTAATTTAAATCGGAGCTGCTCAGGACAGATGGTGAGAGCTCTGTGAGTGGTGTCCTGCTGGAATCCTTTCAGCCTCTTGTACTGAGCATATCCATGCAAGGGAGTGGCTCAGTAGCTTTTCATCTTTTAGAAGAAAAAACAGAGACAGAAATACTTCTTTTATTTTCTCTCCCCCCCCTTTTTGTTCTTTTTCCCCACTTTTTTTTTTTTTTAATTTCCTGCATATACTGGGTTTTGTATTTTCCCCTATATTTTGCAGACTGTTAATAAATAAATAATGTGAACACAAAATTGCCATTCAAATTTGATTGTCTCAAATTATGTCTAGAATGAAACAAAAATCTACTGATCTGTGATTTTGTATGGCAAAGGCAGCTCAATGCTATTCAATCCAGTAGGGGAGATTTAAAGAAAGAGTATAAAAAACCCCAGCCAACTAGCAAAGAAAAGAAGAGGCAGGGAAAGTGTGATAAAGAACAGCATAATACTTTAATGGTGTGAAGAGATTTTTCAACAAAACCATTACTAATAGTGGGTATTCTTCTAAGTCAGTTCTTACCATCACAAAACCATTAGCTCTTTGGTAGTCACAATCCCCCTTATATCTATATCATGTCTTTTCATTGCTTTTTATTTGTCTTCTTCTGCTTGACTGGTAACATGCAGCACCCTTGTGCTGTATACTTATTTCAAGACTGACTGCAACAGTTATAAATATCTCCTCAGCACTGAGGGAGGCAAAGAAAAAGCAATGAGCTTCAGTAGCCAGAGTTCTGAATTGCTGCAGACAAGAGAGTCTGTCAGTGAAGACTGGTGAAATAAAATTTTTGCTGGCTGTTTTTCATAGCTTTAAAGAAGAAACATGTGGTTATTTTCATAATATCAGAGATAAAACTATGATTAGAATTGCTTTTTCTGGGGAACTTGCACATGATACTTGAATAGCCAGAATGTTTTCCTATGGCAACAGGGCTCTGCTCATTATCTCCTGAATATTTAGTCTCCAGGCATGAATTTGGGTGAATATTTAGCAATAAGCTTTTAATTCTGGGTGGGGATTGGGGCATTTTGTGTTGTGCCTCCTCTTTGAGAAGGCAGAAGAGCCGCTGGCTTTGTTGTATTACAATGCTCACTGGTGTGTAAAGAATCAGTGTGACCTGAATCAGACACTTTTTCCTGTATAAATACCCATGGAATGCTGCATAAATACCCAAGGCAAAACAATTGTTACTGAGGTATATTTTCAGGTTTATACACTAAGAGTTGTTCACTGTCAATAAAATGGAAGTAAATAAAAGGAAACTGCTTAAATCTGACCTAGAGTTTATTGCTTATATTTGACTTGAATCAGACACTTTTTCTGTCAGGTGCTGTGGAAGCCCTGCACATCTCATCCTTTGTCTCCAACAGCAGCAACACATTTGTTTTTTTTCTCTGTGCTTTCAAGAAGTAAATACTGTGAATGTGGTCTCCATGCGCGATAAACACAATTTAAGTAAAAAGCCTAAGGAAACCTTTTTTCTCCTTTTAAACCTTGCTTCTTGCCAGTTATTCAGAGTGTTGGGTATGCGTTTTAAAATAATAAAATAAAATTAAATCTTTCCACTATTATGTGGAAGTCTGAGAACTTATGCCTTCAGCTCTGGTGTCTTTTGAGACCTGTGCACTGGCTCATCCAGGGACATTACCTGCTCCATGTCCTCAGCAGAGAAAGATAAAATCAGAAGACAGATTTGGTTTCCAGATGTTTACTATGTCTTTTGCAGTAGCATCGCCAGGAGTCCACTGAGGATTCATATTTCAGAGGATAGAGGCTGACTGCCTAGGAGTTTGTCAAAGCGTGAGAACAGGATTGTCTGAAGCAGACACATGATGTCAGAAAAAAGAGTTGCATGGCACTCATCACTCAAAGATTGTGGTGTGCTGAGTCCTTGTCCTAGGTCTGTGCTTTGTGGGCCCTTCTGGCAAAGCTTTTGTGGGGAATGCAGAGACACCAGTGACTGCAGGAGCCAGTGAAAAAGCTCTTTATGAGCAAGGAGTAAAACTTGGGCTGGCTTTGGAGGTGAGAAAGTGGTCAGGCAGCACTGCTGGCAGACTGAAGGAAGGAATTAATCATCCAGTAAGAGACCCTGTGTGGCACAGAAGGATGAGTAACGTGCTGAAGAGCCATAAAGGCAAGCACTAACAACTTATGGTTGATGAGTGAAGACAGAGGACAACAGACTCACCATGGTAATGAGAAACCAAGAAAGGTTATATTGCCACCAGTGTCTCAAATGGTGCTAAGGCTCTGCTCTGCACTGATGTTCTGTGAAAGAAGATGTGATGGCTGAGCTCCAGAACAGGTCAGAGCAACAGGTGAAATTTGGGCCCTGCATGATGTTGCCCTCAGGTGGCTTTAGAAGCTGCAGGTGTTTCCATCTGCACAGCAAGGAAGGTAAAGGCTGGAGGAAGCTTAAGGGAGTAATGATTTGCCCCACATGGGAGGGGGACATTTAAATTCCCCATTGCCTGTGATGTTAGATTGTGTTAAGGGGAATCCTTCCAACTCTGTCAATAGAAGGAGGACTTGGATATTGATCATTTACATGGGGCACGATGGATAATCTCATTTTTGTACAGTACTCCTTATCCAAGCTGCTTTGCTCAATTAAACTCTGCTCAGCAGAGACTATTCAAATCTGCTGTAAAGTTCATGCCATGCCCACATTTCCTATCAATTTCTCCACCGGAATATATATTAATGGAAACATGGGGATATATTAATTGTACAATTTTGAATAAATGCAACCTTAGCAGAGTACATTTTTTATTATTATTTAATAATTATGAGTTCAGGCTTTTCTTAATTTCCTGCTGTGAGCTTTTAAAAGTCACGGCAATGCTGAAACATAAATAGAGTATGTGATGCAACACTATGCCTAGGCAAATATCAGACATTTTTACCTCAGGAAAAATAGAATGAAATTTTTAAAAATTCATTTGGCTCATTTGAAATTTTGCACTGTTGAAACCAAATAAGGAAAAACTCAAATCAAGATGGAACAATATTTACTTAAAAAAACCCAAACCTAATATTTTCTAAGACTTGAGTAGGCAAAAAATGATAAAAATCCATAGAGACCATGAAAATGGTAAAATTTATTGAAAATAAATATTCTAAAACATGGATTAGAAAATATCCAACCTGGTCAGGTTTTTCTCAGCCATTACATTCCATAGAGATAAAACCTGGGAGGAATGATGTTTAGATTCTCCCAGACAGTTGAAAGCAGCAATGGAGTCCAATGTGAGACAGTAGGATGAGGTGGCCTGGAACCACCCAGAACAGAGGGATCATCATCGCTTACTCTCTCATCACCCGGCCATCAAACTCACACATTCCCTCTCCTCCCCGTCTCCTCCTTGGTTCCTTCCTATTTTGTCTTTATAGTTTTTCCTTTTTGTCTTTGTCTTCTTTTCTTAGCCACTTGCCTTGTTCTGACAATATGATTACTTAATACTTACCTGCCAAATTAACTGACTTATTTTACCAACGAGTGGATATACCATTCCCTGACACTCAGTATTTGACAGTTCCACAATCTTTTCAGTGTCCATGAGGTGCACACTGTAACAGGAAAATCCACTAAGTATGGTGGGCTTTCTCTACAACACACTACAGTTACATACCAGCATGAACCAGGGCGTGTGTTGGTTTGCCCTCTCTTTGGCTTTTAAAGGCAATAAAATGTGAACAATTAAAAAAAAATCTTTTACAACCCACTCATCCTCTCTCCTTTATTCCAAAAATCACACTCAACTGACCTCTTACTGAGAATGCTGTTCCATTTGGTAAGACTCTGTCTTTTCACAGTGAAAAGAAAAAACCCTATTCAGCTAATTGAGCAATTTGCTTAACTGGATACACTGCAAAAATGTATAGAGGAAATGCTAATGTATTAAGTATGAGTGTGTATTTGTAAGCGTGGGGAAAAAGAAATGCTATATAGATGCTGTAGTTGGAATGCTGCATAAATACCCAAGGCAAAACAATTGTTACTGGAGGTATATTTTTAGGTTTACCCACTAAGAGTTGTTCATTGTCAATAAAATGGAAGCAAATAAAATGAAACTGCCTAAATTTGATCTAGAGTTTATTGCTTATATTTGACCTGAATTTTTGTTGTTGTTGTTGAATGTTACATACAGACCTCAGGAAATCTTCTTTTGCTTTTTATTAGCACAGTTGACTTGGAACTTAGCCATGGATCTGAACACTTCTGTACAGAACCCACTGAGAAACAAGGCAGGGGGTCTGCTGTGCATAATCCTTAAAATGTTTTGCAAGACATCAGCCAGAGCAGGGAATACCTGTAGCACTCTGTTGTGATACAACCTCCTGCACTGACATCATCAATCACCCCAGATCTGGCAGTATTTTGCAGGAGTGGAAAAAAGGATTTTTAACAGAATGGTGAGATCACTTTGTGGGTTATTACCAGGGGCCTTTCCAAATGTGAACGACTGTATTAAAAATCATGGAATGCCAGCAGGTAGATGACAGAGGTTGGAGCTGTTGGCCCCTAAGTCACAACCCCTCTGCCCTTCCCTACCTTTCAGAAACAGCCCTGAAGATGTGCCTTTCACACTGGGCACTGAGCAGGCTGCTTAGCCTGGAAATCCTCAGAGGTACAGCAAAAAACTGGGACAAGAAACAGTGTACTTGGCACATCTTTGGTTTCCCCTTTCCTCTTCATGGAAGGCGGCTGAGATTTATATAGGAACTTTTCTGTGTTGCACACAGATGAGAAGAACACAGCTGTGGTGGTCCAAAAGTTGCTTTTTAAGAATAAGCTACTGCCTCTTTTCTTAGCTTGCTTTTAGTTCCCAAATATTGCAGCAATGCAGTACCTATGTAATGTGGGTACACTGAAGAATACCCCAGCAGGGGATGAGGTATCTGGGACTCTCTTTGTGGAACCTGTAGGCCACCCATGTAAAACCATTGTTTTCTAGGTAGCAGAGACAGTAACATCAGGACAATCTTACAGCAGAGTAAGGGGTGAGCAGTGGAGTACAACACCAAAATGGAATTAGGGAGCAGCTGAGAGACTGGGATGACATAATCACCATTTCTTTTTCACTGCTTTTTCTTATGTCTGTAACTATTTTATTCCACATTATAAAAATGAGGTGATGGAAGCAGGTCAGCAGTGCCTGATATTTCAGTTCTCTTAAAATACAGGGGTGTACTGAGCTGCCAGTGGCACACACTATGTCTATAAGACTTGTGAGACTTTTTAAGCCCATACCTTTCTATTGCTTTTTCCTGACAGTCCAAGACCTCCAAATGGGGCCCATCATCCTGCTGCAAGACTCTCCCACTGATTCTCATAAGAGAGATCTCACCAGATATCTTCTGAGGTCCAGTCTAAGGTGGGTTCTATGAAATGTAAGCCAGTCTTAGAAAGAGAAAATTCACCCACTGAGAAGCTAACAACAATTGCTTCCTCCAAGGAAGGACTGAATCTAAGAGTGAGGGAGTTTTCCTGCCCAGAATCCATTTAATTCCTAGCCAGTTCAAACCCTCTTTTATATGAAGTGGACAGTTTTTGCATGTTGTGTGGGAAGTAAGAAAATAGGTTTATTTTTCTTCTTTTGTCTTCTCTCTACATATACTGGCAACTTTATGGGCAGGTATTTGAGGATAAATGGATTGCCTCTACACAAAGGTTTTAAATAAAACCTCTATTTTCTGACTAAAAAATAGGTTAGTCAATTTTTAATGGCTTTCTCCTTCAACTGAAGATCATCAGCTTGTATTTGATGTAAAAATGACACTATCACCATAAAAGCTCCTTCTGTTGGGATTCACTGCACCATTTAGACCAGATAGCAGTGTAAAGTCCTAATGGAGAAATAAACATTTGAGCATCTTTCCTGATACTGTAATTGCCACACTTAGGTGCTGCTGTATGTGAAAACACAAGTACATAGAAAATTTCCTTGTTCATCCCATATGTTAGAAATTTTGCCATCCTGCCTGCATATGTTGTTTGTTATGTATGTGAGTGTGTGATGTATACCAAAGCAGAAGCTTCCCTTCCCTTTCTGTAGTGATGGAGATGCTTTGTGACACAAAGTGTAACTCCATTCCTGATGCCTTTTGGGGAGAAAAACTCACATAATCCCTCTCCCCCCCAAATCTCTGCTGAGATAAAAACCAAGGATAAATTGCAGCAAGAAACTCTGAAGCTAGAAGTGTAATAGAATGATGGAAGCAGAGATGAAAACTCAAAGCTAGTGAGATATGACAAAACTGGTATGTTGTACTCAGAACTCCTGACATCACTTGGTAGGAGTCACAGTAATAACATGTTCCAGAGATTTTTCTTCTGGCCAGTCCTGTTGAGCCTCTGCAGTCCCTTCTTGGGAAAACCCCCTGCATCACCTGGGATGTGCTGACACACCTGGGAAGCTCTGACACCGACACAGCTCACTCAGGGATGGGGCCATTTCCTCATTTTGCTGGGTTAAAACCCTCAGCACCCTGGCTCAGAGAGCAGCAGCTATCATGTTGTAGCTCCTCTCTGGCTGAATGCTTGGCTGTGACAGAGTGAAAGTTTGGCTTTTGGAAGGTGGGGGTTCAAATGCTTCTCAGTGGCAGGCACATACTTATGCTAAGGAAAGAACTTGATACATCAAAGTAGGGAAAAGGGTACTTGCTGGGAAGAAAACCCCACTGAATTACCCTAAGGACACTCTAACATCAGGAGGTCTGGGTTTAGGAATGGACAGACTGGGGAATATATTTTGTTGACCTCTCTTCCCAGAGTAATTGAAAATTATTCAGCTCTGCTGAGTGTAACTACCAGTAGCTTCTGCTTGATATAATTGAGTTCTCTACCCTCAATTTGTTTGCTTGTGTTTCAAGCTTTGAAAAAAGAGCACTTAACCTTTTATTGTTTATTCAGATTTATTTAGAGAAAACAAAATCTCTGTGGCTGGCTCTGTCAATTACCTACATTTTTGCTGATCTCTGGAATGAGGTAGGTGTCAATAAAAAGCAGCTCAAAAATTCTTTCTTCCAGGATTATTACTGACAGTGTAAACAGTTTCCAGTGATACTGGATGTCACTGATTATGTTAGCTTATGGAATGGATACAGCCCTGTTCCTCTCAAAGGACTCAACATGTATTTGTGCCTGCAATTATTGTGTCATCTATGTTTGGGATTTCACCCGAAACACGAGAAACTCTAAAAACATTAAAAAGTGGATATTTTAAGTGTCTTGATCTCAGAGAAAATCTCACTGCAATTGGATTGCACTGCTCAGGTATGAAACTTCCCAATGCAAAGTTCAGTGCTGCTGATGACACGGGTGGGATTTTATTAGATCACAGATATCCCGCCTAAGATTTGCCTTTGTTGCCTTCTTTTCCACCACATTTAAGAGGAGGCTTTGTACCTCTCTGCAGCTTCTTTAGAGCTCAGAGTGCTTCTCCTATGCAACCTGACTTCTACTCACAGAATCACAGGATCCCAGAATGGGTCAGGTTGGAAGGGAGCATAGTGAATCATTTGGTCCAGCCTCCCTGCTCAAGTAGAGTCGTCCCAGAGCACATGGCACAGGATTGTGGCCAGTCAGTTCTGGAATATCTCCAGTGAGGGAAACTCCACAGCCTCTTTGGACAATCTGTTACAGTGTATGGTCACCCACACAGTATGGAAAACCTCTGACTGGCACATCATGTGTGAGAGAGACATTTTTAATGCAGGTCTGTGGTGACCTTGTATTTTTTATTTTTGAGTCTTGCTCCTTCAAGTGGGCATGGGGCAGTGTGCTCCTTGCTTCAGGCTGTCAGAGGAGGCAGGGGGCAAGCCTGCAGTGCCAGGCAGGACATTAAAAAAGGTTTACAGAACACTGTGGGCAGGGAGCTGGGGAAGATCAGGGTAGATGATATGTCAGGAGAAATGTACGTCGCAGTGTCACCTGGAGAGTGAGCTGGGGTAAGAAGACAAGAGCTTTTGTTCTGCCTAAAATGGCTCTAATTCCCCAAGGTGAGAACCTTCCCAGGGAGGCCCTTGCTCTCAGGCCTCTGACACCTTGAAGTGCAGCTGATGATTTGGCTCCACATCCCTCTGGCTGGTAATTCCCAGAAGGTGAAAACAAGGTCTTTATCACTGGATGTTGAGGTACTGTGGAGCTATCACTATTGCTGGGGGAAATCAGTGATAACCAAACAATGTGTGACTCCCCCCTGCCCAGGCATGTGCCCTCCCTGCAGACCTTCACAGAGGGCTCTGCAGCCCAGCAGCACAATCACTGCCCAGGACACAGACAGGCAGGGCTGCTTTGGACTCCTCTGTGGCTGCAGTGCACTATCAAGGGCTTTTGCTGGCATGTAAGTCCAACGATTCCAGGATTTGTTTTTTAATCTGTGGCAAATAAAACATGGCAAAGGAAATGATCCATGGGAGTATGTGGAGTGAGGCATACGGAAGGGAAGGCTTGTGCTTTCACCTTCAGCTTCTGATTTCTCTGCCTTCAGCTTTTCTGGTGGGTTGATACATTCTGAGGCAACCTTCATGGTCAGGCACAGCAGCTTTTGGAGCTCTGAAAAGAAAATTATGAGTATCCTCAACCTCTACTTTTTCAGAATAAATCTTGTCCAAAATAGCTCTATTGTTCTTCACACAGTAGAAAACTGTTGGCTTTCCATGGCTTTGGCAGGGTTGTAATAACTCTGAGGGCGTGATTTTGCCTGAGACTGTGTCTGTGAATAACCTTTCACAGGCAGTGATCCTGCAAACATTCTGGCATGTTAGTGTTCTTACAGGTTCTTCCATGCATGAACGTACAGGACTGTTGGAACTGAGTGCTTAGGCATGGAGATGTTAATGTTTGCAAAGGTAGTCATTTCCCAAGTGTAATGTCAAAAACTTGTGTTCAGTCTGGATTGTTTTCTACTGTTCTAGAAGTTTATCAAACTCTATAACTTCCTAAACAGGATTGTGCCATAGTAGTTTCAGAGAGACTCACCTGTCTGAACAAAGGAAAGTTTATTATGTTTTAAAATTAAAAGGAATTCAGACTTGTTTTTGCAAAGATGCTGATAAGTCTCTTTGTTTTTTTTTTTTGCAAAAGGATCCATGCAATGTTCATATACAGACAAAATGTATTTTCTAATAGGAAAAAATAATCCAAACCCACAGTTGTTCAGTTCTAGACTGCCACTTTATAGAGAACAGAACCTTATATAAACACATACGTCCTAATAAACATCATATATGGACATGCTGGTTTCATGTTGCCCTGACTCTGGAGTGTTCATCATTGATTGGCATGAGTCTTTCATTTCTTTGCCCTGTCCTGGTTCTGGCCAGGACAGGGTTAATTTTTACAGCACCCAGCCCTACCTTGAGCAGTAAGAGGTGAATCCTTGCACAATTGCATGTGAACGGTTCACCTGTCTTGAATACTCTTGTTACTGTTGCTGTTGTTGCAGTTTTCTTATTTCATTGCTGTTTCTAGTAAATTGTTCTTACCTCAACCTGTGATCTTCACCTTTTTGTTCCTCCAGTTCTCCTCTCCATCTCTCTGAAGGGCTGTGGGGGATGACTGGAAAGTGAGTGAGTGGTGCACAGTGGGAACACTAAATTGGGGAATACTATTCCTAAACTACGACATGCCCATAATTTCCTATAGTCACAGGAAACACCCATAGGAAATAGACTGGCCACGGAATGCAAAGATCAGTCACCTCAGCCATTCATTACCGACTGTCACATTAGAAGCACTGAGGTTGTGACAGTGTTTCCTCCTTAATCAGCTCGAAGTGAAGGGTCCTCCTAGGCAGGTGAAACACTGCTTACTTTCCTCCTACAAAATGAAATGGTTTTGAGCAGTGCCAAACCATTAAAGATTTTGCAGTGTTGCAGAAAGGTTGGAAGAGGTCACCTGACACAAGCTGGGGGAATTTAAAGGGCAAATCCTCAGCGGGTGCAAAGCAGCACCCTTCAATTGACATCAGGGAGGATGTCATGGTGGAGCTGCTGATAAGACTCCAAGGGGCCTTAGAGAATTAGTCTCAGCCAGAGAGCTTGCAGTACTGCAATTACTATTCTACTTTCTCAAATATTGTTCCAATAATTCTATTTGACTAATTTTTTTTTCTTGTTCTGTTATTATGTGTAATCCATCAGGATCTGTTTTTTCCACTGCAGTACAGCATATTGTCAAACCATGTTTTTTTGTCCAGCCTGCTTGTTAAGCTAGGTACACTGAAGCCATGGTCTGAATGCATGTAAGTTCACATTTAAGACATGTCTGAAAACTACAGTGGTTTGCTTTTTTCCCTTTCATTCTCTCTTTTTTTTTTTTTCCTTTTTTTGGGGCTAATCCTAAGTGATAAAAGCTTTCCATGGCCTGTTTTGATACCTGGAAGTAATATGAAGCTGCTGATCATGATACAGTTTGGGTTGAGCCTGGTTGGTAGGGGCAGGCTGAAAGAAGTAATCTAAATAAAAGTGCATGGCCTCTTGGACCCAAAATTGGTTGCCTTGCCAGTCCCAATTCATTCATCTCACACAAAAAAAAAAAAAAAAAAAAAAAAAAAAAACCACCAAAAAAACCCCAAAAAAACCCAAACTAAACAGAAATAAATCCTCAGCAAATTCCTATCAGTTTCACAGCAATCATTTGCTTTTCTGGCTTCCACTAAGGATATCATTATGCTCTTTAGTCCTAACCCAGTCCTAACCTGCTCAGCTTTCTAAATAGTCAGTTTAATTAATCCCCTGCCTTTCTGATTGTGAGTGCTATGTATTGCAAGTGAGATTTTGATGCAAAGCATCACTAAATTAATTAGTTTTGGCCCTGATCCACCAGATTTAATGGGGGTATTTGCACGTTCAAAGGTAGACCACTGTTGAAGTGCCTCATTGAATGGAGCACTTCTCCTTAATGAGAGGGGGCTAGGCAGCTTGGCCTCTGGCTGCTGGATGAAGTTATCAGGGGGTACTTACTGCCTCAGCAGACAACCCCTGCTCCTGGCATGATGATATTTTAGTTATGTCTTGTACAGAAGTGGAACATCTTGAATAATCATCTTATTTCATGCCTTCTTCTGTACACCATTGTTACTTCATATTGAAGGTGTTCTCCCTGAATTTGTGGTATTCCCTGTGCACATCTCAGAAAGCACTTTGGTTAAGGCCATGAGAGAGATCTACCTTGAAAAGTTTGATTAACAACACCTTAGATGTTAGATTTTTAACAGAATTGTTTCTGTGTGTTCATGGACTGATATTCTTGGTCAGCAGTTTATTGTTACCTTGTAGACTGAGATTAAAATTGATGCTACCTTTGTGTTGTTGCAGGATGATAGTATGTTCCACATCAACAGACACCACTTGCTAACTTTTCATCAGGATGTATGTTAGGAAGGGGGAGAGCAAACATTGCCAGTCTGGCTTTGGTTCCTGTAGCTTTTTAGATAAATTTAGCGAGTAGCTGGAAATCTATGTCTTCCTTCAGTAAAACTCTGTTTCTGCTGAGATTCTGGGTGTTTCCCATCTGTCTCACTAAAGATGGAATTTAATTCTGTGAATTTTCATGGGCTTTTCTCAGTATAGGATAACTGTGCCCAGCAGCATATGCCAAGATTCAACAAACTGTTGAAGAGTTTTTTTAAACAATTACTCTTGCAATAGCGTCCTGATAGTTTGGTGTGGCTGGATAAGATGCTGCTGGAGCTTCATACCCATATGGAATAGGTATTATAAGATGCTGAACTCAATAGACATATCACAGACCTTGAGTTTTGCTCTTGAACTTGAATGATGAAAAGCAAAATTACTTGGGCAGAAACACAATCTGGTTTGTGAATCTAGAGTCTGAAAATGTTATCTGGTGTTGGGAAACTTGTTTTAGTGTCTTTTATCTGCCAGTTCCCTGGGTTCCTCAAAACTTCAGGATGACCTTTCTGTTCAAGGCAACAGTGATGCAGTGCTTCATCTCATCAAGTTAGCTCTGAAAGACTAGGTTATTGAAGTCCTGACTGACTCATATGGCTCTTCAGATTTCCATCAGCACCTTTGGGAGTGGAGAAGTTCATTTTAGCCTACTAAACAGTCCTGCTGGGAGAATTCTGCCTCCCCTCATAAGACAAGCCATAGTCTGGTGGTGCTGCTGTAGGTAAGGGGGTGCAGTTTGGGGTAGAGAAATAAATTCCTGGTTACCATGAAATCCTTCTCCAGCAGCAGTGATGTAGGCTGTGGTCTTTCCTAGAATTTCTTCCTTAGTTCCAGACTATTCTAGGAACCCTTGTTGACTGACCTACAAATAAACCAAAAATCTGTGTACCCTTAATGGCCCTTTGGTCAGATGCATGCATAATATAAACTCAACTACTTTTTGCTTTAGCTTGTGGTCAAGTAGTAAAGAAGCAAACAGTGGAATCAAGGTGCAAAACAGCCTGGAGGGAGGAATTTTAAGGAATCACAGCCAAATATTACAAATGTTTGTCCCCCTTTTAGTGGAACGGAGGTGACTAGTGGCATAATATCTGTGCAAAAAAGTCAACATCCATCCTGAATGATCGCTCACAAAAATAAAATTTTGCAGCCCCTACGCTACATCTATCCCTTTTCTAGGACAATGACGATTTTAATGGTTTAATTGCTTTGCACAAGGCAGCCTGGCTCCCCAGGGAGGCAGGGCCGGGCCCATCCAAGGCGCTCGCTCCCCAGGGCAGGGCCAGCGCAGGTGCCCCGCGCTCGAAGGGAGAGCGGCGGTAATGAACGGGCGGTGGGAGCCCTGCCACTGTTAAATTTGTAGCCAATTAGCCGTGTTGCACAATTCCAGCAGAGTAACACCAGTCTCTATAGACTCGGTATAGAGAGAGAAATTAGTTTAGACAAATACCTCTTAATCCCTTGTTCTTGGCTGGGTTGGAGCGCCTACTGCTAAGTGCTAATGGCACGGGGAAATCCCAGTTTCCAGTGTCAAGGGCTTCGAGGAATCAGGCTATTAAAGAGAGACATTTATTTTGCATTAGCTTTGATCAGCAGCTCCTGGGTGAAATCTCCTTAAATAAATACCCCGTGCGGCCTCTCGCTTGGGGAGCGCGGGCTCCGGGCCGGGCCGGCGGCTGAGGGAGAGGGCGCCGGAGCCGCCTTGTGCTGGGCCTCGCCCCGCGGGAGCAGAATCACGGAATCACTTAGGCTGGAAAAGACCGCCAGGATAATCGAATCCAACCTGTTACCGAACACCGCCCTGTCAAATGGACCATGGTACTGAGTGTGCCACGTCCAGTCTTTCCTTAAACACCTCCAGGGACGGTCACTCCACCACATCCCCGGACAGCCTATTCCACTGTCTATTCAACCTTTTCTATTAAGAAATTTCTCCTAATGTCCAACCTAACCCTCCCCAGGCGCAGCTAAAGACTGTTCCTCTCATCCTGTCGCAGGCTGCCTGGCAGAAGAGGCAGCGGCCTGCCCGGAGCGGGCACTCGAGAGGACGAGCGGACAGGAGCCGGGGCGGTGCGGGAAGGCTCCGGCCCCTGCAGAGTGGAGCGGGGCGGTGCGGGAGGGCACCGGGCCCAGCGGGGCGGTGCGGGCAGGAGCCGGTGCGGGGCCGGCAAGAGCGGGGCGGGGCGGTGCGGGCAGGATCCGGGCGGGACGGGAAGGCACCGGGCTCAGCACGGCGGTGCGGACCGGAGCCGGCCGGAGTCAGGCGGTGCGGGCTGGAGCCGGTGCGGTGCGGGCTGGAGCCGGGCTGGAGCCGGAGCGGTGCGGGCCCAGCCGAGGCGGCGGCGGCGCTTGGGCGATCTCGCGCTGCCCCCCGGCGGCCGTTCCCGGCCGTGCCGCCGCTGCCCCGCCGCCGGCTCCGGCCCCCGGCGCTGCCCCCGCTCCCCCGCGCTTGGGCAAGGGCAGGGCTGGGTCCCCCGCCCCGTCCTGCTCGCAGCCGTCCCCCCTGTCCCCGGGGCTGTGCATCCCGCAGGTCGGCCGGCCCTCGGGCAGGAGAAGCCGTGCCGTGCAGGGCGAGCGACGCTGGGAGCCGGCAGGGCCTCTCCCGGAGCCTCAGCCCGACCCCCGGGGAGGCGAAGGAGGCAGAGCCGCACGGCCTCGCCTTCTCCGCCGCGAGAATGGGTCGACGCCCATTTTAAACATTAAAATGTCGCCGTTTGCAACGCAAAAGCTTCGGTGTTGCAAATAAAGCTCAAGGAGGGAAATTACTCAGTGAGCGTCGCTGTGCCCTGTCCTCGTGTCAGGTAGCTGGAACCTTTCCATGGCATTAAAGGACAATACCTCACACCGGGGGCTGCCATGAGGCACAAGAGCGTTATTTTTACACTTCAGCCTCCCCGTGTATTCCAGATGCAATTTGCCAAATGATACTGACGTCTAAATAAGCTAAACGTATAATAAAAGATGAAAATTGTATGGGAATCTCCCTGGACGCAATTATTAGGCCCTCATGACATTATTTAGGTGCTCCAGAAGCTTCTGGGACTGAGGGGGAATTGCATTGACACATGCAAAGTAACTTAGGAACCGACCAGCATTTTCAGATCACAGAGTGGCATGCTGGGAAAAAAAAATAATGTATTGCTCCTAAATACTAATTGCATGCACTGGGTCTTGGTCCATAATTGGAATGTGAACAATGTGTACACATAAAATGTAGCAATTTCTGTACTTATGTAAGTAGCTGTTATCTAAAAATTACACAGCTTACTACTGTGTTAAGTTTATGACTGCTTCCTGGCATTGCGTGGACACACAGTACCTGCAGAAGGCACCTGCTGGGTTTCTGAATGCATCAGGTACATCCCAGCATTTCTGTGACTTTGGAGGAATGCTAATAGCATGACAGTAGCACAGCAGGCCCCACAGCAGACTGGTGGGGAGGGAGGATGAGCAGTGCTGGCTACATTAGGGCCACTTTGCAAGCATCTAAAATAATTTTGCAGATGAAATACCCATATATTAAGCGAGGATATGAAGATGGAATGGGTGAAACTTGGTTTTCTGAGTGTTTGGCTTGTAAGTACCCAATTATTTTTCCGCTGTAAATAACAAATGTGGCTGCAAGTCCCTGCTTACCTCTGAGCCTCTTCTTCAAGTAGGACACTGGCTCTTGTGCCATGGCCTTCTAACATACAGATTAATTATCTGGTCTGCTCTGATCACATTTTCCATGCCCCTTGGTGTTTATCCTTGGGTTTAGCATCTGTTAATGCTGTGGTTGTGTCAATGTTGTCAGGAGCTCATAGCCATAAGCTGCCTCTCCAGGGCAGCCAGGGGGAGCTTTCCTGTGTGATGGGGCCTCTGCTCAGCTTGGAGGTGTGATTCCAAGACATGAGCCTGGTTTATGGAACTTAGCTGCCATCCTTTCTGCTGAGTGCTCCCACTGGGTGTACTTCCCAATGTGGAGAGTTGCAGGGATCAGCTGTCAGGATGGGGTATTGCAGGGATGGACTTGGCCATGAATCATGCCTAATTCTCTAGTGAATCCACACCTTTGAGTGACAAAAATATTTAACAAGAAATTCCCAACTGCCAGGCTCTTAACTCCTTGGCACTGGCAAATGTGAGGATGACTGGAGACCTCCACTGTGGCAAAGATACCCAGTGGCTAAGGTTAACACAAAATGAAACTCACATTGGAAATAAATATGGATTTTTAACATTTAATTAACTATTCAGACAGATTGCCAGGAGATGTAGCAGAATTTTTTTTTCATTGCTTTTAAGTTTTTAAATGAAGACTGGTTATCTTTGTAGAAGATATACTCTAATCCAAATGTAAATTGTTGGGATCAATGCAAGAATTACTGGATGAACTTCTCTGGCCCTTGCTATGCTGCATGTCAGACTAGATGATGCTAACAATCACTTGTGGCCATAAAAATGTATGAGCAGTAGAAAATTATAAGTTTGAGAAGAATAAAATGATATGAAATTAACTCCATAACAGAAATATTTTTGCAGCATAAACTCCTCTTTAACTTCTCTTGCATTATTTCACACCCTCACTGAAAGCAGCACAGATTTATAGTTGCATGTTCATGTTAAAAACAATGGTTGACAAACTTAAATAAGAAAAAATTAATGTAGTTCAACAGAATGGAAACTGACTCCCAGTAAAAGGTCTGTCTGACTGGTTAATTTGCTACTCATTTTCCTCATGGAGGAACAATGTCCTGCAGCCATTGCTTGTACTTGGCTGACTCAATTTTTAGAAATTCCCCCATTTAAGATGCAGTGTGATTGAATAGGTAATTGACTTTAGGTAATAGGTAATGGAACATCTATCTTTCTTGATAGATGAATGGTATTTGTATTTACCCTGTCAGATAATGGTTCCTCAAGACCTCAAATCAGGTTTTCAACCTCTCGGTGTTGTCCCAATGATCCTGAGAACAACCCATGGACTTCAACAGAAACACAGTTAGCTACTGGGACCTTACATTTATTAGGCATGTTCAAAAATCTCTGTAAATGAGTGGGAAGTGGAGTATAGGATGAGCACAATTCCTGTGTGACTACCTAAGCCAACTCCATGTGAATTAGGTCCACTGAAGTGTATAAAAACTCACTTCAGTGAACTTATGTGAAAAGTGAACCAGCTTTTTCCTTAATGAGAGTATTCAAAGAGAGGAACGAAAATGAAAGTAAAAGTCAAATCAGTTGGAGAAGTATATTTTTTAAAATAAAAAGAGAGTGTGAAGGCCTTGTATTGCTAATATTTTTTTCTTGCCCTTTCTCAAACATAATTCTTGAGGAAAGACTTGATCTGCCTGGAGTTCAGTCATGTTGTGTGGTTTTGCTTTAGTTTGAAAGGTGGAAATTTTTGGGTTGCCTGTTTCTATTTTGAATGAGGTGAAGCAGTAAATTCTGGTTTTGACACATTTGAGATTTTCAATACTTTCTTCCTTTGCGTAACAGAGACCTGGCCCAGGTTCCTTTCTGAGACATTTTCAGTGAGAAACTGTCTGGGCTGCTCACTCCTTAACAAGGAGAAAGACAACCCTATTTTCCAAAAGTTTTCCACAGTAAGAGGGACAGAAGAGAACTAGATACTTCCTATATGTGATTCATCTGGCTATTATCGGCTGCTACATTGGGATGAGGTAATTTGCAATTTGAAGAAATTTCTCTACAAGGGCTATAGATTATGAATTTATCTTTAAATGTCAGCATTGTTTTTGGGCATTGAACATTAACTAGGAATAAACATGAAAGAATAGAGAAGGAGAAAACAGGAGGCGATATTTTCCAAAAATACTTAATAAGGAAAAAACTAAATGCTTGAAAAGCAAAAGTGGTCTATGTATTCACAGAAAAGGAAAAATAGTAAAGAGGAGGCAGAAGGAACATACAGAGGGTAAAAAAGAAAAAAAATATCTTTTTCCCTTTGCTGGGTCCCAGATGGGAAAACAAAGGTGGCTATGTGTTTTCTTGTAGATGCAGTAGTTGAAGTCTGGCCAAAAGAGGAAGGCAACCACTTGTTTTCAACAGAATGTAGCCCAGTGGTAGGGCTTGGAAAACAGAATGTTGAAATCTTCTTAATACATCTTTGCTCAGCTGAGTGCCTTCTCTGATACTGCTCAGGCATCCTGTAATGTAACAAACACTTGTAGCATCCAGCACATTATGTAGTCCTCTTCACTTTGCCCTGCCTTTCTCTGGGAAACAGCCTGTGTTTGTGTACAGCTGGTGAGAGAGTGTGAAAAGAGATGGGTACCATTCCAACACAGCAAAATATCAGGAGGGAAGCTACCTCTCTTCCTCTGCCTCCCCCAAATTCAGCCTGAAGCTGCAGCCTGGCCTATCCCTACTCAGCAGCCCCAGAGTCAGGGTCAGGGTGGGTACATCTGCTCTAGTGACTTGGGATAGCACTGGGAACACTCCCAACACTGGAGCTCGAATGTGCTGTTAAATTTAGAAAGTGGTCCCTGGCACAGTGCTGGCCTGGGATGGCTAACATTCTCTCAAACAGCTTTAGACACATTCAGTGCTTTCAGATCCAAGTGCCCTCTAACCATCAATCAGCTGAGAATATTTTCTCTCCAAGTTTTTCTGAGATTTGCATATCTAGGCTGTGTCTAGTGTCTCCTTGAAGGTTGCTGTAACAACTGTGCTTTCTTTTTTGTCTCACAGACTTTCAAATCTCCCCAAAATTCCTTAGCCTTGGAAGCACCTCTTTGTTTGGACTGTTGCGCATATTGTCAGTGCGTGGCTATTGATTTAACAACTCAGTGGACAAAAGGACCATTCTGGATTCTTACACTTGCCTTTAAATGAAAGTTGTCAATTAGCCCCTCCAGTTTCAAAGGAGTTTAAGCTGACCAAACAATCTGACACCTATTCATTCACACAAAGGGGAAGAAATCAGAAGAAGTAAATATTGCATATTAAGTCTCCTTGTCTATGAAATCCAAAGAGTTGCCAAAATCTCTGATACTGTCTAAACTCTTCATTGCAGGATCTAAAGTGTGTATTCATGCCACCATTGTCTCAGCTGCAGTTGAACACTGCAATGACTTTTAATCTGCTTGCTTTCGTCTCTCTTGTTCCTTGACCCTGGACCTGTCAGAATCACTTTACTGCTCTGATTGTATAGTTCAGCTCTTTGAATCTCTCTAATTCAACTTTGTTTATTTAATCCATATTCTGTAGTTATTTCCCTTACTTCTTCAGCCAGAGGAACATCTTTGTCTTCTTGTATCATAACCTCTTAAACCTCATATTGCTTTGTTGGATCCTGTTCCAGGGTCATGTATGTCTATAGAAGGGCTCTGTATTTTGCTGGAAATTGGAATTAGTCCTCTACCCACCTGCATTACATTTTCTAAATATCCATATTTGAGGTTTTTTCCTACACTTGCATCAACACACGGGATAAAATTTTTATCCAGGCAAGGCATTTTTAGGGCATTGGTGTTCCCTACATTATATGGAATTGATTCAAACTTCCAGAGCCTGTCTGTGATACAAGGGATGATACTAGGAATGAACAAGAAGCATTTCTGAAAACTACCAGACTAACTGGAAAACCAGGTAGGCCAAGGTGGTCAAGAAAGCAGCCTGGCTTTAGGTCCTGTGTTTTATGGGGGTCAAGCCTGGAACCATCTCATAGGATCACAGACCATTTGGATTGGAAAAAAACCTTCAGGATCATTGAGTCCAGCTCTAAAGCTAACACTGACAGGTCCACCACTTAACCATGTCCCTGAGCACCACCTCTCTGATATATCCCTTAGTGCCACATCTGCATGTCTTTGAAGCACCTCTAGAGATGGTGGCTAAAAAGACACTTGATAAATAATTTCTGTTACAACTCCCTAGGGACCTCCTATAAGATTGTGAAAGATCATTTTCCCAATCTACGTTCTGCCTGATTTCCAGATGAGACTTCAACCCGCATATCCTACAGCTCAGAAAATGTCTAAGCTCCCAAGTTATATCTGTTTTTCATGTGTGTTTCTCTGTTTCTCTTTCTGCTCTGCTGAAGACTTGCAATAGCTATACCATCAAATTCAACTGTATGGAGGGACAGACCAGCTTAGGTGAGATCAGGCTTTGAAGCAGAGGATCTCTTAGATCAGCAGTTTTTTAGCAAAACAGTTTTTGGCATGAGAACACACTGGTTTGCTAACCATGTTTTCTTGTAAAAGTCAAATCTATCTGAGTGTGGTTACTGGTTCAGACACTGGTCTAACCTAATAGATTATTTTGCGTACTGCTCAGTGTCCTAGACACCTCACTTTCTCTACAAATTTTCTTGAATTCTTCCTTGTATTTTTCTTTTGATTACAAAATTATTAGCCAATACTGGGAGGTGGTGTATATATGTCTCATGTATTTTTCTTTTTTGAAAAAAAGAAAATCCATTTCTTTCTCTATTACTGAGAATAGAGTAATAACTTTCCTCTTTGTTGTGGAATATGGGGCATGTTTTTAGCCAACTCCATTTAATGTCTCTTCCAATAATCTGTCTTGTGTGCAGATTTTCTTGTAAAAAAAAAAGTCCCTGCAGTAATTCACATTCTAGTTCTTTAAATATGTAATGACACTCCCTGTTATGAAATATATTAACTTCTCAGTCACATTTCCCATTACCCAGGTAGAAAACATGCAAGGTTCCAGTCCACAGCTCTCCTGAGTCCTACTATGGCAGCTTCTGAAAGGGCTCCTGGTTTTGTGTGTCCTCCCAGGAGGAGTGGCTGAAACTGACAAAGATCTCATCTCATCTCATCTCATCTCTTCTCCCAGTGACCTGTGACAAACCAGAGGCAGCCCCAAATACCTCAGAGGCAAGGTACAAGGAAACCTGTGTCAGACATATCTAAGTTAACTGGCTCCTGAAGAAAGACTCTTTACACCCTGACATTGTTAAAAAAGGAAAGAAGACAAACCACAGAAAACCAAAAAGCCCAAACAAAAACTGAAGCTTTGACGAAGAAAGGTTTTTCTCTGAAATTTTCTGCCTTTTAAATGTTTTGAGCATTTCTCAATCCAAAGAGGTGCCTCATCTTCTGCTGAGGCCTGTTGGATTCACTATGTCATGTGGTTGGGTTTTTCACATATTAATTATGTGAAAGTGTGTCTCTTTTTGTATGAATTTTCAGTCTTCCATGCTTAAATTTTTTGAAATGTCTTTTTGTTCTTGCCTTATGGTAAAAAGGGGGGGGGGGGGGTAAAAAGGTGCCTCATCTGTCTTTTCTATCACACTCCTTATTTCCTTTGCATTCGATCATTTCCTCTTTTATTCATTTCATCTCATCTCTTAGGTAAACAGTCCAATTCTGTTCCATTTTGTTTCATTTTTGAGGTTTTCCACGTCCCTAATTATTCTCATCACCCATCTTTGAACTCTTTTCCTCTGTGCTATATCCTTTTTTGACATTTTAGGTGCAAATTGTTGTAGGTGCAATTTAGATCACTTAAATGTCCAAGTCCCTGACTTATGGATGCAATCAGGGACTCAGACATCTAAGTAACTAGATTGCAGACACAAATAATTACATTGCAAAATGTGCCTGCAAGTTTTGTGCCCGTGAAAAATGGCTAAAGCCAGACTAAAGATCAGAGCCTTAATCACAAGCAAAATATCTCCCTCACCCTTTCAAGGAGAAAAGACCCCCTTCATTTCAACAAGGTACTAACACAGAAAAAAGATCAATTGCTTAAACTCTATAGAGCTAAATGATAAATGTAATCATGAATAGAATAATAAGTAGAAAGATGTAGAATGGAATAATAATAATAATAATAATAATAATAATAATAATAATAATAATAATAAATGAGAACCTTATTGGGAGAGAAGAGCACAGTGTGCTGAGCTTCCATGATAGCCAGTGTTTGTCAGAAACATTTGCATGTTTCTGCCTTTAAAAATGAGACTTGAGATAGTTTACTTTGTGGCATTGGAATATTTCTGTCATTAATCTACAGGAAGAAGGTCTAAGACACTTTGCCCATGTCCACGATCCTAGAAAATTCTAGAAAATTGAGTCTTTTATTATTGAAAAATATTTTGAATGAGGTTTAATCATTCCTTTTCTTTACAAATTAAATGCCTTTCTCTGATGAGGTTTCAGCAGACTGCAGAATTGAGGTCATGTTGTTTAATGGCAGTGCTGATGGAAAAGTTGGAGAAGGAAGCACCTGAGAAACAGAAGTTGATGCGACAGCCTCCAAGACTTCCATCTGGTGCTTGTTCTTCCTTGATCCAGCATTTCTCCTTACTCAGAGGTCTGGTTGTTTAAGCTAGACTGTGTGCCTGTCTAATAGGCAGTGAGGCAATGAATACAAAGACTTCTTTTCCATGGGTGGAGCAAAACCAGGGGAGAAGCATTATTGTCGATGTTGTCACAAGACCAGGACCCAGCAGCTCGGGCAGCAGTGAGCACCAGCCTTAACAGTCGTGTGCAAATTGGAATGGGTGCAGCTGTGTGGGTGCTTCTCCTGTGCTCTGTTCCTGCGCAAACACATCTGGTGGGATCTCTCTGTGACTTCCATGACCTAGCACTTGTTTTTCTACATATATAGCCTAGAATAGGCCAGAAATAAGTTTTTCAGAGAAATGTGCATTTCTTGCCTTTGACCATAAAGTAGCCAAGAATGGAAATCTACATTGTAGGCTTCTAAAATTCTTTGAGGTTATTTTCCCCCTACCTCATTTTCCTCCCTAAAGAGGAAAAAACCTCTCTCTATGCTTTCTGTTTTTCCAAATGATTTGAAAATTTGCCTGTACTCTTCCTTGCATTTCAGACATAGTCAACATTTTCAACAACCTTCTAAAAAACGTCTGGGATTATGATGGACATGTGGCTAAGATGTGGGCAGAGCTATGTGGATGGCAGAATTAGAGTTATTTCTCCAAAATATTAGTGCAATTTCACGTGCAACCACTTCTCTAACAAATCTCAAAAGAATTTAGATTATATTGGTTATTTTATGCCTCAACTCTACCATTTAAAATATTTTAAATATAATTTCATTGTGTTCCTCATCCAAAAAAGCTCATAGTTTCTTTGGGGTTTGTTTTATTTTGTTTTGTTTTATTTATATATTACAGAGTCAAGATGCCTAACATCTTGAGGCCTTTACAAAGCCTAGGACTCCTTGAGTTTTCTTTCTCCTCTCGTCTCTTCTCTTTGAAGTGAAACATATTTGTTCTTAGTCCTCCTCTTTTTTCTTCCTCTTCTTCCCGCTGTTTAATATTTGCAAGCTTTTCAAGGTCAGCTTTTCCTCTCTCTGCTCACCTTGTCCTGCTGACCACTGCATGGTGTCAATTGCTGACGTGGCACCTCACCAGGTCCTTACCCATCATTTGCTGTGAAAGGACAAGATCATATAAAATGTTTGCCTAGTTGTTGCTTTGCAAAGGTTTCATGGCCATTCAGATGGCAGTGAAAACTTCATAGAAATCTATTAGGTAACAAAGACATCATTCATTGCTGCTCTCAGAAATAATAATATTTGGCAAATTCTTTAGAAGACTCTTAAGCTTCACCTATCCTCAATCCTTTGAAAGCCTGGTCCTGTCCAGACAAGGTGTGAGCCTCTGTGCTTGATTCCTCTACCTTCAGGTGACAATTGGCTTTAGACTCCCTGTGTATCCAGAGGCAGGAGAGAGGCAACATGAAGGGTGACAAATCTCATTACCATCTAAACCCTTTCTTCACTGTTGCTATGCAGACAGCAGTAGCCATTGCCTAACTTGTACAGCCTGGTGAGATGGATATTTTGACCTCCAAGAGAATTTTTTTTTTTTTTTTTTTTTTTTTGCCTGGCTATGCAAGGAGGAAGGCAATGAGACAATTTCCTCCCTCCTGTGCTTTTTCTCAGCCCAAGGGGGCTGTGTTGCATGTGGATATGTCCTTGACATTCCTGTAACCATCCCAGCCCTCTGGGTCTGACCCTTTGTGCTTGGACCTCTTTCATCGTAATGTGGCTTTCTGTGGCACTTGGGGCTGGCTGTCATTTTACAGAGCAGCAGATTGCAGTGATTGTTGCTTCCTCCTCTCTTCCTGCTGCTGGCAGTGGTTTTATTTTCTCAGTTTTAGAAGGCTCCAGGCAGGTGCTGCAATCCTCTACCTTCTCTAGGGACCTCCTTCAATAATAACCCTGGTCTGACTGAGCCTATTAGGGATTTTTTTTGTGAAGAAATATTTAAACAGTAGGTCCTGTGATCAGGTTTGGGCATGAAGGAAGCCCTGATTGGATTGAGGCTGCTGTAGGTGTGCAGTTTCTTCTTTTGTTGCTATGAAAAAGCAAGCCAGTGATGGAATATAGGTGCTCTGAGGTGCAGACATTGGCAGAGTAGAATTTCATACTAGACCAACTACCAAAATTCAGCCTCAGGTACTTGTCAGTCCTCTTTTGTCTGGTTCTCTAGCTCTTTACTGCATTATGCCCTGATTAATGAATACATTTTATTTTTTTAAGTACCAGTTCAGTTTTGGAGGTTTTTTTTTTTTTGTTGTTGAAAAAGGTAGGATTTATTTTTTTTCCCCTGTGAGTTATGCAGAGTTCTTGGCATTTTAAGCATCACGAGGTTGAATTAATTCTACAAAGGAAGGGTTTGGTCTGATTTACTTACGATGAACTCATTTCTGCTCCACAGAACCTATTTTGCCTGAAACATTCTTGTTTAAATAGAGTAATATTTTAATCTTGTGCTTTGGGTCCTTTTAAACCTGATTCTATTTTGTGCTCCTATTATCCAATAACGGTTCAATTAGGAGTGGTTAAAAATCAAGATATTTATTTTAATTGCATGCTTATCTTTTGAAGGTATATTGCAGTAAATAAGGAACATTTGAACAAAAAAACCCTAACATTGCAACATGTCTTGTCACATTATACTTACCCTACACCTGATTTCAAATGTAAATTGCACAGCATTTAGCTCTAATGAAAATACTCTAGTGAAGGAAATTGTTAAGATTTTCTGGTGCTCCCCTAGGGGTAATATTAAAACCTCCATTACTAACATCTCACTCTGAGAAGACAAAATGTGCACTGAGAATACAAAAGCTCTGTTGGCATCTAAATGTTGTGCCAATTAATTCTCAGTTACAGACCTTCAGATCTGTATGGAGATGTAAAAATAGGACCTGGGAAAGCTATTTAGATCCCTGTATAACAGGGCTCCTTGACCCTGGATTTCTAATGTTAGTTTAATCATGGCATTCTGCTTTCTATTTATTTATATAGTTGCCCTCAATGAACAAATTAATAATTATACAGCACATTGACAAACATGCCGAGTAATATTTGCCAGATTTTAAATTAATTTAATTCAAGGGCCACTTCATTTACAGGATTCATAGGCACATCAAGGAGTAGCTTTTACTTCATTGCTATTCAGATTACACCAAGATTTTTCATAATTTTCCACTCTTTTTTTTATCTCTCACTCCTCCTTTTGCTGAGGAAGACAATTTAACTTGCTTTTCCAAATAGGTGGTTACTTTCAGGCAGCTGGAAAACAGGTAAATGACAGACAAACAGAAATGTAGATAAATGCATGGATAACATCCATTTTATAAAGATAATAATTTTTATCAGTGAAAAAACAGCTCTAACAACTAATTTTTATTTTTCCATAGTTCCAATTTTCAATCTATCTCCTTTTGTTTTTCACCTACAGTTTCCTTTGGATATAATTTTAATTTTAATATATCTTGTGATCCTGCAGAGGACTGTTTCTATGTTGAACATAGACTCAGTTACACAGAGGTGCTGTGCTTTATATTATTTGTAAACAGAGACTTGGTATTAGAACCAGCAACTGGATTGAACTGCAGTATTTTAAATGAGAAATATATGTCCCATGGCAGGCAAGTCAAACTTTTTAATGAAGGCTGTGTCCTTTGAGCAGGGAGAAGGAGATGATCATCAGTCTTTAAAAATACTCCCCCACTTTCTCCAACACAGCCAAATAAAAGGAATTCACAGAACAGTGCTGCTTCTCTTTAATAGTATTCTCTTTTTCTTTCCCATTTCATTATTCTTTTGGAAGAAACATGACAACCGGTATGTGAAAAAGACTTTTTTTTCTCAAAAGGTGGCACATTGCTATCTTGGCCAACACATAGCAGGGCATTCTGCTGGATTATAGAGAATCTGAGACATATTTAATATTTTCTCCATATTTTAAGAAGAACTGCAATGGTGGGGGAGATTAGTACCCCCTATTACACTTCTTATAACTCATATGATCTGTGCTTTAAGGTATTTAATTATGGCAACACCCCCCCTCAGATGCTGGCATTTGGAGATGCATCTTCAGTTGTAGAACAAGACACTTGAAAGAGCATTCAAAAACGCATCTTTCATCCCTTTCTGATGTCACCTGATTTCTATCCAAAAAATCCTTACCTAGGCACAGGAAATTGCAGAGGAGCCACCGCACTCAGCAGCCGGAGTGACACAGCAGAGCTGAGCTGCCACGTCCTCTCCCTGCATTGCCTCTGCTTCCCTGTGGCAGCAGTGCTGCCTCAGAAATACTGCACCTAGTTTGGTACCCAGACATTCCTTTCTGGGCTGAGCCCCGTGGTTGAAAGAGCACTGTGAAATAGTCCCTGTGGGTCACAGACACTCAGTAGTTTGCTAAGCACAGATAACTTGCACAGCTGTGTTTGCTCTTCTACTCTTTTCTAAGTAAATCTGGTTGCATCGATAGCAGAGTTTTAGGGGACAAGATCCTCAAAGACATGAAGTGCAATCAGCAGGGACTGGGTCTGAAAAGCTTTGGAGGAGCAGTGCTGTGTAATTGAGCTGAACTTCCAAGATGTAGCCAGATAGTGAAATTGAGAGCTATCAGTGAGGATCATCTCTCCTGGCTTCTGGGGAGGGACTTATCTGCACTTGGGTGTCTGGCAATGAGGGATTGGCTTCTGCAATGAATACCAGAGGTCCAGGGCCTAATTCAGTTGCATAAACACGCTTTTAAGACTCTTCCATGCATTTTATATTGTTGAAAACCTCTGCATGCTGCTGACTTGTGTGACAGAGGCCCTGGAGAAATTTATTTCCTTCAGCAGCTGGAGCCAGGCAGCATATGCTAAGGTATCCTTATTACCTGCTTTGGATAAATTGCACCTGGGTTTCACTAACCAGAGCTGCATGAACTGTACTGAGAGCTCAGACACCTCAGGAGCCTACAGAGTCCTACATGTTGGTGCCTAAAATAAGGTATCCTACCTGGCAGTGAAGACCACCCTAAATATCTACTGGTAGGCAGAGGTAGGAAGATGAAACTCATCTAAGTATATTAGCAATGAGAAAGCAAGATTTAAAGGCAGACAAGTGAATCAGCTCCTTACACTCCTGGCTCAGATGAAGGCTAAATTTGGAAATGAAAATTGTTTAGGTGATTACATGGGTCTCTCTGGAGAAATGTCTTGGAAACCATTTTAGGAGAGATCAGAGGGGCTGGGGGGTGAATTGCAAAGCAACATTTGAACCAAATGCTTATTTCTAATTTGTGTGATGTGACTTAAAAAATGGAAAACCAACAGCTGGTGATGTGAAAGATAGATATGAGGGAGATAAAAGAAGACTGTGAAGAAAATTGACAAATAATTTTTATGCCTTTAATGTACATCGCATTTAGGAAATTTGTGAGATATCAATGAATAGTAAGGTTCTTCTCAGAAACAAATCGGAAATAGCTGTGCCTTGTGTAAGACATTAGCAGTCTCTCTTACGTCTGAACAACTTTTCATAGGTAAAATTGCTTTAGCTGGCACGATTATCACTGTTCACTGCTGCATTCAGCATGCTGCTCAATGTGATAATGAGTGATGTCTTTTTTCCATCACTTCAATACAGGTATGCAATTTATTCTGCCAGTAAACACTATTATAATGTAAAATTTATAATACAATATCTTTCAATGCAGTCAGAGTGATAGTTTGAAGGAACTTGAATGTGTCTGTTATGTATCAGAGCAAACAAACCCCACATTAACAACAAAGTTGCTTACTTGGCAGAATGGTGCAGCTGCCTTGCTTTGCTTGCTGGGGTGCATACATTAACTGCAGCACTGCTCCCTGGAGTGTCATGGCCCCAAACTCCCTCACTGCTCCTGCACAGTCCTCACAGTATCATGGGTACCAAATGGAATGGGCACAGTGATGTCATGTCAGGCATTTGGAGCACTAGGTTTGCCTTTTAATATCCCCACAGCTCAAGCACAAGGTCAGCACTGCTGATGATCCTTGGTATTGTTAGCCAGATAAACTCTCATGTTAATCCTGCACATTTAAGTTGACAATACAAATAAATACTTTCTGCTCTGTGTGTATGTGGGGGGTAGTGTTTCTTTCTTTCAAGAGCTTTTAGAATATATTCCAAATAATTTCCAATAATTTAAAAGCCTTTTAAAGAACAGGCTCTTCTTCCAATAATTGACAGGCAAGACAATACCAGAGGGGGAGGCGAGGTGGAGAGGGGCGGAGGTGTAGATTGCTCTATATAAAAGCTGCTAAATTATGTTGTCAAAATTATAGCAACATTTTTTTTGCTCAAAAGCCTTGAAAAATCACACTCCTCCAGTCCCAGACTTCTGGCTTTTGTTTGTTTTATGCAACCAACCTAAAACTTCATGTCATGAAATCTGTTATAATTGGAAACACATGTTGGATTCAAAATCAGCCCAGGACCAGGAACCCAAACATGTGACTGAAAACATTGTCTCTATTTTTACACATAACTACAAGAATAAAAAATTTTGGCTGCTGCTGGTGGTATCTATGAGGTGTAGGCTGGATCTTTGATTTCGTCTTGTTTATTTCCCATTCTTTGACAGGTTTTCTTGTGAAAAGTAACCTGTCTGGATATCTGGAGAGTGCACTCTAAGCTGATGGGATGATACACTTTGACAGGGGGAAAGCCACTGACTACAGGCCCTTCAGTTGGGAATGATCTCCATTGAGAACAACATTCAGTGACTTGTTGAAACAGGAGTCTCAATAACTCTGCATTTCAGTTCAGAGATCTTGTTAACTGACTTCTCAGTATCTCTTCTAAGCTATAAAATCCTTCCTTCCTTCCTTCCTTCCTTCCTTCCTTCCTTCCTTCCTTCCTTCCTTCCTTCCTTCCTTCCTTCCTTCCTTCCTTCCTTTCCTTCCTTCCTCCTTCCTTCCTTCCTTCCTCTCCCTTCCTCCCTCCTTCCTCCCTCCCCTCCCTCCCTCCCTCCCTCCCTCCCTCCCTCCCTCCCTCCCTCCCTCCCTCCCTCCCTCCCCTCCCTCCCTCCCTCCTCCTCTCCCTTCCCCTCCTCCTTTCCTTCCTTCCTTCCTTCCTTCCTTCCTTCCTTTCCTTCCTTCCTTCCTTCCTTCCTTCCTTCCTTCCTTCCTTCCTTCCTTCCTTCCTTCCTTCCTTCCTTCCTTCCTTCCTTCCTTCCTTCCTTCCTTCCTTCCTTCCTTCCTTCCTTCCTTCCTTCCTTCCTTCCTTCCTTCCTTCCTTCCTTCCTTCCTTCCTTCCTTCCTTCCTTCCTTCCTTCCTTCCTTCCTTCCTTCCATTTCCTTCCTTCCTCATTTCTCCTCCTTCCCCTCCCTCCTCTCTCTCCCTCATTTCCTCCTTCCCTCCCTAATTTTCTCCTTCCCTCCCTGTTAGAGATTTAGTGACCTGATGTCTTGCACAATGGCTTTGCTCTGGGAAAGAAGGAAATCTGTGTAAAAGGTATATTCATGACCAAATTCATACTGTCTCTCAGATTCATACTGTCTCTCAAATATTAATTGTTGCAGTAAACATGTGAAAGCATG
>CM077462.1:111994907-112264170 GCA_039654755.1 Calcarius lapponicus
CTGAGGGGGGAAAATTTATGGTCGCTGACACACACACTTAAAGTCCTTCTCTGGCTTTTTTTGGGGCACCTTTTTCATGTTTTTGACATGGCTGGTTGAGACAAGGCCATTTGCATCAGCTGAATCTAAAAATATCTGAAATTGTTCAACTGAAACATTTTCAGCCTTTATTTTGATATCAAAAATTACATCGTGTTCTACCAGTAAAATCTATCATGTATTAATGTGGGCATGGGCATGAACAGTAAAAGGACTTCTTAACTGTAACTACTTTGTATTTTAAATTGAATAAATCAAGTGTGACAAAAAAGTAAGCAAATTGATCCAAGTCTCTGATTAAATTTTTGCTCCAAAGTCAATATTAAGGCAGATCAAGCAGGACATAGTGAAGAATTGTGCTGATTTTTAAGGGGTCTTGCAAGTGATCATTAAACACTATTTGATGGTGAAAATTTTTTTAGATCCCAGCAGTAATTAAACAAACTTTTACTTGGGTTTTCACAGAACCCCAGGATGGCTTGGGTTTGAGAAGGGACCTTTAAAAACCATTTAGTAATTACCATGAGCAAGGATGCCACTCACCATGATCAGGTTTGGAGGTATTTTAAAATTTATTTCAGGTCAACTAACTCCCCCTAAGTAACTATTACAGAAATTGTGTGTGTGGGAGAGTCTTCCAGCCCTAGGATTATTTCGGTTTTACAGCCTGTTTGAACAGCCATATAATTAAAATTTGATTTGATTAAGGCATCATGGGCTGCACTGAAGGGGTCCCCAGGGTGGCTGTACTCTGGACAAACTCATTTCTGTGCGTTCCATCACGGCCAGAAAAACTCCGACTTTTCCCAGGCGGGCAAAAGGGCGCACTTTATTTATCCACCTCCCTTCGGTTTCCCCCCTTTGTTCCTTTTAATTTTCGCGGCCCCGCTTGCCAGCCCCCGGAGCACATGTGCGTGTCACTTGCCGGGGCGGAGGGGGAGGGAGGGAGCGCGGGCGGGGCGCCTCTTCGCATGGAGCCGGGGCTGAGGGCCCCGTGGTGATGCAGCAGCAGCCGCAGCACCGCCCGTGTTGCGGGCAGAGCCCCGTGAGGAGCCGCCGCCCGCCCGGAGCACACGCGGGGCCTTCGGGCCCCGCTCCATGGGCACCGATGGGAATCGCTCCCGATCGCAGCCCGGCCGGCGCCGCGCTCAGCCCGCCCATGGCCTCGCCGGGTAAGCGGCGGCCGCCGCGGGGACTCCGGGGCGGGGGGGCCGGGGGAAGGGGGTGTGTGCGGGGGGGAAGGGTGACGGGGGGGGGGGACGGGACCGGCGGGTCGTGGGCCGCCCGGCGGGTGCCTTTTCCTGCCCTCCCGCGGGGCCGCGGGGGGCTCGGGACGCGGCGTACGGGGCGCGAGAGGGGCCGCGCGAGCGGCGGCGGCGGGGGCGGTTGTGTCTGTGTGGGGAAGGGGTCTGCGTGAGGCGGCGGTGTGGGCGCGGAGCGCCGGGGACTGGTTTAATGCTTTCACTGAGGGACGGGGACGCGCTCGGGGGGCGGCTTTGCCGGTGGGCGGCGGCGGCAGGCGCGGAGCGCGGGGGGGCGGCGGGAGCGCCACAACATGGCGGCGGGCGGCTGAGGGGACCACGAGACCTTCCCTCCCCCCCCGCCGGAACCCCGCCGCTGCTCCTATGGCCCGTGCGCCCGCGCTAGAGCCGGGCCCGTTCGCCAGGCCCGCACGCCCGCCTCGGCCAATGGCGACGGGGCTTACGGCGAACGCAGCCAAATCGCAAAGGCGGCCTTCCGGCGGGGACGGTCAAGCGCGCGCCCCCGGGCCGCGGTGCACTGTGGGATGCTGGAGGCCTCGCGTCGGGGCAAGGGAAGGGAAGGGGGGGTGTCATGGCGACGAATATCGAGGCAGATCCCTTCGGTCCTTTGTGGTCAGCAAATTCCGGGAGATCCAGGAGGAGCAGCAACAGCACACACGGCGGGGTAACGGGGCGGTGGGGAGCGGCGGGGGGAAGGACGCGGGGGCGGAGAGAGACGGGCCGCGGCCTGAGGGTCGTGTTCGGGCGGCAACATGGCGGGGGCCGGGGGGGGTCGCGGCCGAAGCGGGTGCCCTGAGGGGAGGACCACGGCCCGGGGGGCCGAGAGAAGACGGTGGGGGGGGACCGCGCCCCACCCGCTCTCTCCCCGGTTTTCGGTGCTGTCCTCCCGTCGGGGCAGGGCGCCTGGTGGTGGGTTTGTCTGATTTACGGCTAAATTTGCCGAGTTTTAATCTCGTAAAAGAAGGAAAAACCTTGGTAAGAGGCAGGGAAAAGCCTGGAAGAGAGCGCGTTGCGTGCATTTCAATTTGAGGAGGAACACCCCTACGAGGGCCGTACGAGCACGGGAGATGTGGCACATTCCAGAACGTGTTTTTTTTTTTTCCCTTGCGTCTCAAACCTCAGCAGTCACAGAGTGTCGGGGGCTGGAATAAGTAAGAATTTCTCCAAAAGGGCAGAGTTTTTCCCCTAAGAAAACCACACTTTTTTTCAGGAGGCTGGGGGAATACTGCCCTGAAGGAGCTGGATAATAATAAATGTATGCGAACGACAAAAAAAAAGTCCAAAAAAATGCTGAAAATACCTTGTGTTAAATCGATTCTTTTTTTTATTGTTTTTTTTTGGTTAGTGCAAATGTGGAAGGGCAGCCCAATGGTGACACGGGTCCCCAGCTGAGGCAGGGCCGGGGCCTTCCGAAGCCCTCTGGAGCTGCTGGGAGTTGTCAGAGTGATCAGATAGTGGCTGAAAAATAGAGGAAGTGCTCTCTGGAGCCCTCGGGGACAGAGCTGGCCAGTGGCAACCCAGGTAATAAAACCTCCCTCTGGCAAATCTGTTCTTGGTAAGAAGGGTTGTGGGGACTGTGCCTAAAATCAAATCAGTTTTAATAGGAGGTGAAAGTGTGCTGCTCCCTCTGGCAAAGTTTGTGCATTAAATGTGGTTAATATTTTTTCTTCACTGTGCTTTTTACATCCAAGAGGTGGCCAGAGAAAATACGTAATTTAAAGATTGAGCTGGTTTATATGTAAACATTGGTTATGGGGAAAAGTTGGAGTTTTTTTCTTTCCAGTACTGATAAACAGATAAATATTTTTCCCACATGTATGGCATATGTGTGTCCCATAAATTCTGAATTATTTTTATGTATCTCTAACTCCAGGGGTCACTGAACTTTTCTTAGATACCAAAGCTGATGCTTGATAGAAAGGCAGGGTTGTGCTTTTGGGTTTGGTTTTTCAGGGATTATTTTTGAAAGAATATTTATTACAAAATAGATTCTGTGATGAACTGTTTCAGGTCAAAAGATGATTTTGCTGTTATTACAGGTGTAGGTACTTACACTGCAGTCTTGCAAAGGGATTTTTGATGGGTTCCAGTCTCAGATCTTGGATAAATTAGTAGATTTTTAAGGCTAAAAAAAGTCCACATCTGAGTGTCCCCTCTTCTTGTGGGAGACTGGGCCTTGCTTGATAAGAATTTCTGACTGTGGAGGGGTTGCCTTGAGGTGATGAAGGCTGTAATTACTGCATTTTCTCATTTTTGGGAGTTCAAAACACAGGTGACTGCAGTGTTGCTGGGTGAGTACAGTTCCAGAGGCAGCACAGGAAAGGAAGTTCATGTCAGAGATTCTGCTGGCAGGAGTTTGGGATTGCTTTTGGGGCTTTTTTGCTCAGCGGTTTGTGTACCTTGAGCATTTTCAGATTTTTAATTTCTTGCTGTACAAGCATGCACTTGAGGCTGATAGGGGGAGGTTTTGGGTGGGGTTCTTGGTTGGTTGGTGATTTTTTGTTGGTTTTGTGTTGGTGATGTGATTTTTGGTTTTATTTTATTTATTTTTGTTCTGTTCTTGTGTGGAGGACCTGAGGCAAGTGAGAGGGGTTAACTTGGGAGGTAATAAACCTACCTGTGGCAAACCTTCCCACTGTCCATCTCTAAAAAGGAGTTGGACAAGAGGCAGTATCTGATTATCTGAATCTAATGAATTATCTTTGCAAAAAGTTCATTTTATAGAGTCCCAGAATGTCCTGAGCTGAAGGGACCCCCAGGGATCCCCCAGAGCCAGCCCTGCCCTGCCCAGAGCCCACCCAGCCCAGCCTGGGCATCCCTGGCAGCGCTGGCCAAAGGCTCCTGGAGCTGTGGCAGCCTCGGGGCCGTGCCCATTCCCTGGGCAGCCTGGGCAGTGCCAGCACCCTCTGGGCAGGAACCTTGCCCTGCTCTGCAGCCTGAGCTGGCCTGGCCCAGCCCCAGGCGCTCCCTGGTGCTGTCCCTGTCCCAGAGCAGAGCTCGGAGCTGTCCCTGCGCTGCCCCTCGGGAGGAGCTGCAGCCCCGGGGAGCTCTGAGCTCAGGCTGCTCCAGGCTGGGCTGCCCAGGGCACCTCGGGGGCCCTTCCTGACCCTTCCCCACCATTTTCATGGTTGCCAGGGCACTCCTGACTCAGCTCCAGCTGGCCATGGACCAGGACCCTCAGGGCCCTTCCCACAGCTCTCTCCATCCACACAGCCAGGGCTGCCCAGCCCAGCACTTCCCCTGTTAAACTCCACACAGTTGGGGATTGCCAATCTCTCTGATTTGTTGAGGTCTTTCTGCAGGGCTTCTCTGCCTTCAGGAGGGTCTGCACCTCCTCCCTGTTTGGTGTCCTCAGCAGATGAATTATTCCTTTGAGTCCTGTGCACAGGTTGTTAGTGCAGGTGCTGAAGAGACCTGGGCTGAGAATGGAGCCCTGCAGAACCCCACTGGTGACTGTTGTGACTGGTGTCAGCCCCATGTCCCCCCAGTCACTGTCACTGTTGGTGCCCAACCCCTGGGCCAGTTGCTCACCCACTGAGTAACGCAGCTCTCCATCTGTGGGCTGGACATTTTTCCTTAAATTTGACTCTCCTTCACTGTTCTCTCTCAATGCATTCAAAGCAGTGTTAGTGCAAAAACTATTTCTAAGTTGTTTTTTCCCATAAATATGTACCTGGTATGCTTGTTGTGGAATCCCAAGTCACATTCATTTAACAGTATTGCAGTTAAAAAGGCTTTTGCACGATTTTGGATAATGGAAAGTAGTGAGCTTTGGGATCACAGATTCTAATTGGAGGGTCTGTGTTGCTGCCCTGGCCCATATAAATAGAATCATTGAAAGGAACATGCAAGCAGACTCCAATGTACAGCTCATATTTCACAGAAATCCCAGCAAGTTGCCTTTAACTGAGTGCCTTTCTCCTGAAAACATGAAAACATGGCACTAGGGCTCCAGAAGGGCAAAAACCTGACAAAGGTTAAATCCAGAGGGAGAAGAGGTACAGAATTAAAAGGTGGTGATGGAAATCCCAGACTCCCTCTTTCCCTTCCCCATCAGTGATTTGCTTGTCCTCACAGGCGTCTGAATTTGTTACTTTCCTGTTGGAAACAAGCACTCTCAGAGGAACATGCAGCTTTGCATGTTCCAGCCTGCAGTGCCTTAAAGTGGGCTTGGGATTGGGGGCATGGATGCTCTTTTCCCAAATTTGTTATACCCCAGTGAGTAACTTGGTCAATAAATACACAGGGAATTTCTAACACAGCAGCAGCACTGCACTCACTCAGGGGTTAAAGCACAGCAGGGGACAGTGGCTGGTCAGGTCTTGTAGCATAAATCCCCACTTTGGTAATTTGCTTGGAAAATGAGAATTCTTGTTTATATTCCATGTACAGCATTGGGGGGTTGAAAGCACATCTCCAGCCTGCTGGTAGAATGTGCTGCCCCACTGAGTGTGGGTGGAGGGACATGCACCCCCTGTGCCCCCACAGGTGATTTCCCACCTGCAGAGCTGCCCCAGCCCTGGGCCCAGCGCAGGGAGGAGCTGGAGCTGCTGCAGAGAGCCCAGAGGAGGCTCCAGGATGAGCAGAGGGATGGAGCAGCTCTGCTGGCAGGAAAGGCTGGCACAGCTGGCATTGTTCACCTGCACAGGAGAAGCTTTGGGCTGAGCTCAGGGTGGCCTTGCAGGGCCTGAAGGAGCCCCAGGAAAGCTGCAGAGAGACAATTGCCAGGGGATGCAGGGACAGCACCCAGGGGAGTCTTAAAATGGTTTGGGTTGGAAGAGGACCTTGTAGATTCTCTCATTCCAAACATGAGCAGGGACACCTTCCACTATCCTGGGTTATTCCAAACCTTGTCAAGCCCAGCCTTGAACAGCTCCAGGGATGGGATAGCTTCCCTGGGCAACCTGTGTCAGGGCTTCACCTCCCTCACAGGTGAGAATTTTTTATTAAGACCTAATCTAACCCAACTTTCCCTCGTTTTGAACCCACTGTCCCTTGTCCTGTCACTCCAGGCCCTTGTCAATAGTGTTCCACCACCTTTACTGTACTTCCAGGTACTGGAGGGTCATGGTTAGGTCACCTGAAGTCTCTTCAGGTGAACAATGCCAGCTGTGCCAGCCTTTCCTGCCAGCAGAGCTGCTCCATCCCTCTGCTCATCCTGGAGCCTCCTCTGGGCTCTCTGCAGCAGCTCCAGCTCCTCCCTGGGCTGGGGCAGCTCTGCAGGGGGAATCACCTGAGCAGGGCACAGGGACACAATCCCAGTCCCTCTCCTGATCCCAGCTGGGTGCTCAGCCCAGGGCAGGGGGGCTCTGGGCTCGGGCAGGTCCAGCTCTCCCAGGGCTGCTCCCTCTGCTCATCCCAGGCTGGATTGATCCTGGGGTTGCCCCAACCCAAGTGCAGCCCTTGGCCTTGTTAAACCTCAGCAGATTCCCATGGGCACTTCTTGAGTTTGTCCAGATCCCTCTGGATGGCCCCATCCTTCAGAGGTGTCACCTGCACCCACAGCTTGGTGTCACCTGCAAATCTGCTGAGGGTGCACTTGATCCTTCTGTCATTAAAGAAGAGATTAAGTAACACTGATACATTAATGATGCTATTAAGTAACACTGGTCTCAGTACAGACTCCTGAGGGACGCCACTGGTCACTGATGTCCATCAGCACTGAGCTTTTGACCGCTGTCCTCTGGATGTGACCATCCAGACAACTGCTAATGCACCTGACAGTGCACCTGTCAAATTCTTCACTCCAGTTTGGAGAGAAGAATGTTGTTGGGGCACTGGGTCAAATACTTTACAGCAGTCCAGGTAAATGCCATCTGTAGCTTTTCCCTTGCCCACTGATGTTGTCAGTCCACCACAGAAGGTCAGACAGGATTTTCCCCTTGTGAAGCCGTGCTGGTTGTTTCAAATCACATCCCTGTCCTCCATGTGCCTTAGCAGAGCTTCTGGGAGGATCTGTTCATGATCTTCCCAGCACGGAGGTGAGGCTGACAGGGTGGTAATTCCCAGAATGATCCTCCCTTCCCTTCTTCAGAGGAATGGCTTTTCACTGCCATAGAGCATGGTTAGATCGTGTATTAGGAGAAGATCCTTCCCTATTAGAGTGGTGAGGCCCTGGCACAGGGTGCCCAGAGCAGCTGGGGCTGCCCCTGCATCCCTGGCAGTGCCCAAGGCCAGGCTGGACACTGGAGCTTGGAGCAGCCTGGGACAGTGGGAGGTGTCCCTGCCATGGAACAAGATGAGCATTGAGGTCCTTCCCCACCTAACCCATTCCATGGCTATGATACTGCTTGGAAAGAACTGTGTTCTCTCTGGACCTCTGTCCTGACTAACGAGATTTGGGTAATTTTTGGAAAGAATTGTTGTTTTATTACTTAAAGTAACTCTGAGAGGAAGGGAAGAGAGCTGGAAAGGGAGTGTGTGCTGTTTGTGTGTGTGTAACTTAAGTGAATTGGGCATGGTTTGCCAGTTTAATTGTTTTGTACCTCTGTCCATGTACTTTACAACTAATCTGAAAGAATTTTTATATACAATCTTACAAATGTTTACAAGGTAAATGTCATTTTTTCTAGATGTAGACAAAAATACTGTGAAAAATAGTACTCAGTCTACAAAAAGGAGCTCTACAGGTGAAGATGAAATTCCTAGGAAAAAAGCAAAGAAAAACAAGAAGCACAAAAGCAAGAAGAAGAAGAAAAAGAAGAAGAAAAGGAAGAAAGAGAAGAAGCATAAAAAGCAACCAAAGGAATCCAAGTTGAGTGCGCAGCCTGCAGGCGTGCAGCCGGCCCCTCCCTTGGTGCCAGAGCAGTCCAGCTCCCAGGTGAATGTACAGCAAGGAGTGTTTGCAGAGGCAAACCTGGCTGGCCACGTGCAGCCAGAACTGTGCTCCAAACCAGCTGAGGGGCTTGATAATCAAGCTTTAGGACTTGTTTCTCATTCAGTGACTGATTCTCAGCAATCTGCAGAAAATCTTGGAAGTGGGGAGGGGACTTTGTGTGCAGCAAATCCTCCATTTAATTTAGAAAGCATCCAGTCTAATATCCCAGAAAATACTAGTATAGCTCAAACTAGAATTTGCACTAGTGAAGAACAAATTCAGCAGTCCCATGGAAATATTTATCCTGTAGCTATTAATGCCAGTGTTGTTGATACTGGAAATAATACTTGGTCCAGCATCCCGTCTGGAATTGTCAGTAAATCAGAGATTCAGAAAGATTCAGTAGAAGCACTGGGAGGTACAGAAGTCACTCTGAAATCTCAAGGCATTGGGGAAGCAAAAGCTTCGGACGCAGCTCTGGAGCCTGAGACCATGGAGGTGTTAACTTACTCGGAAGCTTCTCATCAGTCTGTGTCTCAGAGGGCAGCACAGGGGTTGGAAACAGCTTCAGAATCCGTGTCCTTGGCAGGTGGTGTGACAACAACCCCTACACCTGCAAACTGGGCACATCTAGGTGCTGTGACTGTAGCTCACGTGGCTGTGGCTGGGCAAGAAGTGAAAATTCCAGAAACAACTGAGAAATCTCTGCACATGGGAAATTTGAGAAGTGTGGAGACACCTTCGGAACTGGGGGGTGCGAGCAGAACTTTGGAGCCATCCCTGCAGCCCTCAGTTATGTCTGGGAGTTTGAGCATGACCCAGGGCAGCCCTCTGGAGGCTTCCAGTGTTCTGAAAACAGGTGTACCTTTGCAACATCCTTTGACAATATCTGCAGCCACCCCTGTGACCCACATGGAAATAAGTGCCAAAACACCTCCGGGACCAGGAGCTGTTACAAAAATGAAGGATATGGAGCCAGCTATGGGGAGTGTGAAAGCTTTAGAAGCAACCATGGAACCTGTTGTAGCAAAAGATGTCAGAGCAGCTCATGAAAGTCTGCAAGGCAGAAGTGTGGAAGGAACCACTGGTCCTGCAACAGCACTGGGTGCATCAGGAGTGTTCCTACAGCATGGAGCCTTGGCAGAAACAAGGAGTGTGGACAGAACCCAGGGATCTGCACTTCCAGCAGGATTGGCAGGTATGAACGTGGTTGCAGAGACAAGAGGATTAGGAGCAGCTTCAGAACCTGCAGCAGTTGTACAGACCTTCATTCCCCAAACAGCTCCAGAAGTCCACATGGCAGAGGGTTTTAGAAGTCCACCAGCAAAGGATTCAGAAGGTACTTCATTGCTGAGAGAATCGAGACCTGAGAGTGAATCACACGTGAGAGGTTTGGCACCTTCCCTGTCTTTGCAGAAGGAAAACACACAAGGTCCAGGAGGAGTCCTGAGACCAGTGGCTGTGGTGGAAGCAAAAACTTTCACAACAGCTTCAATGTCCTTACAAGTAGAAGGTGTGAAAGCTTCAGAAGAAGCTACGCATTGTGGGACTGTGGCAAGTCCAGGACTTCCTGCCTTAGAAAGGACTCCTGAACCTGTGGTTGCATGTGAAAGCGTGCAACCAGTTAGAGAAGCTGAGGCATCAGCAGGGGTGATGCCATGGCAAGCCACAGCAGAGAGAGAACCTCTCCATGCAGGCCTGGCAGAGAGTTCCATCATTGCACAGTCGCAGATCATGGCACACACAGGACCCTCACACACTGAGGTGCTGAGGAAGAGAAAGGATTCGGAACATGTTCCAGAAGCAGAGACAAGGAGCAGAGAAGCAATCCGAGAAGCTGTGCAAACTTCAGAAACCAGTTCAAAATCTATTCAGGAACAAGTAGTAGGTCATTCAGCAGCAGTATTGGAGTCTTTGCCCAGAGTGGAAGAAAACAGTACGGCATCAGATACGCAAACTCAGGGATCTACTGCAGAACATGAAATTGCAGCAAGGAGGACCAGCACACAAGGAAATGAGCTCTCAGAAATGGAGAAAGCAAAATATCTGGAACCAGCATCAGAAGCTGGAGGAATGAGGCGGTTAGAGAGCACAACAGAGTCTGCGACAGTAGAGGTGAAAGGTTCTGAAACAGGTGAAAAGCTTGAGGTAGACATGGGTGATGCTTCAGCAGCTGTTCCAGAATACTTGCATGCTGAAAAGCAACAAGATCTTCAAGTAGTTCTAGAAGCAAAACCTGCTGCAGAAGGGAAGAGTTCAGAAGAGGCTCCAGAAATCTTGGGTGCTTCTGGAATAGAATCTTCTGAAGCAGTTCCAAAACCAGGGGATGTGAAAGGCCTGGAAGCCACACTGGAACATGAAGTGACAGCTGAGGTACAATATGTAGAAGGAGTACAGGGTCAACAGGTGGAGGATATGGTGATTGAGAAGGAAGATGCGGAGCAGACTCAAACATCTGAGCCTTTAGTAGCAGAAACAGTTTTCAGTTCTTCACATGCAGCAGAGGAAAAAGTTTCAGCAGGGACTCCTCTGGCAGAAACACAAGATTTGGAAACAGCTCCTCAGACTGATGTAGAGCTGAAAGATGCAGAAGCAGCTGCAGGGTTGGAGGCAGAGACAAAAGATTTGGAAGCAGGTCCAGCACCTGAGACTGATGCAGAAGCAGGTCCAGAACCTATAGAGGAAGGCCAGTTGGAAGACACTCCAGAGGCTGAGGATGTCAAAGAAGCAACTCCTGAGGAGGACTCAGAGAAAAGAGACTCGGAAACATCCGATGTGCAGCCTGATGTGGCGGCACGAATGAAGGAGACTCTCATGAGGCTTGAGAATGTTGTTGAAAAGAGTAGTCATAGAACCAGTGAGAAAAAACATGATTCAAAGAAACAGAAAAGGAGCCGTTCCAAGTCTCAGTCCAGGTCTAGGAAGCGGAAGAAAAAATCAAGGTCACGTTCCACTTCCAGGCGTTTGACCTCTAAAAGAGCACGTTCTAGGAGCAGAAACTATTCCGTTTCCAGAAAAAAGCATTCCAAATCTAGGTCCCGATCTGTGGAGAAGAGAGAGAGAAGGTTGTCTTCCCGGCGGTCCAGGCGCAGACATTCTCGGTCATCTGACCGTTACAGGTCTAAATCCAGATCAGCAGAAAAGAGATTGTCCAGACGGAGACGTTCCAGGTCGTCTGACCACTACAGGTCTAAATCCAGGTCAGTGGAGAAGCGGCTGTCCTCCCGAAGGTCGAGACGCAGGCGCTCCAGGTCGTCTGACCGCTACAGATCCAAGTCCAGGTCCGTGGAGAAGCGATTGTCCTCCCGAAGATCTGGGCGCAGACGTTCCAGGTCTTCTGACCGCTACAGGTCTAAGTCACGGTCAGCAGAGAAGCGATTGTCCTCCCGAAGGTCCGGACGGAGACGTTCCAGGTCTTCTGACCGCTACAGATCCAAGTCCAGGTCAGCAGAGAAGCGATTGTCCTCCCGAAGGTCCGGGCGGAGGCGTTCCAGGTCTTCTGACCGCTACAGATCCAAGTCCAGGTCAGCGGAGAAGCGGCTGTCCTCCCGGAGATCTGGGCGGAGACGTTCCAGGTCGTCGGACCGCTACAGGTCTAAGTCACGGTCAGCCGAAAAGAGGTTGTCCTCCTGGCGATCCCGCCGCAGACATTCCAGGTCTTCTGACCGTTCAAAATCTAGATCCAGGTCTTCAGAAAAGGGAGGAGGCAAAGAGTATTCCTGGAGGTTCAGGCATCGGTCTGGTTCCTCTGATGGTTCAAAATCCAGGTCAAGATCTGTTGAGAAGAGAGGTCGGAAGGCATCTGTGCGGAGGTCCAAACGTCAGCGCTCAAAGTCCTCGGATCGCTACAAGTCTCGATCCAGGTCAGTAGAAAAAAGGGATCGAAAGCAATCGTCGCGGAAGTCTAAACGTCAGCGCTCCAAGTCCTCTGACCGTTACAAGTCTCGATCCAAATCCGTGGAAAAAAAGAAGGAATCCTCACGAAAATCCAAGCGTCGACGCTCAAAATCTTCTGAACGTTACAAGTCTAGGTCTAGGTCTGTTGAAAAAAAGCGCAAGGAGTCTTCAAAAAAATCCAAGCGGAAACGTTCCAAGTCTTCTGACAGTGTTAAGTCAAGGTCCAAATCTGTAGAAAAAAAGGATAAGTCATCGTCAGCAAAGTCCAGTAGCAAGCATGAGTCTTCTGAACTTCAGGAGTCAGCCAAAGGTCTTGATGAAGATGTTCCTCAGTCTTCTCTTGGAAGTGAAGGTAAATCCTCTAATGGTCCCACATCAGTAGCTTTGTCTGATGAAGGAGTAAACGGCCCAGTGCTCCCACCATCATTTGGAAGTGGATTATCCAAAACTTCAGAGAGCCTTGAGGAAAGGTCCTCATCTGTTGAAAAAACAGCAGATCTGCAGCATTCTGCCACATCTGAATTTGATACCTCCAAAACCCTAGATGACCAGGAACTGAGATCCACATCTGTGGAAAAAACACAGGATTCAGAGCTGTCTATGACATCTGAAAATGGATCAACTGAAAAAGCAGCAGCTCTGGAGTCTTCATTGCTACCTGAACTTCCATACTCCACATCCAAGTCAAGATCCTCATCTGTTGAAAAAAGAGGAGATCTAGAAACTTCTTCAGTAGCAGAATTTCATGTCTCTGCATCCCGTGACGGTGAGTCCAGAACTGCACCTCTCAAAGAAGTAGAAGGTCCAGAGCTTCCTCCAGCACTAAAAAGAGATATGGAACTTCGGTCAGCTCTCCTGTCCAAAGGTGGAGTCTCCAACTTGTCTGATGGTCACGATTCACAGCATATCCCTGGTGAACACAAAGAGCTTTCACAGGTCCTGCAGGTACCTGAATGTCAGTCTTCCCAGCTGGCTGACAGCCCTGGAGCAGTGGAAGCTCAGAGGCCTTTCCTGCCACCTGAGATGATCCGCCCTGTGATCCCTGATGGCTGCGAGTCAGGCCAGATGCAGGAGCCTTCTCTGGCTTCTGACGGTGGACGCTTTGTGTCTCCTGATGGACATGGATCAGGATCCAGATTCGCTGCACCAGTAGAGGAGCATCCATTGTCTGTAGGCGAGTCTTTTAAGTCACCACATGGAAATGAACAAAGATTTTTATCTGTTGAAAAAGTCAGGACTCCAGATGTTTCCCTCACATCTGTGTGTGGTTCTGTTGAGGTGTCTGCCGACATAATTTCAGTGTCTTCTTTTGAAGTTCATGAGTCCAGATCATCTGTTGACAAAGCTTTAGATGGTCCAACGCTTCCACAAGTGCTTGAGGTTGACTGCTCCAGATCTTCAGAAATGCATGAATCGAGATACCTGACTGGAAAAATAGACGGTGCAGGATCTTTGGTGATGTCTAAAAGTGGGATTCCCATATGCCACGATGGCCACAAAGCAAAGTACAACTCCTTTGAGCAAACTGAGAGTGCAGAACTGTCAGTGGCATCTGAGCTCCGGTGTTCCATCTTGCCTGAAGGTTATAAATTGACATCTGCTGCAGTTGAAAAAATGGAGATCCAGAAGCCTTCTCTCTCCCTGGAAAGTGGCTTCTCCGTGTCTGCTGACGGCTGTGGATCAGTGGGCACTCCTGAGAAACTGCAGCCCCCAGTGGCTGCTGTGCCATCAGAAGGTGGGGTTCTGCTGTTGCCTGACAGTCAGGAGCTGAGACCTGTCCCTGCAGAGAAAGCAGAAATGCTGAATTCATCCGAACTGAAACACCTGGCGTCCCCTGATGGCTACAAGCTGAGATCTGCCTACAGTGAAGAAGTGCAGGAGCCCATTCTGATACGGGAAAGGAGGTGTTCTGCTGCCTCCGATGGTCACGAGTTGGCATCCACCACTTCTGAAAGAGCTGAGGAGCCTTCTCAAGTGTCTGAAAATGAGTACACAATAGGGCTTGATGGCCCGGAGTTGACATCAACCCCTGCTGAAAAAACAGAGCTGCGGAAGCTTTATCAGATGCCTGAAGAAAGATGTCTGGAGTCCATCGACAGCCGGGACCTGCAGTCACCCTCTGCTGAAGAGACACAGGTACAACAGCCTGCTCTGGTGTCTGAAAATGAACACACCGTGTCCTGGGTGGGCCAGGAGTTGAGGTCCAGCTCTCCTGAGAAGGCAGAGATGCAGGAGGAGGCTGTGGTTCCAGACAATGCTGTGTCTCCTAAAGATCACAGATTGGCCTCTTTCTTGGCTGGAAAACCAGAAGTGCAGGAGTGTTCTCTGCTGCCTGAAAGTGAATATGGTGAGTCTCCTGAGGGCCAGGAGGTGACAGCCAGCCCTGCTGTGAAGGAGGTGCAAGAACCTTCTCTGACACCTGGCAGTGAATGTTCCATCTTCCATCAAGGCCAAATACTGCCGTCTGGCCCCACTGAAGGCACAGCAGTGCAGGCTCCAGTGCTGGTCCAGTACGCTGTATCTCCCGAGGGGCAGGAGGTGCAGGAGTGTTCTTTGCTGTCTGAAAACGAGTACGAGGCATCCCCCAAAAGGCATCATTTGAGATCCAGTCCTGTTGAAAAAGAAGAACTGGAGGAACATTCTGAAGCATCTGAAAGTGAAAGTTCAATATCCAATGATAGCCAGGAGTTGCAGCCTGCTGTTGCTGGAAAAACAGAGGGGCAGGAGTTGTCCTTGTCTGAAGGTGAATGTTCCATGACTCCTGAAGGTCAGGAACTGCAGTCCAGCCCTGCTGAAAGAGTTCTAGCCAAGGAACCTTCTCTGACATCGGAACATGCTCTGTCACCTGAAGAGCATGAGTCAAGATTGGAGCGTGCTGAGGAGACAGAGGGTGTGGATTCTACTGTGACAGCTGAACGTGACCATCTCTTTTTTGAGAGCCAGGAGGTGAGCTTCTCCTCCCTTCAGAAAGCAGATGTGCAGGACCATTCTCCAACACCTGAAAATGAACATGGAGCATCTCTTGATGGGCAGGAGCTGAGATTCACCTCTGTTGAAAAAGTAGATGGACTTGAACCTTTGACAGTGAACGATAGAGCCTCCATGTCCCCTGATGGCAGCGACTTGAATTCCATCCCTGCTGAAAAAATGGATCATGCAATGCCTACTCTAATGTCTGAAGGACGCTCGGTGTCTCCTGATAACTGCAGTGTGGGCCCTGGAGAAGAAACGGGAGATCTGGAGCCCTCTGTGAGATCTGAGCGTAGAGACTCCACATCCTCCTATCAGGAAGGTCACGAGCCAAGGTCTCCCATGGAGGAAGAGGGTATGGAGTCCTCTGTGACTTCTGAACATAGACAGTCCCTGTCCCCTGAGGGCCATGACCAGAAGTCTATTGCAGATGAAGAAATGGATGATCTGGAGAGGCGTTCCACTTCCCCTGATGAGCACGAGTCAAGATCTAGCACTGGTGAAGAAGCAGAGGATCTGGAGCGGCCTTTGACAACAGAACGTAGGTGCTCTGAGTCCTCTGATGAGCACGAGTCAAGGTCAACCACTGGAGAAGAGGCAGAGGATGCAGAGACCACCTTGGCAGCTGAAAGAAGAGATTCCGTATCCTCTGATGACCGTGAGTCGAGGTCTGCTGCTGGGGAAGATGTAGAAGATGGGGAGCCCTCCTTGACAGCTGAACGTAGACACTCCACGTCTTCTGATGACCACGAGTCAAGGTCTTCAGCTGATGAAGAAGCAGAGGATGTGACAGCTGATCATCGCTCTGTGTCTCCTGATGGACGTGAGTCAAGGTCAACCGTTGGTGAGGAAGCAGAGGACCAGGAGCTCTCTTTGACAGCTGAGCGTAGACACTCCACGTCTTCAGACGAACAGGAGTCAAGGTCTACTGCTGGTGAAGATGCAGAGGATGTGGAACCCTCCTCAGCAGCTGAACAAAGAGATTCCACCTCATCAGACGAGCAAGAGTCAAGGTCTACTGCTGGTGAAGAAGCTGAGGATGTGGAACCTCTGACAGCTGAACACAGACGTTCCGCATCCCCGGATGGGGCTGAATCAAGGTCCACCACTGCAGAAGAAGAAGGAGAGGATGCAGAGCCCTCCTTGACAGCTGAACAAAGAGAGTCCACATCGTCAGATGAGCATGAGTCAGAGTCTTCCAGTGGTGAAGAGGAGGGAGAGGATGCAGAACCTTCTTTGGCAGATGAGGAAAAGCAGGATTCCATGCCTCTTGAGCAGTCAGAGGAACAGGACTCTTCCTTTGTCCCTGAAAGCAGACGTTCCGAGTCTTCCGAGCGTGAAAAATCCAGATCCAAATCTGTTGATAAAGCATCTGACAAAGAGTCTCCACAGAGATCTGTAAGCAGGCACTCAAAGTCTCCTGCTCAGCAAAAGAGTCGATCCACATCTGTGGAGAAGACAGCAGACAAAGAGTCCGTGCGGAGGTACAGGCGGAGACGCTCCAGGTCCACGGCTCGCCAGAGGAGCCAGTCAACCTCTGTGGAGAAAACAGCAGACAAGGAGTCCTCACGCAGGTCCAGGCGGAGACGCTCCAGGTCCGCTGCTCGCCAGAGGAGCCACTCCAAGTCTGTGGAGAAGGCGGCAGACAAGGAGTCCTCGCGCAGGTCCAAGAGCCGGCGCTCCAGGTCCTCCCAGCGCAGGTCCAAGAGATACGACGCGGACTCGCGCTCCAGGCGGAATCGCTCCAGGTCAGCCACGCGGAGAAGAGCGTCCAGATCTCGCTCCAGCTCCCTGTCACATTCCAGGCACAGGAGGAGAAGCAGGTCGAGGTCGGCGTCGCGAAGGCGGCGTTCCTTGTCCAGAGACAGGCGCAAGAGGTCTCAGAGAAACAGGTCGAGGTCTACTGACAGGAGAAGGAGACGATCCGACTCCAGGGACCGCCGGATATCGCTGCGGTTGCGGAGCAGGAGCCGGACCCCTCTTCGGCAGAGGCGCTCGCGCTCCCGGGGGAGGAGGAGGAGCTCCAGCAGGTCCCCGATCCGGCTGCGGCGCTCGCGCTCCTCGGGGAGGAGGCGCTACAGCAGATCCCCCGACCGGCGCCGCTCCCGCTCCTCGGAGTTCTCCAGCAGGTCACCCAAACGTCTCACAGACCTGGGTAAGTGCTTGGTTTTCACTGGTTCTGTGCTGAGGTGCTAGTGGGTGGGTTTGCACAGGCTGATTTTAGCTCTGGAGCATCCATTCATAAAGGATTTCTTAGAAGTCACTCTGTGCAATAATCTCAGGCAGTGACTTCCAGCAGGAAGGTTTATCAGTGCTGAGCATTTGAATGGAAGCCTCTTTAGAGCCAGTTTTACCTTGGTTTTAGAGCTTTTGTACAAAAGAAGCATGTTTCAGCCTCAAGGAACATTCTGAAGAATAATAAAGGCCAAGTACTTCAAGTACTCATGTGTAAGAAAATTTAGAATTTCTACTCCTGAGAACAAAGGTCATTCAGGTGCTGGTTGGAGAGTCCGAAGCTCTGTTGTCAGCTGTTCCCAGAACTCTGTCTTGCCTCTTTACCATGGTAAAAACATAAGGGAAAGAGAGACTTGTTTCTGAAAATACTCCCAGACCCAGCAGGTCAGAAAATAAAATAAAATCTTAAGAGCTGCATCTTTTCTCTGTGCTTGGAGGAAGAGAGGCTGTGTTGTTTCTTGGGTAATGAGTTAATAAGGGGAAAGAAGGTTTGAACTGGGAGATCAGCTCCTGTACAGAGTGTGAGGAAACCTCCTGTGGTGGACTTGAGGTTCTGAACCTTCCAGTCCTGCCTCAGTTGCCATGGAAGCCTTCCAGTTAGGGAGTTATTTCCAAACTGGCAGAAGGCTTAATTTAATGTTGTGTGCTATTTCTGTTAGGGCTGTCCTTTTTCTCCTTAATAAAGCAAAATACTGTTCTGGTAACAGTTTTGCATCTAATTGTATTTTAAGCAAGAGCATGTTTTACTTCCTCAGAGCTTGTTTTTCTGTTTGGTGGTTGTAAGTAGCTTTTGGGCTACATCTGGGGAGATGAGGCTTCTTCCAGGGGTTTGAGAGCTTTTCAGAGGTAGATAATGAGCAAAGTCTGAAGTTTATGCTGTGTAGGAAGGACTCAGTATTGTCAGAACAGGAATGAATCAGTGAAGTAAGAGACATCAGGACTTGGGTGGTTGGGGGATGTTGTAGTTGGGACTGCTGGGTTACATTGCAGTTTCACTTGCCTTCTGCACAGCCCAGGCTTAAATCTAGAGCAGCTCAGTACAATTCCAGTTATTTTCACAGAACAGAAAAAGTGCACAGTGCAGGTAGAATCTTGTTTAGTTTACCAGATATATTCCTTTATTATTAAAACAAGAATCTATAAAAATAATGATTTCTCTGTGAAAAAAAACCCAAATGTTTTTAGACAAGGCCCAGCTACTGGAGATCGCCAAGGCCAACGCAGCCGCCATGTGTGCGAAGTCTGGCGTGCCCCTGCCCCCGAGCCTGATGCCTCTGCTGTCCCAGAAGAAGGATGACAAAGCCAACCAGAAGTCCTCGAAGGACACCCTGAGGGAGCTCACTGAGGTGAGGGAGAACAGCAGCATCCAGCCTGGAAATGAGCACACTGGGCTTGGTGACCTGTGGAGGTTGTCACTGCGTGCTGCTGGCACCTGGGAGCTGCCTCGTGTTCAGAATTCCCAAATCCCTGGGGCTGGCACAGCCCTCCCAGCCCATGGAGTGCCAGCTGTGCCCCATGGGCACCTTGTCCCCAGCCCAGAGCACTCAGTGCCACCTCCAGGCCTTCCTTGGACACCTCCAGATCTCCCTGGGCAGTCCCTGACAAAGCCTGACCACTCTTTTGAGCCCTTACTCTCCCCAAAGGTTTTTTTGAGTCATCAAAACTGGTATTTTTTAATTCTCTGTAAATGCAGGAAATCAAATTATTTTGATTTTTCTTACTTTTGGTTTTGATTCTGTTGTAATTTTGTACAAATTGGTGGTTGTCCCTGCAGTCCTATCAGTGAGATCCAAAGCTTTCACTCCTGATTTTTTTGTTCTGGTGCTGTTAATTATGGCTTGAGTTGGAAGGAGCTTCAGAGCTCAGCCTGTCCCACCCCCTGCTATGGGCAGGAGCACCTTCCTCTTTCCCAGGTTGCTCCAACCCCTGTCCAGCCTGGCCTTAGACTTCCCTCAGAATGGAGAAAATCTGGAATAGAAAAGTGCCTTAATTTTTTTTAATTGCATTAGTGTGACAGTTCTGAACTTGAGTTTATAGAAATGATCAGAGAGGAAGCAGTGTCCAGGTGCTGAGGGATAATCTGCAGTTGTGCCTGGGCTGGGGGAGCAGAAGTTCTGAGCAAGAGCTGAGTTGGTGCAGGTGCCCTGTGGTGACCCCCAGGGTGGTTTTTCACATACCCTGACCAAGATCATCCAGCATAGCTTGTGCTGATCTGCAGGCCCCAGATCTGCACCTCCCTTCCCTTTCCAGCTCTGGAGAGCTGTTGAATGATATTTCTGTTCTTTTGGCTCAGAACTGTCCCCAGAGCAGTGCAGGTGGTGGGAAATCAGTAAAGACATTTTAACCATAAAATTCTGGCCCCTTGAGAAAGAAACCATAAAATTCTGGCCCCTTGTCTTTGGTTCTTTTCTTCCTCTCTTTTCCCCCCCTGGAGGCTCCCCCAGTTTGTGGTATCCCCATAACACCTCTGTGGTTTAGTTCTGTTGCACATCAGGGAGGGGTGGCTTGCATAGCTGGCCAGCATCAGAGTATTCCAGAAGAATCTGAGCTCTTTTAGAGCCATCACTTCTGACAGGGTCCCTGCTCTGCCAGAGAGCTGAGTCAGTAACCAGGGAGTGCCTGGCAAAGCCATGGTTGGATAATTTGTGTACAATATCCAAAGTGCATTGGTGCTGTTGCTAAAAAAAAGATTTTCCATTCCTGGTTTAGTAAAGAAAACCCCTGGTTTTGATAGAAATATGCTCTGTGAGTTGGGGTTGAAAGTTCAGGTTTACTCAGAGCTGACATTTCCCTGTTTTACTTTTCAGAAATGCAAGAAGATTGCTCAGAGCACTGATGATGTGATAGTGAACAAGCCTCACGTTTCTGATGAGGAGGAGGAGGAACGTCCTTTCTATAACCATCCTTTCAAGCTGAGTGAACCCAAACCTATTTTCTTCAATTTAAGTGTGAGTGCTACTTATATTTTTATTATTTCACTTATATTTACTTTAAAAATATATTTTACTTCTATTTTTATAAGTGCTACTTATATTTTTTAATATTTTACTTATATTTACTTTAAAAATAAATCCTGGTTCTTTTTAAATAATGCATATAATTCTATAGAAGTTTTAAATGGTTGATAATCTTGGTTGAAACTAGGAGTATTTATTAATCAATTTAAAGGAACACTCCCAATTCCATCAAGATTAAATTGATAATCCAATTTTACCAATTAGTAATTGGTAAAATTGGGAGGAATTCTTTAAATGCATCTGGAAATCAAATGCTTTGAAGCATGGATTTGAATTTGTTTAAATTTTGTTGGGGTTTGGGGTGGTGGGTGGGTTTTTTTTAAGTTTTATTTGGGGTGGGTGGTTGTGCCCATGAAAGTCTGTTCTGATTTTGCAGGATATAAAGCAGTAAAAAAGCTTTAATATGCTCAGCAAAAAACAGAAATAACATTCCTGGTTGTGTGTATAAATAGGTAGAGCTTGTACACAAAATAAGCAGTAGTGCACTTTTACATAAGGTGTAAGTAGAAATGGATTTAGAGTTTATGTTATATTGTTAGAAAAGGCTACAGGGAAACTCAAGGAACCTTGGAGTTCTTCCAGGCTCTGAGGAGGAATGAATGCTCTGCAGTGCTTGTGGGCTGCTCTGCCTCTTGGTCTTGGTTTTGACCCTTTCAGTTTGTACTTCCTCTCTCCTAAAACCATTCCCATCCATATTCCTAGGAGTTTATCCAATAGTATCCAGTGCTGCCAGCTGTGTTTGTCTCTTGGAAGAGAACCTGGCAGGGATTTCTGCAGGTTTTTAAAACATTAACAGCACCAAGCAAAACAAGGCCACAGACATCATCTGCTCAGAGACTCAGGCTGCTGCTAAAAATAGGCCAGGATGGAAACCCAAATGCTGGGAGCTGTTTTCTCTCCACTCATGGGCAGCTTTTGATCAATGTTTTGCTGCCCGGGATTTTCACCCTGGAGCTTTCCATACAAAATACCTGGTGGTTGTTCCTGATGTGAGTGGGGTCAGCTGGGAGAGGAGATCGGGAGTTTTGGGTTGCTGAAGTTGTTTTAGGGGTTTTTCTTCTTCTCTGATAGCACAGTTTGTGGGTCACTTGTGTGTTTTTAGGGCTGTGCCAAAAATATGAATTATAAAGGCTTGTTACTCTAGAGTGAGTGAAAACCAAATCCCAGGGGTTTGCAACAAAACCACCTCATGACTCGTGGGTGTTTCCAAGCCTGAACTTTTTCTCATTTCTTTCAGACTCCCAGCATAAAACCAGCACCACCACCCCAACCAAAAAACCAGGTCAGCCTGTCCAAGGAGTTCCCTGTGTCCTCTGGGTCTCAGCATAGGAAGAAGGAGGCAGACAGTGTGTATGGAGAGTGGGTTCCTGTGGACAAGAACGGCAAAGACGACGGCAAGGACGACGTTTTCCCCAAGCCAGCCATTGAGGTAAGGAAGGCAAGGAGAGCATATCATGTAAGAACACCAAAACCCTCACCTGGGCAGCCTGGTACCCAACTGCAGTCTGGGAAAACAAAAAAGGCACTTAAAAAGGTAGTGCCTAACACTGCACTGAGCTGAGCTCTGCACATGGGGAGGCTGATGTGGGCAGTGGTGGAAGCAGCCTGCACCCATCCTGCTTCTGGCAGCTGGTGGCTTCTTGGTCAACAGAATTTTAAACTGTAGCTGGAAGATGAAAAAACTTCCTCATTCAGTTTCCTGCAGAGATTAATTAATAATACCTTGAGATTTGCACAATAATGTATGTAGTGCTAATTAAAATTGTCCCACCAGTCTTAGAACAAGAACATCACACTGGAATGCAATCAGTTAAAAATTGAAAGTCACTTCCTCTGGATATATTCATTGTTTTAGCTTTCCAGTCACGTCTTCTCCAATGGCTGTCTTGCACGTGGCTTTCCAAAGGAGAATCTAATTGTATGGATAATAAACTAAAAACACCAAAGCAAGATTTTTTCCCCTTGAAATTTCTTCTAAAGAACATTTCTGGGGGCTGTTGTAATTAAGTAAATTAAATATTTAAGAGAGATGTTACTATTTTTAAGTGTGTGTTGCCTCAGTGCACCTGCAGCCTTCTCACACCTTCCAAAGCCAAACCCCAAAGCCTCCCCATCAATTTCTGACAAAGCCATCTCAGCACTTGGTGCATTTTGTTTCTCAAGACCTTTCTGATACTGGTCAGTTCACTCCCTGAGGCACAGAAGGAATTTTATGCTGGGTCTTCTACAGCACCAAAGCACAGAGGGTGTAACTTAGCCAGCATTTTCATGGAATCCCTCAGAATCTGATGGTTGGGCACCCAGTTCCTCAGCACAGGTGGGAGCTGCACTTTGGGCTCTCCTGCTCCAGTGAAACCCTGAGATGTTTGTGCAGAATGCCATTCCCAGTTTCATTGCAGTAAATATATTTAACAACTTCCTTTCCTTTCTGTTGTGTGTACCTTTGTAAATGCCTGTAACGATGTTGTCTGTTTTTCTATTTTGTAAATAAATACTTTTATTTGCCTTTACCTTAACTTGGTTTGTGTTAAGGGTGATTTCAGGGGTGTTAGCTCCCAGCAGGTTGCTCCATCCATCCCCTGGGGTTTGGGGAGTGCAGGTACAGAGCTGCTGTGTGTTTCTCCAGGGAGCCTGACAGGTAACACAGTGCTTCTCTGCTTGATTCTTTCATGTTCAGGAGGACTCTGTGGTGGAAATGGCTCCCTTGGAGCAACATGAGGCAGATCAGCTCCCTTGCTGGGGGAGTAGAGAGCTGGGAGTGCTTGGAACTTAAGTTTCACCTATAATTGACCTCCATTTGTTGTTGCTGATTTTGCAATACTGTGACAGTTGTGCAAGTCCTGACATGAAACCCCACACAATTGGTTTTGTTGCTGTGTTCTAATTCACATATTGGCTATGGGTTTGGTCTGAAATGACCCTGCTAATACATTACAGCTTGTTTTAATAAAACCTGATGCCTTAAAGGAGTTGTGTGTGGCAGTAGGAGATGGAGGGGAAGGTCTGGAGTGATCTGAGGGCTCATCAGGCAGAGGCCTCTGAGGAAGGGGTGTTTGGAAGTGCAGAGTGCCAGGTGACTTGTGCAGAGTGCTGGGATCTGCAGTAAAGGCATTCTTGGAGCTCCAGAGGGTGTAAAACACCTGCTTTTCATTGGCTTCAGTATTTGGGATTTGTGGGGTAAGTCTAAGAAAGGGGATCAGCCAGGAGAGCTGTGGAAGAGAGCAGCACCTCACTTCCCCCTGTTCTCCTTGACTCAGGAATAACAACTTCTTACACCTCAAGCAGAGATGGGTTTTTTTCCAAGATCCAAAGCTGCCATCGAGTGTCTTGGCATAACACAGAGCCCTGCTGGTCTCCAGAATGGAGAAGTGTTTGGGAATTCAGCCAGCAGGGAGTGTTGCTAGGCCCCAGTAAGGCACTAACACACCTCTGTGGCATGGCAGTGGTCCCCTGTGCTTTCATGGACTGCTTCCATGCCTTTGTGTATTGCTGGATTGAAACTTTTGGTGAGTAGAAGAACTTTTATTTATCTCCTGGACCAGGTTCATAAACAGAGCTTTAAATAATTATTTTAAGTATGTGAGAGAAACTTGAAAACGTAGCCAGTTGCATTTGAAACAGGCATTTTTACATCCTTGCTGTTGTGTGAGGGGGTTCTTAGATAATATTTTAATTCTTCTTGTGCCTTTTTTATGTTCTGTGTGACAAGAAATAAACACTGAACTCAGTCCATAGACACCTGGGACCTGTGGGATTCTAGTTCTGTTTTGTTCAGTGCTAGATATTCCACCAGTGATCTTCCCAATAGAAACACTTTCGTCCTAAACACCAGCAAAATTCAGATTTATTAGAGCACAAAAGCAATTCCTGTGTTTGGTGCCATTGTAGGTGTTCATATCTGTCTCTTCCTTTCAGTATTTGCTGAATTCTTGACCAGGTTCCTGGGACAGGGTTTATGGTTTAACAGTGTTTGTTTTGTTCAGCTGAGTCAATTTTAAAGGAGTTTCAGTTTCTCTTCCTGGCCCTTCAGTACAAAATGTGTTAGAGATAGAGGTTGTGACAGCAAAAGAGACAGGGCTTTTACAAAGCAAATGAAAATGAAGTTCAGGTTAACCCATCACCATGAGGTGTGTGTGCCAGCTGCATTTCTGATCATTGGGTTTTTTCTGTGCCTCAAAATGTCCCAGCCCTTCCAGCTTCTGTCACATCTCAAGAAATTCCATTTGTCTTTGCACACTCTTCCCTTCCTGCTTTCCAAACAGAATGATCCATAAAATGCACACCCTTGGAAGAGCAGGGCCCAGCACAGCAGCCAGAATTCATTACAGCCCCAAATGTTGTGGATTTTCTCCCATGGCTTTGCCCACAGTGAAGGTTTGCAGAGAGCTCCTTTGTATATTTCACATTTTCACCAAGTCACTCTGCAACGTTGTTTGAAATTGATTTTTCTTTATATTTTACTGCAGCTCAGCAGCACAGATGTAGATAATTCTTTCCAAAGCAGTGGATTCTGTGAGCTCACAGCCTGGTTTTACAGGATCCCTGGGGCTGGCAAAGCCCTCCCAGCTGTGCCCCACGGGCACCTTGTCCCCAGCCCAGAGCACTCAGTGCCACCTCCAGGGGACACCTGCAGGGATGGGCACTGCAAAGCTCCCTGGGCAGCCCCTGCCAAGGCCTGAGCTCCCTTTCCATGGGCAAATTCCTGCTGCTGGCCCAGCTGAGCCTGCCCTGGCCCAGCCTGAGGCCGTTCCCTCTGCTCCTGTCCCTGTTCCTGGCAGCAGAGCCCGACCCCCCCGGCTGTGCCCTCCTGGCAGGGACTTGTGCAGAGCCACAAGGGCCCCTGAGCCTCCTTTGCTCCAGGCTCAGCCCCTGCCCAGCTCCCTCAGGGATTCTCCAGCTCCTTCCCCATGTTCATTCCCTTCTGGTTTAGGCTGGAGGTAAAAATTTGAAACACTAAAATCAAGATTTTGGAATGCATCTGATTCATGCTGGAATTACTTTCTACAGACAAGCTTTAGTGTGACTTATTAGCAGAGTGCTCATGTGAACAGCTCTGCATCAATTTTTAGTTAAATTGAATTTAATTCTGTGGGTTAAGACGATCTCGTTGAACAGGAAAATGCTTCTGTGTTTATTACACACCAGAATTTTTTTGTGACAAACAGTTTTGTAAAATAAGTCATTGGATATTTTGTGTGTGCAGGTGATTTTAAATTACCAGGGTGTTACAGTTTAAATTCAGATTTGTCTTTGTCCAGGAAAGCCCATCTTGTGTGGATCTAAGCAGTCCCAGGATTTCCATCACATTGCCTGTTTCTTTGTCAAACCAACAATTCACTCTGTAACCCCTCTTGGTAGCATTGATCCTCCAGCAGCTTTTTCCAGCTCAAGTGGAGTCTGTTGTGCTCTGCTGTGTTTTTACAAATGCTCTTTTTCCTCCTAGTGTGTGGACATAACCACAGCCATGAACGACAGAGCAGTGGCCCAGAAGAGGCTCAATGAGAACTCCTTTGACCTGGAGGCCATGTGCATGCTGAACCGGGCACAGGAGCAGGTGAGCTGGGCCTTTCAGCACCCTCTGGGGGAGCTTGAGGGAAATCAGGGTTTTCCTTTCATGGCAGCTGGTTTTCCTCTCCTGTTTAAGTTTGGAAACCCAGCTGTGGGCCAGTGTTTCAAAGTTCTGCACTTCTAACACTTGAGATTTGATGAGCTCCTTTGTGTATTCTGTGTTTGCACCCAAGTCACTCTGAAACATAGTTTAAAATTTAATTTTCTTTAAATATCTTAGTAGTTCAGCAGCACAGATGTAGGTAATTCTTTCCAAAACAGTGGATTCAGCAGTTCTGGGGATGAGGAGACCCTGAACTGGCTGGAGCTGGAGCTCAGGTTTCAGGGTGACCATTCAGATGCTCAGATTTTGGTAGCACCCACTTCCAACACCAGATCCCAACAACGTGCTGTGAAAATTCCTGAGGGGTGCAGAGGGAACGTGGAGCTGTCAGTGCTGGTCTCAGTGTGGGTTTTGCCGTTGCAGATCGACGCCTGGGCTCAGTCCAACTCCATCCCCGGGCAGTTCACGGGCAGCACCGGCGCGCAGATCCTGTCCTCGGACGAGCTCACCAACAGCGGGCCCCAGGCGTGGATCCGAAAGGTAGAAGTGACACAGCCACTGCTGTCCCAGCAGTGACACACTGACAGCAGCCAAGGATTGCACAGTGCCCCACGAGTGCCTCACCCTGTGGCAGAGCGTGTGCCCAGTGCAGCAGGCTGGGCTCAGTCCCTGTCCCTCGGTGGCACCGGCGAGGTGTGACCGGCCAGACACAGGCTGCCACTGCCAGGACACTGCTGTGCTGCTGTGCTGGCAGTGGCACATCCCTCCCTGCCTCCCTGGCGCTGGCACATGCCAGGCAGGGTTGATCCTGCTGCTGTTGAAATCAGGTTTTTGTTATCTGCTTCAGCGAACCAAGGTCCAAACTGCCCTTGGGTTTGCCTTGGTTCTCTCTGGTTGCTCCTTTGCCTCTCTCTGCATCACCAGGGTTTTCTGGGAGCCAGAGATGTGGAGGATTAAAGCAGGAGCTGCAGTTGATGAGTTCCTCTCACTCTGGTATTGTTCAGACACAGTGCAGCAGTTCCCTGTTGCTGTGGGTTATCGCTGGCTGATTTTGGGCTGTGCTGCGTCCTCCATCCGTGTGTTCTGTACATTCAGTTACTCAGGCTGCACCTTTGCTTGTGAATACTGACCTGGTGCTGTGGAAGGAAGGAAATCTGAGGAGTTCAAGCAGCATCCACCTTCCAGGCATGAGGAATAAGGAGTTAAGGTGGTCAGTGTGGCAGGTGCTGCAGTCTGTGTCTGCTTGGGTTGGGACACCCTCCAAGCTGGGGGGTCAGATTTGAGGCTTAGGTGGAATTTTCCATAAAAGTTGGTGTCAGCTGAACACAAAAGTCTGGAATTACAATATCCTGAAGATAGAAACATTTTTTGCCAGGATTCACTAACTTACTTTTCCACTTCATATAGCCAAGCAGTGCAGAGAGCCAGGGAACACAGACTTGAGTCACTGGCCAGATGGGAATCTTCTGGGATCTTGCCAGTGTTAATGCAGAATGTGCATGATAAAGTCTGATTTTAACAGCTGTGAACAACTGAGATTGCAGCAAAATGCTTCTTTGATGAAGACAATCCTTGTTCTGGCAGAGGGAACTGTGAAGCACAGGGATGTGTTGGTGAGGAAGGAGTTTTCCCACGGAGGGGCTTGGGAAGGAGATCAGCAGGGCTGTGAGGGGAGGGTTCTCCCTGTCTGCAGCACCTGGGATGGGTTCCCAAGGCCCTGGAGAGGGAGCAGCTCTGAGCAGCTCTTTCCCAACCTCCTCCCTGGGCTCTCCTGTGATGGCAGTGGCAGGAGGGGCTGCTCACAAGGGTGAAGTGGAAAGGACCAGGTGTGGTTTTCCTGTCCTCCAGCTTCACTCTGGGATCTGCTTTAAAGCAGCCCAACTGAACAAACCAAAAAATAACAGCTAAAAAAACCAGATACAAGCCAAACAAATTGCTTCAAGGGAAGAGAATGGGAGAAGAGTGTGGTCTGTGCTTGACACAGCAGCTGCAAGGAGCAGAGGAATGTTGGAACATTTTGTTGGATGTGGGCTCAGTGAGGCAGCAGCAGCTCTCCTGCCCTGCCCAGAGCTGGGAATGTGCTGTGGTCACAGTGCAGGCTCTGGGGCTGGGCACACAGGAGGCTCCTGCTGGCTGCAGGAGGAGTTGGAGGGTGAGGGAGGTGAGGACAAAGTCCTCTCCCTGCCCTGGCACTCCTCAGCTGCTCTCCTGCTCTGCCCAGAAGTGCTCTGGGGCTCCAGGAATGGTGGGAAAGCCTCACACAGCTTCATGTGGAGTCCTGCTGTGGCTGCAGGAGGCTTTCACAGGAAGGAGCAGGCACATGGTTCTGAATCCACCTTGTCTTTCTCAGGGACAGGAACACAAACCAGCCATGAAATGCAAAGTACTGGTTATGTGTTACTTGGACACCTGAAATTGTGTGACAATGATCAGTTACTAAGTCAGGCTTGTGCTCCCTTTTGTGCTCCCTTTTTGGCCTAAAAACTGTCTTAAGGTAAAAACACCTGATATTTTTCACTCAGGCCAGGAGTTGGACTCTGATCCTCACGGGTCACTCCCAGCTGGGGCTGTTCTGTGTTTCTGTGCTTTATCTGCCAGCAGGGCTGCGTGGGCTCCTGGGGGATGCTGTGTCTGGGAGTGAGTGCACATTTCTGCCTGAGGCTGTTGGCTCAAGGCATTTCCCTTGGGAATTTGCCATGGCAGGAGCTGGGACCATCCAGCACAGACTGAGCCTGTGGCAGCCACTCCACCTGGGCCTGAGGAAAGAAGGAATTGGAGCAAGCACAGGCACTGGGTGTGACAGAGGTCACCACAGCACCAGGGAGCTGGAACGGGAGAGTGACTCAGGAGGGCAGCAGGGGACTCGTTTGCTGAGCTCTGCAAACAACTTTGCATTCTGTGGATTTCACCTTTCCTTGTCCTTTCCCAGTGACTGGAGAGGAAATGTGCACTCAGACCAGACTCAGAATCTCAGTTTGGGAATTAGGGACTGCAGGGTTTCATGTGGAGCACTGGGGTGGGGACACTAAGTAGCAATAAGGTTTATGTGTTCAGTTCCTGAACTAAGTAATTCTTGGTGTTTATGTGCAGGGGCCTGAACAGGGTCCATAAAAGAGTGATGTGGTGTTAGGTATAAAAAATTTATGAAAAATCTCAGCTTTCTCTTTGAAAAAGTGGCTTCTGTTTCAGTTTGTCACCATCAGTGTAATCAGTTCACAAATGTGACTCATCTTTTCTAAGGGTTGCTTCTATTTTTATTCCCTGTTTCCTTCCAAACACACTGTGCTGCTGAAGAAATGGCAGAGCAAGTGGTCAAATATTTTTTGTTTCTCCAAGCAAATTCTGTTGAGGTCTGTTTACTCCCCCTTTCCCAGACTCACCCCTTGGTTCTGGATTTATCAGCTCAATTCTGGAGCCTGAACTTGCTCCCCAAACCCAGGGTTGTGCTCAGGGGTGGCCCTGGGGGGCTGCTGGGTTCTGGAAAGTGCAAACCTCCCTTCCATTCTTGCAGGCACAAGGAGCTTTCCTTGGGAGCCAGGCTCACCTGGCAGGGCAGAGCAGCTCTGTGCTCACCAGGGACTGGATCTTGGCAATGAGGAATTGTTCCCTGGCAGGGTGGGCAGGCCCTGGCACAGGGTGCCCAGAGCAGCTGGGGCTGCCCCTGCATCCCTGGCAGTGCCCAAGGCCAGGCTGGACCCTGGGGACAGTGGCAGGTGTCCCTGCCATGGCAGGGGTGGCACTGGGATGATCCTTAAGGTCCCTCCCAGCCCAAACCAGCCTGGAATTCCATGATTCTATGGGAGGTGAGTTTGTTGGACTGGCTGCTCTCTTTCCCAGCCATCCCTCCTTCTGTCCCTGCTGTTGTCAGGAGCTCTGAGCAGCACCTGCAGGTGCCTGGGAGCACAGGGCTTGTGAGGCATCTGCTGGGCTTCTTCAGCAAGGAATTGCTGCTCCTGGCTGTGGGAAGGATTGGGACTGCTGCTGAAAGGGCCAGAGCATCTTCCAGTTCAGCAGCCAGCCCAAATTCCCTTCCTCAGGATCCCTGCAGGAGCCACAGGGAGCTCCAGGAGATGCCAGGCTGGGATTGTTGGGCTGTGCAGGGCCAGGAGTGGACTTGGATGGTCCTTGTGGGTCCTTTCCCATCACTCAGGAGATGCTGGGATTTAATGGGAAATCCTGCCCAGCACAAGTTTCTCCAAAGCAATGCTTGTTCCTGGAACTTGGACTTCCTTGGAGTTCAGCCTTTAGTCCTGGCCTGAACTGCCACCCCTGCCTTCAGGGCTTTGTTGTCTTTGCTTCCTAAATTGTTGCTCCAAAGAGTCAGCCTGAAGAATCAGCAAGAAAATGAATTAAAACTACTCTTAAAGCCTCTGAAGGAATCAAGTTTTACCTTCTCTTTAAAGCAAGTGCTGACACAAGAATGGGGCTCTTGAGTGTCTCCGTGTGTTGGCAGAATGGAAGTGGGATTTCATGGAATTTAGAGCTCAAAATATAAAGAAAAAAGAAACAACTTGTCCTGCAGGCTCCCTCAAATTAAGATCAGTGAATGAAAGAGAACTGCTTTTGTAAATAACGAGTTAGTTCTGACAGCAGTAACCAAATGCTCAGAAACCTGGGGCTTCTTGTATTCCATCCCCTGTAATTTGTATCTGCAAAGGTCCAGAGCTGCTCAGGAGTTTTTGGGAGCCTCGCCCTTGGATGGTTTTTAAAATAAGAATAATGGTCCTCTTGCTTCCCTGCTTTTGTGAACATTTCTGTTGCTTCTCTGGTTTTCAGTGAATTCCAAACCCAGCACCAGTTTTACCCCCACTCATTAAATCATGGGCTGAGGGAAGTTGTCTGTTACTAAGCTACAAAAACTACAATGCACAGATGGCATTAGAGGTTTACATTCACTTTATTATTAAAAGGGAAAAAAATAAAACCCAGGAACTTTTTCCTTGCTGCAGACATTTGCTTCTTCAGTGACCTGAGTCCAAGGGGGCTTCTCCTGGCTCCTTCCCACTGGTACCAGGATTCCTCCCCTGTGCCTTTTAGTGGGATGCACAAGTATTTGTGTATTCTGGAATTAAATTATTATTAATAATAATTATTATTATTATTAATAATAATGTGTAAGTCATGGTTGTGCTGGTTCTGTTGGTCACATTGAAGAGGCAGCACAAAGTTCCTGCTGCAGTTCCCCTCCAGGATCCTGAATTCACTCACCATGGAAGGGATGCTTTAACAACCGGCCCTTGGGAACCTAGAACTTCCCAGTTCCAGTTTCTGGAGTTTGTTCAGGCTCTGCTAATTCCTCTGTAGGACTCAGGGCTCTGAGCAGGAACAGGATATTTTGGTTCTGCTCTGTCCTTGCTGCGCCCTGAGCCCGGCTGTGTGCGGGTGTTTGGGAAAGCCGAGGGAGCCGCAGTGACCTCAGCAGGAGCTTGCGCTGTGTCCTTTGTGAACTGAACACACCCCGTGGTGCTGCAGCAGCCAGGGAGCCAGAGCTGCCCTCCAGCAGGAGCCAGCCCAGCTCCAGAGCCTGCAGGGAGCTGCTCGTGCAGGATGTTCCTGGAGAAGATGGGAGGAGGGAGTGGGAGCTGAGGGAAGGGCTCTGGAGGGGCGAGGATGCCGTGTTCGATGGGCTGGCTCTGCACCAGCCCCAGCTCTGCTCCTCCAGCCTCGTGGATCCCTGTGGATCCACACAGGGATTTCCTGGCCCAGGCAGAGATTGGGAGCATTCCTGGCACAGCCTCCAGCAAGGCTTTCCTGTCACCCTTGTGCCAGCCTGCAGCGTGGGGGCCGGGCACAGACGTGTGCAGGGAATCCCTGAGGAACACACGGTGTGCCCAAGGGAGCCCTGTGCCTTTGTTCCCTGCAGGAGGAGAGCAGGCCCTGGGAGCCCTGGGAATGCAGGGACCCCCCAGTCCTGCCCTGGTGACAGCCCCAGGCCCGTGCTGAGCTCCAGGAGCTCCCAGGGATGCCCAGGCTGCCGTTGCTGGGCTGCCCGTGCAGGGCCGTGGTGCTGATGGGTCCCTTCCAGCTCAGGACACGTGTGACTCTGTGACCTCTGGGGACTCCTGCCCTGGCAGGCACAGCTCCAAGGGCAGCAGAGCCCCGAGGCTGTGCAGGTGTGCCCAGCCCTGCCCGGCTGCGTGGGGCAGGCAAAGCCAGGCTCTGCTGTGATGGAAATGCTTGACTTGCTTTGGGGTCAGCGGGGGGGCACGAGAGATGATAGTTCACAGAATAACCTGTGAACTTTCACCCCTCTATATGGAAACTTGTTTCAGGGTCAAATCCTTGTAGCCGCCTTCTTGCCACGGTCAGTGCCAGCCCTACTATTCACAACACTGCGGCCAGCGAGGCCTAGGTACGTAACATTTAAGGAGTTTTTACAGTTCTTTACATCAAAGCAGATGTTTAAACTTTCTGTTGATAAGCTTTCACCGTTTAACAACTTTTGTTAATGCTCATTTGAAAGAATGTGACGACTGCTGCTGCTAAACTGGGGGGCCAAGCGCCTTTTTCCGTTAAAATAAAGAGAGGGGAAAGCAAAAGCTGTTTGTTCCATGTGGAATTTCAGAGTAGAACTTGAATGTGCAACTGCTGTGTAATGAATCAGGTGGGGAGAGGTTTTTTTTTTTAGATTTAAATCCGCCTAAACAGCCTGTGAATGTCATGACTAAATGTGCTTGTGTTCTGTTGGACCAGGAGGTGCCCTGGCACAGCTGTGCCGGGATCAGTTCCCACTTCCCAGCTGGGATCAGAGCAGAGTCTTTAGAGCCTTTAGAGTCTTTAGGTCGTTGCTTGGTTAAACACATCTGTCTGCCAAGGGTCACTGCCACTTTGGGATCACCTTAGACTTTTCCTAAGTTGTTCTTTTTTGCCAAACATTGATTTGTGTCTCGTGTGTCCGCGTGAATTCCGGGTTCCGCGCACTGGTTTGGGCTAAAAATCCACAGAGCTCAGGTGGATTTTTTTTTTACTTTTATTTTTAATTGAGTCTGTGAAAAGTTGTTAGAAACATTTTTTTGGAAGTTCCCGCTTCTTACTTAAAATCCCAGCGCTAACTTTAGGCCTTGTTTTACTTCTCTTTTTCTGGATAGGATCAGTTCTTAAGAGCAGCCCCTGTAACTGGAGGAATGGGAGCTCAGCTGATGAGGAAGATGGGCTGGAGAGAAGGAGAAGGCCTTGGGAAGAACAAGGAAGGCAGCGTTGAGCCCATCATGGTGGACTTTAAGACAGATCGGAAAGGTGAGTCCCACCTCAGGAATGTCCTGTGCCTTTCACCTCTCAGCCGCCTGCAGAGGCCCCTGGCAGCAGGAGCTCTTGTCTGGGGGGCTTCACTGGCACATCAACAGCTTCTGGGATTTTGCCTCAGGTTTGCCAAGGCCTGGGCTTAGCCCAAAGCTTTGTCCTTGTGGAAAAGCTGCAGTGGTGGCTCTGGAGAAAGTGACTGGAGCAGGAGCAGGGGCAGAAGATGGAATAGTGGGGTCAGTGCTACAGAGGGGTGAGGCCAGAGCTGAGAGCCCCAAAGCTGAGCTGTGTCACTGACTCACACTCAGGGCTTTGGGGCTTCCCTGGGGATTCTGGTCCCTTTTTTGTCTGTCATTTCCCCGCTGTTCATCTCCAGCCCGATCCTGCTGAAGGCTCATCCTCAGGGCTGGTTCCAGAGGCAGCTTTAGCCTCCACTTTCCCTGGAAACCTCCCCTGTTTCCCATGGTTTTCTGCCCATGGCCACAGGGGAGAACTCTTGGTGCAGCAGAACCATCCAGTGCTGCTGCTCCTTCAGCTTGGCCACTGAGGTTTGTGTGCTGGGTGCTGCTGGAGATTCTCCATCTGAAACACCTTTTGCTTTAAATCCCAAATTCAGCAGTCAGGATTTCTAATTTAATTGTTCTGTTGTACATGGAACAAAACAACTCCACACTGACTGTGGGACAGATTCCTGCTGTTCTAAAGATTGCTTCTGCACCAGGAACCTTCAACCCATCTCAGAGCAAGGGGTTGAAATACTCAGAATTTTCATTTCAAGGCCATTGGATGGGGCTGGGAGCAGCCTGGCACAGTGGGAGGTGTCCCTGCCCATGGCACTGGATGGGCTTTAAGGTCCCTTCCCACCTAAACCATTCTGGGATTTCAGGGCTTGTGTTGGCTTTTGTCACTGCTCAGAATTGAGTTTGGAACGGCCAAACCCCCTTCACATGTTTTTCTTTACAACCTTTCTGTGTAAAGAAAGAAAAGAAACCCCAAAGGTGCCTGGTGGCAGTGATTGCCAAGGGCTGCTCCTGCCCTGGGAGAGTCAGCTGAGAGCAGGGCACCCTTCAGACAGCCCAGCTGGGCTTTGGCTTCCCTGCTTGGGAAACATTTCTGCTCCTGTGCAGCCTCACCTGATCATTCCACACAAGCTGTGCCTGGATGCAGAATTCCCTCTGCTCTTGGGCCACCCAGGTCTGTGGCACAGGGGGATGAGGGGCAGGAGGTGTCCTGCTCACAGACAAGCAGGAAACATGATTATATATTATATATTATATATTATATATTATATATTATATATTATATATTATATATTACATAATGTATATAATGTATCTATTGTCTATGTTATACACTATAATATATATTCTATATATTATATTTTATATAATTTATATTATATAATATAATGTATCTATTGTCTATGTTATATACTATAATATATATACTATATAATATATATTATATTTTATATAATTTATATTATATATATATTATATATTATATAATAGATTTAGGGATTATATATTGAGGACAAGTAGTTTTTCAGACATCTGTGTTCTTGGGTGATTAAATGGGTAAAACACTTTTTTTTTTTTTTTTAACTTCTGTGTGGAGTTTTTAAGTCCACACTGTTTGACAAGAAGGCTGTTACTAACCCACCACCCAAGTTTGTTTTGTAAGGAATTTATTAGACATTTTTCAATGTAGAAAACAGTATTTTATTTTCTAAATATTAAAATATCTATTTTAATAAATATATATTTATAGGTATAAACCATCCCCCAGTAAAATACAATTCCTGGTCCCAGGCAGTGACTCAGGAGGCTGCAGCTTGTGTGAAGTTCCCAGCTGAGGTCCCAGGGACAGGAGTGGAGTGTCAGGGACTCAGCAGCAGGGAGAGAGTTTCATGACGAGGAAGAGAATCCCTTGTTGGGTTTGGGTTTAAAATTCTGTGAAGGGGGGAAACCCTCAGCCTTTCCTTCAGGGATTGTCTCTGATGGCTTCATGCCCCTGGGAAGGCCCTTCTTAGGGGCTGCAGGAACATTGGGAGGAATATCTGGTAAGGAGGGAGGGGTTTTCCTGTAAAGCAAAAGAAACCCAAATGCCACCCACAAATGCTGAAGGAGCAGGAAGACACTGGAAGCAATTGCAGTATCTCCCTGTCTTTATTCACCAAAGCCACAGCAGGAAAACTGGAGGTAAGAAACAAAGGAATATTGAAAGGTTGAAGTCTGAGGGTGGCAAAATCCATGGGGGGAAACTTGAGTTTCTCTGGTGGATTGTCACTGGAATTTCAGACGTTTCTGGCAATTCTTCAGTTCATTTCCTGATCTTGTAAGATTTTCAGAAGAACAGAGCAGTGTTGAGCTTTGGTGTTTGCAGTGACTCCAGGAGAGCCTGTGCTACCTGCAGCCCTTTGGGGCTGTTCCACTCTCTGCTGCTTTGCTCCCAGCTCAGGCTGCTGGAGCCCTGTAAATTCAGAGAGCACACGGAATCCGGGTCTGTGGTGTCACTCCTGGCAGGAGGGGACACAGGGACATCTCTGGATAGTGGCAGTGGTTCCTGTGCTCCTGTGTCTGAGGCAAACTGAAGGCAGGGGGTGACTCAGGGCTGCACAAAACAGCAGGAGAATGTTCTTCACTGGCTCCCTTGTTGATTATTTCTCCAAAGAGGGCATGGAAAACCAGGTTTCCATGGAAAACCAGGTGTTCTCTGCCTTGTCTGAGACTGCTCACAGTTTTCTCCTCCTGGCTGCTTCAGAGTCTTCTTTGGGAAGAATGTGCTGAGCGGAATGGACGGAATGAGGTGGAGGGTTGAGAGCTGGGTGGAGTCTCCAGGTGTCCCCTGTGATCCTGGTTGTGTTCTGCTGCTGCCTCAGGGGTCAGGGGCAATGGGGAATGTCATGGGAACAGGGAATGTCATGGGAACAGGGAATGTCATGGGAACGGGGAGTGTCATTGTGCCTGTGTTGTTTGCAGGGCTGGTTGCTGTGGGAGAGAAGGCCCAGAAGAGGTCCGGCCATTACGTGGTGATGAAGGATCTTTCAGGTGAGTTTCTGGTCTGGAATGCTGCAGTTCCCAGAGGCTGGGTGGGCACTGACCCTGCCGTGTCTGTGTGCCAGGGAAGCACCCGGTGTCTGCGCTGATGGAGATCTGCAACAAGAGGAGGTGGACGCCCCCCGAGTTCGTGCTGGTGGACGACAGTGGGCCTGATCACCGCAAACATTTCATCTTCAAGGTGGGTCTGGGCTGCCTGCCCCTGTGCTGCTTTCTCTGTGCCAGGGGTGAAATCCATGTTTCTGTTTGATAGAAACACCTCACGGGGCTGGCTGAGGATGGTGGAGCCGTCTCGGTGCTGGAACGTGCAAGTCCTGTTCCTGGAAAGGCCAAACCGAGTCCCTGGAGCACTTTATTCTGGGATCCCAGGGCTGGAGCCCCTCTGAGGCCAGGCTTGGAGAGCTGGGGGTGCTCACCTGGAGGAGGGAAGGCTCCAGTGAGGCCTCAGAGCTCCTTGCCGGCCCTAAAGGGGCTCCAGCAGAGCTGGAGAGGGACTGGGGACAAGGGCTGGAGGGGCAGCACCCCGGGAATGGCTTCCCTCTGCCAGAGGACAGGGCTGGATGGGATCTTGGGAATTAGGAATTCCCTGGCAGGGTGGGCAGGCCCTGGCACAGGGAGCCCAGGGCAGCTGTTGCTGCCCCTGGGTCCCTGGCAGGGCCCAAGGCCGCTGGGGCTCGGAGCAGCCCTGCACAGTGGAAGGTGTCCCTGCCACGGCAGGGGTGGCACTGGCTGGGCTGTGAGGTCCCTCCCAGCCCCGAGCACGGTGGGATCCCCTGCGATGCCCTTGCTGACAGGCAGCCACGGGATCTGTGTCCCTAAAAAGGAGCTGCCCAGAGTGTGCCTGGGGCAGGCACGGCCCCCTCGCTAACCCCTGGTTCCCCCGTGCCAGGTGAGAGTCAATGGCAACGAGTACAGGCCCACCTTTGCCAGCCTTAACAAGAAGCACGCGAAAGCCACGGCGGCCACGGCGGCGCTGCAGGCCATGGGACTCGTACCAAAGGAAAGCATGGTCAATACCACCATGTTCAGGAGTGCCTCACACCGCTAAGCTTGGCTTTACTGGGACACTGGTTCTGAGCATTTTACTCTGCACAAGAAATGGTATTTGCCCCTCTCATGTTGTAAATACATCGGCGATTCCCACCTTGTAAAAACTGTACAGACACCCGCAGGTTTTTCTTTTGTACCATCCAAATGTATTTAAATCATACTTAGTTTTTGGTATGTTTATATTGTTTACATTAGTGATGTAATTATTTCTTAAACGACTAAATGAGACGACAGACTCTGGAGGCATCAGAAATCCAGACCCTTGGCAGAAGCTCCTGCAGTTCCTCTCCTGTCAGAGCGTTGACCCTTTCTTTGATACAGTTTTGTAGTGGCTGCAGAGTCCCCTGGGCTGGGGAGGTGCAGGGGACACCCGGGGGCCGTGCCCGGGCTCTGCCCCTCGGTGCCACCCCGGGGGGACGCGGGGGCTCGGGCACGGCCCGGCCTCCCGGGGCTGCTCTTCCCAACCAGTGAATCCACTGCCTGATGCTGATTGTACGGATTTGTGGTTCATGTGAATTTTAAACTCTTTAACAAATCTACAACTGGATTTGGGGGGAGGGAGGGGGTAGAATGACGCTTCAATTGTTGTACCCAACTTGGTCAATAAAGCAGCACAAGTTCATAATCTTCACCCCTGGTCAGTAAACAGTAATTCCAAGGGATGCCAAGCCAGGAAACAGGAATTTAAATACGCCAAAATGCCTTCGGCAAGGAACACACACCATACAGAAGTGGCTTTGTGAGGATTCCCAAGAGCCATTGGGATGGCAGGAGCAGGTCTGGTGGTTTTTGTTTTGAACTTTTACAAAATAACTCCTTGGGATGCAGTGTTAAGGATAAGGATCCTCTGCCCTCAAGGAGCGTGATCCAGAGTTTGGGCAGTTGGACAGCAGAGAGGATGTAGAAAGCTTTTCCTGCTTTTATTTTATTTTTTATTTAAGAAGCGTTAATCTTTGATCTGTGTGCACATGGGACTGGAAGGGGCCGTGCACCCTCCCTGAGGGATCTGAGTTAGGAGCAGGCTGCCAGCATTTCTGCACTGGGGTCCTTCAGGTGCTTGTCCCAGACAAGTCTTTGTGAGGTGTGAACCTGGGCTGGGTTTGGGGACAGAACAAACCCCCAGCCAGGCTGGGCCTCACATGAGGGACCCTTTGGCCATGGGGGTCCATGGAGCTGAGGAATTCCTGGTGCCTGGAGCCCTGTGGATCCCGTCAGTGTCACAGAACGTGGAGTCTCCTTGCTCTGCAGGGACAAGGGTTGGTGTTTCCTGTGCAGCAGGGAGTTGGGGTTGGTTTGGAGACAGAAAAGCCCCTGTGAGTCTGTCCAAGTGCTCCAAAAATGCTTCAGTTGATCTTCATTTCATGGACGTTGTTGTCTTGAATTAAACTTTTTTCCCTTTGGCATCTCGCCTTCGGTCTCTGACTAAATGTGTGGAGCTTGTCCTACAAGTGCCTGGGAGGTGTGAAATGCCAGGAAAGCTGGGAGGAGGCACCCTGGGGGTGCTGGGGGTGTTTGGCTCCCCCCGGGGCTGGAGCAGCTCCCTCCACACTCGGTGGCTTGGCAGAGCTCAGAGCTCACAGCTGCTGAGGATTCTCTCCGTGGCAGCTCAGACTTCACAGCTGGATTCAAATTTGGGAATGTACAACCCCCTGTACTTGTTTGCTTCCTTTTTCTATATCCCTGTTTGCCATGCATAAGGTAAAGACCTGAGTTCTTTACCAGCAGCAGAGAAGTCCAGTCCCACTAAAGACTCCATTTGAAAAATTATGGATTTCATGGTTTATAGCTGAGGGGTCTGTGTGTTCCCTGGAGCCACATGTCCTTCAGGAACAGCCCTGCATCCTGGGAGCAGCTGGGATTTGCTCCTGGGGCTGACAGCTCCCAGCAGTTCTGTAGGGCCTTGATGAATCAGCCAGAGTTCCAGCAGAGCTGCATCCCTGCTGCATCCTGGGGCAGACACAAAGGCTCTGGAAGCAGAGGAAGCTTTTGCTGGCCCAGGCTCCGGGGCTGCTCTGTGCCTGTGTTTGGTTTGTGGGGCTCTGCTGGCTGATCCCAGAGCCCAGGGGCAGCAGCAGGGAAAGCTGAGCTTTGCTGCCCACAGCTTCATTTCCAGTAACAAACACCAGATTATAGAAACACACCTGGAGAGCACAAACACGAGTTGGTTCCACTTCCCACTCAGCTGCAGGAATGTGCTCAGGCAAGAGCTGTGGGAAAGTGACACCCTCCCCAAAAGGCCTGGGAGCCTCTCCCTGCAGGGAAACACTCAGGGCACCTGGTCAGACCCTGCTCCTCTTCCTCTGTCTCTGGGATCCATGGAATCCCTGGGGCTGGCCCAGCCCTGCCAGGCCATGCAGTGCCAGCTGTGCCCCATGGGCACCTTGTCCCCAGCCCAGAGCACTCAGTGCCACCTCCAGGGGACACCTGCAGGGATGGGCACTGCAAAGCTCCCTGGAGGTGCCAAGGCCAGGTCACCCTTTCCTCGTGCTCGGCTGCTGCAGCCATTTGATTCCTCCCCTTGTTCCCCCCCAGGCTGTGGTTTGTAGGCCTGGGCTGGGTGTGGGAGCTCTGCTGAGCAGCCCTGGGGCCCTCTGACCTCCATTCCTCCCTGTGGATTTTGAAGATGACCCCAGCCCAAGAGGTGCCACACACCAAGGTGCAGCTGCTGAGGGTGGCAGGGGGCTGTGAACAGCCTGCAAAGGGGTTTTGGCAAGAATTCCACCCATCCATAGCATCCCAGAAGGTTTGGGCTGGAAGGGACCTTAAAGCTCATCTGGTTCCTATCCCCTGCCCTTGGGGGTTCTGGTTCCAACCTGGTTATGAGTTCCTGTCCCAAGCAGGAGCAGAAATTCCACGCTTGGAACAGAAGCTGTGTGCGTGGGGAAGACCAACCTCACAGGGGCAAGCCAGACCAATAAAACCACGTTTTATTTTAAAAATACTTTCTACAATAAAAAAGGAGAAGCCCAAGGCCTTTCCCCTCCTTTCCTCCAAAGCCTGGGAAGCGTTCCTGTGCAGCAGTTGTGTGGGGTGTCCCTCCCACCCTGCCCCAAGCCCAGCACCTGCAGCCCAGCGAGGGAGAGTCCTGCTCCAGGGCCCGGCAGCATTCCTAGGCCTTCCAGGTGTAGCTGTAATCCTTCATCTCCAGCAGGCGGAGGGAGGACTTCCCCAGCGTGGGACACTGCCTCAGCTGAGCCAGGGTCTTGGGATGCAGCCCGCAGGCAGGCAGGTCCTGCTGCACCTCCTCCTGTGCAGGGCAGGGACGGGGAATGAGCGATCAGATCCCGCTGGGGAGCTCCCGGTACCGGGAACTGGGGCAGGACGGACCCGGGGCTGCCGCTGCTGCTCCCGGGTATTCCCGTGCCAGGCCCGGCCAGGGGAAGGTCCCGCTGTGCACTCCTCGTGCCAGGAGAGCCCCGGGCTGTCCCTGTGTGTGCTCCCTGTCCATCCCGGGCTGTCCCTGTGTGTGCTCCCTGTCCCAGGAGAGCCCCGGGCTGTCCCTGAGTGTGCTCCCTGTCCCAGGAGAGCCCCGGGCTGTCCCGGTGTGTGCTCCCTGTCCCGGGATGTCCCGGTGTGTGCTCCCTGTCCCAGCAGAGCCCCGGGCTGTCCCTGTGTGTGCTCCCTGTCCCAGCAGAGCCCCGGGCTGTCCCTGTGTGTGCTCCCTGTCCCAGGAGGGCCCCGGGCTGTCCCGGTGTGTGCTCCCTGTCCCAGGAGGGCCCCGGGCTGTCCCTGTGTGTGCTCCCTGTCCCAGGAGGGCCCCGGGCTGTCCCTGTGTGTGCTCCCTGTCCCAGGAGAGCCCCGGGCTGTCCCTGTGTGTGCTCCCCGTCCCAGGAGAGCCCCGGGCTGTCCCTGTGTGTGCTCCCTGTCCCAGCAGGGCCCCGGGCTGTCCCTGTGTGCACTCCCTGTCCCAGGAGAGCCCCGGGCTGTCCCTGTGTGTGCTCCCCGTCCCAGGAGAGCCCCGGGCTGTCCCTGTGTGTGCTCCCTGTCCCAGCAGGGCCCCGGGCTGTCCCTGTGTGCACTCCCTGTCCCAGGAGAGCCCCGGGCTGTCCCTGTGTGCACTCCCCGTCCATCCCGGGCTGTCCCGGTGTGTGCTCCCTGTCCCAGCAGAGCCCCGGGCTGTCTCTGTGTGTGCTCCCCGTCCCAGTAGGGCCCCGGCCTGTCCCGGTGTGTGCTCCCCGTCCATCCCGGGCTATCCCGGTGTGCGCTCTCCCTCCCAGGCTGTCCCGGGCTATCCCGGTGTGCGCTCCCTGTCCCAGGCTGTCCCGGTGTTCGCTCCTCCTCACCTGGGGCGGGCCGGGGCGGGTGTTGAAGGCGGCGCTGGGCTCGTGGGGGCTGAGCAGGGCGCGGAAGGAGCCGCGCTGCGCCGGGCCCAGCAGCAGCGTCAGGGCGTGCAGGGAGTGCGGCAGGACGGGCCCCAGCACCTCCAGGCTGAACACGTCCTCAAAGCCCCCCGGCACCCGGGCGCGGCCGCTGACAGTGCGAGCCTGGGGGCAGAGAGAACACCGCGGTCAGCGCTGCGCACAGACAGCCAGGAGGAGTTCTCACCTCTGACACCACAGGGCCACGGCCCCACTGAAAATGGAAACACTTCTCAGTATTGTCCCCTCCCTCCCTGTGCAATGCATGAGGTGTTACTGGCACTGTAACTCCTAAAATGGACTGCAGGAATGTCCCTGTAACAACTCCCCTGGACTGCAGGAATGCTGTAGGGACAGGGAAGGGAAAGGCACAAGACCAGGATGAACTTATCTCATGGACCAAGTAGCTGATCCTGTTCTTACTGGGAAGAAAATTGGGTTAGATATAGGGAAAGAATTCTTGGCTGCAAGGTGAGGAAGCCCTGGCACAGCTGGGGCTGCCCCTGGCAGTGCCCAAGGCCAGGCTGGACAAGGCTTGGAACAACCTGGGATAGTGGAAGGTGTCCCTGGCCATGGCAGGGGCTGGAACTGGGATGATCCTGAAGGTCCCTCCCAATCCAAACCATTCCCTGCAGGAACAGAAGGTGAGCTGTGGCTCAGGGGCTCCTCGTGCAAGGGGCTGGGATAATCTGAGACCCCATAAGATCTGGGGAGGATCTTTACAGCCATTTTCCCTCTGGGCAGCCCTGCACAGCCTCTTGTCTCTCGGGAGGTGAGGAAGGGGAACGCTGGGATGTCAGTTCAGTGCAGGGATGTGTTGAAGGGATTCAGGAACAGGCTGTGCCTGCACACAAAATGCTGACTCAGGCCTCAGCCACAAAAATCCCGCTGTGGTGCCTGCGGGGAACCTCACCAAGCCAGGGGCCGCTCCCCTGGGTAAGGAATCGCTTCCCCCCCGTTCCCGGAGCCCGCCGTGCCCCTCACCTTGAGCGTCTGCAGGGTCCCGCCCCGGAAGGCCACCGGGGACAGCAGCGTCGGGGGCAGCCCCGCCTGCGGCCCCGCCACGGCCACCAGGCTGCGGCAGCTGATCAGGAAATTGAGCAGCCGGAAGGTGTTGCTGCCCCTCACCAGCACCAGCGACTCGGGCCTGTGATCCACCTGCACCTCGTGCTTCTCCTTGCGCCTGGCAGCCGAGTCAAGGGAAAGCCACGGAGCACGGGGAGCATCCCTGGGCCAAAAAAGCTGGAGCAGTGAGCCCCCCCTCACCCCATCTGACCAGAATCCCCACACCCCACCCAGCTGTGCACACACCCACATCTGCTCTTCAGATATTAAGCTGCATCTTAATCCTGGCTTCAAATCCTAGAAATACTTGCAAAGTAACTAGAAAGAAAATGCAGTATCTCATAACATACAGGGACGTGAGGATTCATATTTGGAAAACAGTTCTGAAAAACTTCCACAGACCTTAAATGTGAACCACAGCACTGTAAAAGCTGCAGGGTCACACATCTGGAAGATCAGAGGAAGGATACAGTTGGATAGAAATGGTATCTGGTTTCTTCACCTTGTCCTGGACTCCCATCTCCTCAAGCCAAGAGAAGCTTCCATCATCATCATCATCACTGGGAGCTGGTTCCCTGGGACACAGGATCAGGGTTAGGAGGGCAGTGCCTCTGGGGAGGGTTTTCCAAATGGACTGTGCAGGAGCCTGGAGATGCCCCTGAATTCCAGCACTGCACAACTGTGGGAAATGGAAAGATAGAAACTTCCACAGATTCAGGAGGGTTTGATCTGCAGCCTTGGAGGGAGCTTGGATTGATGCAAAAATAAAGAACATTATTAAGTAGAATAAGAGACATTAAAAATAAAGAACAGACATTAAGTAGAAAAATCATAAACTTATTTCCTACAGTTCTAAGTAAGAATATGCCTTAAGTGAGAAACTGTATTGATAAAATGGTGAAGGGTTTATAATGTAAGGGTGTGGTTGTATAGAGTAACTAAGAATTTTGAAATTATAACAGAAGCATATGTGTGTAGGTGAGTTAGAAACCCATTGGATAAAAGTATCCACAGTGTAGCAGAAGTAAGTAAAGGTGACAGGTTAGAAATGCAAAATAAGGAATGCAAAAAGTTCTATATTGCCTTCTAATGAAGAAACTTGTGACTACTTAGAGCTATGGCCGAATGCTTGCTCCTCTGAAATCTCACAGATGAGAAATCTCTGAGATGTTTATCTGAGCAATGAATCCATGGCTGAATGCTTGCTCCCATAAAATCTCCCAGCCTCTGAGCAATGATAAACACCATTAAAGCTGGGGGGTCCCGTGTGCTGAGTGCTTGCTCCTTTAAAATCTCCCAGCCTGTGAGCTGGTGTTTGTCTGAGCAAGGAATCGATGATGGCCCCATCCCTTTATGCCAATGATACCCAACACTGCTCCTCACCCCGCATTCTCCACGCCGCTGCCCGCTCGGAGGCCCTCAGCCGTCTCTGTTTCCAAACTCTCCTCAGAGTTCTTCTGTTTCCTGGCTCCACTTTCCTCCAGCAGAGGCATGGAGAACTCTATTCCTGTGGCGAGGAGAGGCAGCGGTGAGGGGCCGTGTGCCAGCCCTGTGCCCATCCCCTGTGCCCATCCCTGGTGCCCTTACCCTCGGTGCGCATGGCATGGCACAGGCTACACGTGATGGGGGTGATGGTGGCCGTGTGCCAGCCCCGTGCCCATCCCCATGCCCATCCCCTCGGTGCGCATGGCGTGGCACAGGCCACACGTGGTGGGCGCGATGGCGGCCGTGTGCCAGCCCTGTGCCCATCCCCGTGCCCATGCCCTTACCCTCAGCACGCATGGCATGGCACAGGCCGCGTGTGGTGGGCACGATGGCGGGCGTGTGGCAGCCCTGCCCCATCCCCATGCCCTTACCCTCAGCACACATGGCATGGCACAGGCCGCGTGTGGTGGGCACGATGGCGGCCGTGTGCCAGCCCTGCCCCATCCCCGTGCCCATGCCCATGCCCGTGCCCTTACCCTCGGCGCGCATGGCGTGGCGCAGGCCGCGCGTGGTGGGTGCGATGGCGGCCATGTGCCAGCCCTGCCCCATCCCCGTGCCCATCCCCACACCCGTGCCCTTACCCTCGGTGCGCATGGCGTGGCGCAGGCCGCGCGTGGTGGGCACGATGGCGGCCATGTGCCAGCCCTGCCCCATGCCCATCCCCGTGCCCATCCCCGTGCCCATGCCCTTACCCTCAGCGCGCATGGCGTGGCGCAGGCCGCGCGTGGTGGGCGCGATGGCGGCCGTGGGCTCGGCGCTGCCCGCCAGCCCCGCGGCGCGGAACAGCACCGAGAACTGCGCCGAGCACACGTAGAAATAGGGGCAGAGGCGGGCCCGCAGCAGCTGGTACAGAGAGGTGAAGCTCACCGACCTGCCAGGGGAACAGACAGCGCTGGCACGGCCGGCACGGCTCCCCGCCTTGGACAGGGAATGGGGACAGGGCACGGAGGGACAGCACACGGGAATGGCTCCCAGTGCCACAGGGCAGGGATGGATGGGAGCCTGGGAGTTAGGAATTGTTTCCTAGGAGGGTGGGCAGGGGCTGGGCTGGAATTCCATCCCTGGATCCCTTGCCCAAGGCCAGGTTGGACACTGGGGCTTGGAGCAGCCTGGCACAGTGGAAGGTGTCCCACAGTTGAAATGTGATGATTCTTAAGCTCCCTTCCGACCCAAACCATGCCTCGACTCTGTGATTAATTAAAATCTCCTCACCTCACGCACCAGGCTGCACTCACCAGTCACTCATGAGCACTTGCTGCAGGGCCTCATCCTGTGCCCAGGGACAGGCCTTCCCAGCCATGCTCCGGTCTGCCCCGAGGCGGGGGAAGAGCGGCAGCCAGGGCAGCGAGGGGTGCAGCCAGTAGAGCAGGCTCTGCTGGAAGGCACAGCGCAGCTCCGTGCACAGCCGCGGCTCCTGCGGGGCGCAGAGCGGGTGAGGGGCACGGCAGAGCCGCGGAGAGCGGAGCTGCGGCCCCGGGCACCCGCCCAGCCCTCACCTGCACGCTGCGGGGCAGCGAGGGCTGCGCGGCCCTGCAGTGCTGAGCCACCCCCTGCGCCTCCTCCTGGCCTTTCAGGTGTTCCGCCCACGTGAAGGGCTGGGAGGACATGAAGAGAACCCGCGTTTTAATGCTCCAGTCTGCAGGGAATTCCTGGCGTGGCGAGGAGGGAGCTTTGGGTACGGCAAGAGGGGAATGAAGGTCCTGAGCAAGCAGAAACAGCATCAGTTACTCGCAGAAAATTAAACCTGTTCACAGGCTGACAGTTATTATTTTTTACATTATTATATTATTTATTCTATTATTATTAATTAACATTGATATATTATATTATAATATTATTATTGTTTCTATATTATTTTATACATTATTATTTTGATTCTTTTACTCAGCACCAGATTAGAACAAAAATACTCCATTCTATTGCCTATAGAACCACATGAGAGGGCTTGCACTCATGACTCCTTCCAACAGTATAAACTAGGAACAAATAAAAAGATAAACGATTAAAACAAAAAAAGCCCTGAGCCTGATGTTTATGAAGGCAAGAATTTCCATGCCAAAATGGTTATTTAATTTCATCTTCTCCTGGTGACTGTAAGGTCACATGCCAAAAAAAGCCCTGGGCACTTCCAAGACAGTTTGTTCTCCTTTTTTCTATCCTTCTAATTTAGTTTGAACTTCAGTTTCTGTACCTAGAACAACATTAGAGAATGTCTATTGAAACTCTGTTTGAATTTCAAGGGCTGGTTTTCAGGAATTCTTGCTTTCCTATGTGCCTGATGAAGTGCTCCATTTCTGTAGCTGAAAACCAGACTGCAGGAGGTCTATCTGGTGAAAAACATCCTCATCTCAACTACACGTAAAACTAAGAAACAGTAAAATTAAAGTCAGGAAAACTGAAAGACAACAACCTCTGTCTGTGGAACTACAGCAGCAGTGAGGTCAGGCAGAGGGCTGGGTTCAAAAGACTGTCACCAGAACAGGAAACATCAATGTAAGAAACTTCAGTATTTCAATACGTTCTTTTATGCAGAGATGGGACACCAAATACCAAGTGAAACAGTTTCAGTTTCTGTGTGCCCTGAGAACAGCTGGAATCTTTTCAGCAGCGTGAGCAGTTTCATACCTGGCTTAGGGCGAGGATGTCGGAACTTTCAGCAGGCTCCGCTCTCCCGGGAGGCTTCTCCTCACAGGCCGGCTCTAAAAACTGAATGAAAGAGCAGCATGAGGCACTGCACAAAGGAAGCACCCGACTGATCATTTTAAACACCGCCCTTGCAGTGACATTTCCCGAGTGATCCTCAGCACGCCGGGCTGCAGACAAACCCCGCTCGGGGCGAGCACAAGATCCGCACCCTGCGCTGAGCAACAACAGCCCGAGCCCAGCAGGGCCTTGGAGGAGCCGAGACGAGCCCGGGACTGCGTCGGGAAGGGGCTGAGGGCCTGGCTGAGGGCTGAGGGGCTGCGGGCCAGGGCTGAGGGTGATGGTTGAGGGCTGAGAGCTCAGGGGGATGGCTGAGGGCTGAGAGCGGAGGACCCCGCTGCGGAGGCTCGGTCCCACCTGCCAGAAGGGCACTGCCGATGGATCCCCGCCCGCTGGGGCCGCTGCCGGAGGCTGAGGGGCGGCCGCCGCCCGCCGCGGAGCGTTGTCCAGGCTGGAGAAGGGGTTGCGGCGGCGAGCGGCCCCAGAGCCCCGCGGGGCCGGGGCGGCGGCGGCTTCGGCGGCGGCGGCTTCGGCGGCGGCGGCGGGGTCGCTCCTCCGCACAGGACGTTTGCGCTTCAGCCGCAGCAGCGCCGGCGGCTTCTTGAAGCCGGGCGAGTGCCCGGGCTCGGCAGGGGCGGCCATGGCCGAGCGGGGCCCGGAGAAGCCGCGCTCCGGTCTTGGCGCCAAAGAGCGCCCGCTCCGCCCCGGGGCGGCGCTGAGGGAGCGGCGCCGCCATTGCTGCCGCCCTCAGGGGCTCTGAGGGGAGCGCGGCTCCCGCCAGCCCCGCTCCGCCCGCACGGGCCACACAAACACGGAGCACAAAGACAGACGGCGCTGAAATTGTGTCCGTGCCCTGCCAAACGCACCGGACAGCGGCCCCAGGGGCTGCGCTCGGCTGCGGCAGCATCGCCACACGGCTGCCCCCGGGCCAAGTCCCCTGTGCTGATACCGGGGCCGGGGGTGTGCGATGGGACACGAACCACACGGGGTTCAGCCTCTCTGGGAGAAAGAAACGAGTGTTTGAGGCTGTTTGGGAGAGAAAACTACTCTCGATGGCACTCGTCGGTTGTACATGGGGCTCAAAAGGCATAATACTAGAAAAGTATTAGAAATATATGTGGTTCAAAAGGCATAAAGAGGTAGTCGGGAGCAACAATTTTACTGACAAAAGATTTAATAACAGAAAAACGATACTATTGAAAGATCTTTCGTCTGCAGTTTTGTCACTGCTTGTGCTTGGTTTTTTTAACTTGTTAATATCTCGCTTCATCTGCTTTCTTTTGGAAACATTGAAGCAAAACTGAGCAACATCAGAGAAAACCCAACAGCTGCTCCAAGGCTGCAGAACGGCTGCGCAGCTCCGCAGCGCTGCCGCGCTTCAGCCGTGCACAAAAGCCCCTCTCCTTTCCCAGGCTGCACGGCAGCACACCAGGAGTAATCAGAGCTCCTCCTGATTTCCCAGGCTTGTCCTGCATCATTGATCCAGAACCTCCTGCAAGTGTGGGGAGTGAGAGGAGACAGATCAAGGGTGGCTCTGGATCATCTGTTTTCTGTCAGATTTTCCCACTGACACAGTTTTGAAGTGGCCATGTCCATGGTTTGAGTGATCCACAGCGAAAATGAGCAACACGGCTGAAAGAGAAAAGGTATTTTTGCTCTCAAATCGGAGCATGGAGGGAGGCAGATGCTTTGAGGAAAGCAAAATGCAGTTCCTTCCTCACTGCTGACTTTCAGACAGGCCACAGTCATGGATAATGCTGGAGAGACAGATCTGGGCTGTGCTGAGGTTAAAAGAGGGGAAAGAAATGTGCACAGCACAAGGAGATACCAAAGGTAACAAGCTACACAAAGTGCCTCAAACACCTGACTCACACAATTCCACCAGCTTGGGCTCTCTGGATTTACCAGGTTTGCTGCCTTAGTGCTGAGAGGAAGGGAAAGAGCTGGGGGAAACTCCTGCTGTCAGCACCACGTCCTTCCCATCTGGCACTCTTGCCAACCTCGATAGCTTTGCCCGTCCTTCAAGTGAATAACAATTTAAAATGTGGATTAAGGTCTTTAAGTGTAGCATTCAGTCTCAGTGCAGCCAAAAGCAAAAGGTAACTATAAAGGTAACTACTGGTAGGGGTTGGAGACAAAAAGACTAATAAAAACATCTTTTTTTCCCTCTTTAATTTCTTAGGGTTGGAAACCAACAGCGACTGAGTTTGCCTGTAGATGTTTCTGACATTTTTAGGTGTGGCAGGGCAGGGCAGACAAGATTTTTATGTCAAGGCTGCTTCTTTAGAAGCTGCTGCTGGGAACATTCTGCTCAAGGGAATTTAAAACCCCTGAAGTCATGGAAGCTTCAGAGACCATTTGAGCTGAGGTACAAAGAATGTTTAAATTCTGTTCACTGCCTGCAAGTGTACACTGATTTATTCCACAAATACATTTCTTTATCTTCCCCAGGCTGAGAAATCAGAAGTTGTGTGTCAGAACTGGATGACTTGTCTCTTTCTTGCTTGATTCTTCTGAACTATTTCCATAGAAACTTTGGCTTCATACAATGGGATGGGTTCATCCAGCTGAGGCCTGAAATGAAACAGTAAAAAGTGCTGGTGAGCACACTCAGACCACCAGAAATATCACAGGACAGACTTTACTTTTTACTGTGTCAACCTCCCTCCTCAAACAAAGTAACAGGTTTATGGCTTTGCTCCAGTGCACAGAAGAAGGGAGAAGCCCCAGAGCAAACAGAAGCCACAAATAAATGAAAAGAGATCCTTCTTACAGGGGAAAAAAGGGGTGGTGGGAAGGGTTCTGCTCAGCAGCAGTTGTCCTGCTTTAAAGGAAGGGATCTTCCATTCCCACCTTATTATGGGAATCTTCCTATAACTTCCTGAAGCTCTGCTCAGGAGTTTTAGTGCTGGCCAAAGTTTTCTACCTCTAAGGCTGAATTTTAAAGCCCACAAAAATCTCTACACTGTAAGGGGATAGAATATAAGAAAATAAAGATAGTGTAGAAAGTAATCTTACCCCTAAGGAGTTGCAGCTGGGCCAATTATCAAAGATCAGGAACAGGCCTGACTTTAACAGGCCACAGCTGTAACCAATGAGAGGAAGATACTATAAAAGAGTGGGGTGGTATTGAGAAGGGAACTGGAGTCAGTGGCTGCTTTGTGAGGAAGAAAGAGTCAGTGCTCTGAGGAGCTGCCCACGAGAAACACCAAGAAGGTGTGGAACTTCTGCAATAAGGAGACAACAGTATGGAACCCCTGCAATAAGGTGACAATACCACATCTCTCACCTGAAAATGCCATTTGATAATTTGTCCATGATATCTTCCAGGATGGGTATCCAAGAGCACTGTTAAGGAACAACAAAGCTGGAGGGAAATCTCTTTACAATCACATGTGCTGGTCACAGCCCTGTACTGATACAAACTCAGCAAGTACAAGGGAAAATAAAAATGAACCTCAGTTCCAGGCTTTAGATCAGATTTTTGCACTTGTTTCTATATCAGAAACCTCCTTTCCTGAAATAGGATGCAGGAATGAAATACGGGATACTTCAATTATTTCAATATGAAAATATTTGGTATTTCAATATGAAACTCAAGTGCAGCCTGCACTAGTACAGCATCTATCAATCATTAATCAATGGCACTTTTTGTGCAGAGCGAAGAGAACAGATTTTGGGACCAGGCAGCTGTTGTGACTGTTCATACAGGCACCTGATAAAAAGCCAAAATGGAGCTGGGAACACAGCAGAGGCTGGAAATTCTTGGAGCACACTGCCATGTGAGGGGTGTGTGAGTTAATGACCAGCAGCCAAGACAGCCCAACACATGGGGCTGTATTCAGCCTTTGTATGAAACCCAAACAACAAGGTTCATCCTTCATTTCAAGGACAATCAGGCTGATACTTGAAGCTAAAGTTCTTTTAAAAAGTGATCAGTTTGTGATTTCTTCAGATGACAGTAGTGCCAGATGCTCCAGAATTTCACAAGATACACAAGTTCCTAAAGCCAAAAGCACCCAAACCTTCCAGGGCTGAAAATGTCCTGCCCAGGGAGCTCATCCAGCTGCACCAGCCCAAATGTAGGAGATATTCCTTTTCCTGTTCCCACCAACATTGTCCCTCCATAAATTTCATGTACAAAACAAATCATTTTCTGTACATAATATTTCTGTACATTGCAAAGGAGAAGTATGGAAACCAAAACATTTCCACTTTTGCAGTGAACACGAGTGCATTAAGTTATAGGTGATGCATCTAATGCCCAAAAGTACAACAACTAAAAAAAAATCCAATATGTCACTTGCATAAAATAAAACCATATAGAATCAAATCTTCAATTAATTGGTTCAATAATGAACCCAAACACTGCATTTTTTTCCCCCCAGAATGGGTGTTTTGCAGCACTGCTTTTAATGAAGCTTGTAGAGACATTTTTAAGGCCAGGTTGGACACTGGGGCTGGGAGCAGCCTGGGGCAGTGGAAGGTGTCCCTGCCATGGCAGGGGTGGCCCTGGATGAACTTCAAGGTCTCTTCCAACCCCAACCAGTCTGGGATTCCACGATGAATTTAAAAGGAATGCAGAGAATATCTTAAAACCTGAATGTCTCTCGTACATTATCTCCACCTTTCAGCTGGGTTGCAGCACTGAGCAGAGAACCTCTCAGTGGGATTTTCCAGTTGTGTTTTCCCTCCTTTGGGCAGAGAGAATTCCACAGCACCACCAAAGGATATCGAGATACTTCCCCTGCTGCACATTGGACAAGTTCCAGACCTCCTCATTCAGGAAGGACACTGTGGCTCCCTTAAGGAACAAGGAATGGCTGTCTGGAGGATCCAGCTGAAGCAAATTGACGAAAAATGCTATTTAGTTACATTTTCTCATACAAAAATAAAGGTTAAATGGTTATTTTATAGAGCTGGTTAAACCAAACAAAAACCACTTTTAGCCCACTGTTAAAAGAGAGGAAGCTCGCAACACTGACAGGTTGAAACAACAGTTTCATGTGTCTGTATCTCTATTTTCTGTGGGACAAACTCCTCCCTGCACAGGCACCTTTACCTGCAGGTTCCTTTCTGTTGTTATCCAGCGTCCCCCAACCCCAAGCAGGGTGATGATGTCGTGCTTGTGAGGCAGCAGCTGGCACCTGGAAGCTGGTTCGTCCTCGGCACTGTACAACCTCACTGCGAGGGAGAACAAATTCCTCTGAGCTCAGCAGAAAATGTGCAAAATTCAATATGTATCTATTGCCACACCTTTCAGTGGAACTCTAAGGTTTTTGGTTTCAGCTAAAAATGGTTGAAAAACTCTGATTTATTATTTTAATTATACTCTGAGTATTTTATATACTTTACTCAGAATAATATTTTATAATAGCTCTGAAGTTATGATTCAGAGCAATATTTTGTTTATATTCATATTCATAATACTATGTAGTAACAATATAGACTAATATAGCCTATATTATATAGTATATAACATAATAGTAAATATTATACATAATAGAGTATATTATACATAACAGAGTATATTATACATACTATATATGATACAAAAAATATATAATATATAGTATATATGACTTAATTCATAATGTATACAACTATAAAATATAGTATATTATAGTATATATATTAAAAAGTAATACATAATTTATAAATTATACATCTAGATACTATTATATATTTAGATACTACATATCTAAATGTTATATATTTAGATACTATTATATGTAAATATATATCAGCAGTATGTTAAAATAGATATCAAATATAATTGATATATCAAGTATTTATATATTGTTTTAATATATTTCAAATATACAACATATATTTATTAGTATTTTATTACATATATTACATATATTTATTACTATTATAGTAATAAATATATGTGATATCAAGTATAATAGTATTTTATTTACATAACTCTGAATAGTAACTTCAGAGTTTTCACCTATTAAAGCTGGTTTCCAATAGAGGTTGACAGTGCTGTTAATTAGGGTTAATTTCTGTATTCAAACAAGGCAGCAAACCAACAATATCACAGCTCTACTCTCTAGAGCCATTTTTAATTTCCATTTTCTGAGGACTATTTCAGCCCCACTTAGCAGCTGACTGGGAGGTGCTGGCAGGCAGCAGTGGGTGACAGAGGAGCTCTGGGAATGAGGGGATGCCATTGACAGGTATTGGAATATCACCAATACAGCTGGACAGGATGTGCCTGAGCTTGTCTGGCCCTTGGTGCTGGACCAAATAGTGGCACTGTGGTGTTTCACCCACAGACACTTTTGGCTGGCTGGCTGTGTGGTGTTTCACCCCACAGACACTTTTGGCTGGCTGGGTGTGTGGTGTTTCACCCCACAGACACTTTTGGCTGGCTGGGTGTGTGGTGTTTCACCCCAGAGACACTTTTGGCTGGCTGGGTGTGTGGTGTTTCACCCCAGAGACACTTTTGGCTGGCTGGGTGTGTGGTGTTTCACCCCAGGGACACTTTTGGCTGGCTGGGTGTGTGGTGTTTCACCCCAGAGACACTTTTGGCTGGCTGGGTGTGTGGTGTTTCACCCCAGGGACACTTTTGGCTGGCTGGGTGTGTGGTGTTTCACCCCACAGACACTTTTGGCGATGGTGAAGGAAAGGAGTCGGTTCTGATGGAGGGTTTGGATCCAGAGCTTTATTCTGGCCCACAGCCTCTGAATGCAGCACCAGCTCCAACAGAACTCCCTGAGCCCGTGGTTGCTGCTCCTTTGAACCCCGGGGAGAGGGGCAGGGAAGGGGCAGGGAGCCACCAAGCAGGGACAGGAGGGGAGGGACAAAGGGACAAAGGACACCTGGATGGCCCAATGCTCCCATCCCTTGAATCTGCCAATCACTCAGTGCCCTTCTGGAATGCCAGCACTGCCAGTGCTGGGAGGGGACAGGAGAGATGACTGACACACCTGGCAGGGAATTATCAGGGAATGATAAACCCTGAAACCCCAACCCAAAGGCAGGGGGCAGGAGCGCTCCCGTACCTCCGGCATCCAGCACGATGTCCACGCCCAGCCCGCCCGTCTCCTCCAGGCAGCTCTCGGCCACATCAATCTTCCCGTGGGACACGTCGATCACCCGGGCTGCCAGAGCAGGACAGCAGCAAAAAACACTTCAGATCCATGGAAAGGGAGCTGAGGTGCTCAAAGCTGAGAGCTCAGATCCCGAGCAGCACATGCAGTTTCTGCTCTCTGCAGGTACCACAAACGGGTTTGCAGCTACACCCAAAAAACTTGGCACATCTTTTTTTTTTCTTTAATTTTCAACACAGTGCAAAATCAACACCAAAAATATGAATGCAGAGTTAATTCATGAGTTTGTTGGCCCAAAAGGATAAAATGTGGCAAATCCTTCTCTAAATTGATTCTTTGCAATTCTTGTCCAAGTCCTGGCTCTCTGGGTCTTTAATTAAATGTTTAGATGAAGGATTTACATCTGCTCTAGAAATATTGCTGAACTGAAAGCCACCAACACATTTTCCTGTCATGTATCTATGATGCCCTGATTATGGTTGGTTATAAAGATGAACCACAGAATCAGGAATGAGAGAATTCTGGAATGGTTTGGGTTGGGAGGGATCTTAAGGATCCCATCCCACCACCCCTGCCATGGCAGGGACACCTCCCACTGTCCCAGGCTGCTCCAGTGTCCAACCTGGCCCTGGGCACTGCCAGGGATCCAGGGGTACCCTGTGCCAGGGCCTGCCCACCCTGCCAGGGAACAATTCCTCATTGCCAATCTCCCATCCAACCCTGCTCTGTTTCTGGTAAAAGCCATTTTTAATATTATAACAATAACACAGAGAAGGAGCAGCCACAGGGTTTGTTTCATCATTATGAGGTAGAATAAACATTTATAAACCAAACAGGACAAAGACCCCACAGCAAAATGAGAACTGAAAGAACATCAAACAAATGTGGAGCCTGAGCTCAGATTTACACTCACCCACCAAAGGCTGCCGGACTCCTGGAGTGGGATCCCAGCAGCAGGGAGGGGAGCAAGGAGGGAGGGAAGAAAAAATGCAAGGAGCTGGTCATTAAGGATATTAACAAATCATCAATAAATGCCTTGGGTTTGGTTCTTTTTGTCCCTTCAAATCCCCAATCTAATCACAGGATGCATTCAAATCCCAAGTCATTCCCTCTTTTTTTTTCACTGAAGTCAAATGATTTCACTGGAGAGAATACCTGGTCAAAATTTACTAAAGATGGGATATAAATGAATTGTTAATGATAGTCACATTTCCCATATGCAAATAAACTCCCATAATATCCTTTTCTTCTTCGTTTACTTCAGTCAAGAAGTTAAAAGGTTTTCCTTACCAGGGCAATTTGACATGGTATTATTTCTGCAAATAATTTCACTTTTTGAAAATAATTCTGGTTTCACAGACCCAACGCCTGGCAATCAAAAAGAAAAGGCCAGAATTCCAGCAGTTTGACTATTTTCTGATTTCTGTATAGCAAAAATGTCCAGTTTTGTTCCTTAACTCAGCACAACACTTCAAACAGTACTTATCAAGATCCTGGTCAACTTCCTTCCTTAAAAATGCTGGAAAAATTTCTCACCATTGTGGAAGAGGCCAAGCAACAAACTGTAATATAACTTTCCATAATCCTTTGGCATTTATGTATTTCTCACAAAATACTGGTAAATGAGTTCAGCTTCTTCTGCTGGGACTTGCACAACTTCCACAGTAAGATTTTTCTGACTGGCAAAACTTCAGTTTCTCTCTTCCTCCACTGCTGGGGGCACAGGAACCCCAGGATTCCACAGCCTCTCCCAAAGTTTGCTCTGGGGGGTTCTAAACAGAGCTCAGTGCTGGTGGCACAGAATAAAACCTCACAAAGCAAACTAAAAGAAAAGCAGGAGGTGCCCTTGGAAGCAGAGGAAATATCTGTGTATGTGCAGATACTTCTCCTTGGTTCTCTGACAGAAACTCATCCCATTGCTTATGGAATAATCTGTCTCCAGCCTGAAACACAGGCATTAAAATGTCAACATTTGTTAAAATCCCCTCCTTCGTTCTATTGCAGTTTTTACTCCAGGGATTACTAAAGACAAAGTCCCATCCTGTTGGTCTAAATACAAATCCTGAAACATTACCAGGAACCTCTACTTCAGGCACTGGAATCACATTAATTAACAAACAAATCAGAAGGTCTGAACACTTCTAAAAGCTTTTTGCTTTTGCACTCAAACTGTTTCTCTCTTTAATGCTGTACCCAGGTTCTATTTCTTTATTTGCAATAAAGTTGCAGTTATCATTTTTCCCCCTCAGCCATTCCAGGAAGCAGCTTGGTATGCTCAACAATGATAACACAAACAGCTGCTCACTGGAAACTGCCAAAAACAAACCAAAAATCCACTGAACAAGCACAAAACTGAACATTCTCCACCTACACACACAAGAAGCCAATTAGAGCTTGGGTTACTTATGACATTAACATTCAAAGAACTTAAAAATGCTGTAAAAAGTTCTCAGGACTGTGAGAATAAAATTCCTAAATCCTTTCCTAGCTCATGAATTTTTCATATAATTAGCAAAATACACCCATAAAATGTTACAAAAGGAAATTTTATGTCTTCTGTATTTCCTCTTTGGCCCTGTAACAGCTGGTGCAACAAGGCTCTGCACAGCAACAGCATTCCCAAAAATCTCCCAGTTCTGATGTCTGTCATGACTGCTAGTGCAGTAAAATATGTAAACACAGAGACAGTAAAAAAGGCTGCAGAAATCAGGAAAAAATAGGGAGTTTTTTGGGTCAAATTGCAAAAAAAAAGGTGTTGCTCTCAAGCTCCAGAGAAATGAGTCTGGCAGGTGCTGCATGGCAGCCCTGGGCTGCTGTGGTGGCTGCAGCTGGAGCCACACAGATGGGGCTGCACAAGGCTCCCCCAAAGGCATCCTCCAGTTCTGTAGCTCCAGTGAATGCCAACAAAAATCATACTCTGACAAATAAACCTGGCAATCACACTGCAGCACTTGGTATGTGCAGGAGGAAGTAGCAGGAACCAGTTTTAACCTTTTGCTGCAATCCAGCCAGGCTGACAATCCATCCTTTATTTTAAAACTGTCAGGATAAAGGAATATTCCACTTTCCTTCACAAAACATCACCGAAGTTTTGATCAGAGAAGATTCTTACACAGAGTATCTTCTCATGTTGTTTTCAGAGGGAAAAAAAAAATCCAAACTTGAAGTATGAAAGGGAAGAGGTCGGGGAAGAATGCAAGTGTTGTGTGTGAGGCCAAGCTCCTTTGGCAAGGAGAGAATGCAGAGCCTGTGCATGTCCAGCTCCAGCTGTGGCAGCTCCTGACACCTGAGCAAACCCTGGCAGGAGCAATGTGAGGTGCTGAGTGCTGGGTGTCAGGTGTGTGAGCTCTGGCACACTCTGGGGTAGTGGTGAGTCAGCAATCCTTCCTTGCACAGCAACCACTTCATCACATGGAAAGATTTCCTGAGCACTTGGGCCAAAAGCCAGCACTCAGCACTACTGGGAAGTACTGCCAGTCATCACCACTGAAATGGAGAATTAAAATACCATTAAGTACAGAAATTAAACACCTGTGGAGCACAGAACAAACCTGAAAACTGTTTAATTAGGCTATTTATCAATTTGTATTTAATTTTTATAGAATTAAGTCTCTAGACCTGACAAAAAAAAAATATTTTGAGATATTCTTTAGGCCAAACTTCAGTACTGAAGGATAAAACTCACCCCCAGCAGGTCTGAGCCTCTCCAGGTACTGCTTGTCCTCCAGGCTGTGGGCAGTGGAGATGACTTTGGCTCCTCTGTGTTGAGCCAGCTGAATTGCAATGGTACCAAATGGCTGAGAGGGGAAAAGCAGGGTCATTGATTAATTTATTCATTCATTTATTTACCCCAACAATTTAATGTTAAGAACAATTACATTGTAAAGGCCAGTCAGGAGAGTACCCAGAAATGAACTTACTCCTGCAAAACCCCACAGCTGAACCAAGTATTGAATATTCACAGATCTGCTTCTGTTCTAAGCGAGGCCAAAACAACTCTTCAGTGACTGGGAAGCTCTGAATGAACTGTTGGTCAGTAACTCATTCCTGTCATCAGTAAAATAGCTCAGACTCTAATTACCACAGCCACCTTCACTGCAGCTGGAACTTGGAGCTTGAAGGGAAAAAAGCTCCAAGGAAAAGGTCCCAGCCATGTTTACATTACAGAACCTGGGCTGAGGGAACCTCACATCTTCATTAGCACCAAGAACTCCAGGAATGCAAACCAATTTATATCCAAGAAAAGGTAAAAAGCAGAGGTGGGAGAGACTAAAAAATAGGCAAACAGGCATTAATTTTCCTGCAGTTATCCCTGAGGACTCAGGGCAAAACTTTGTCAGTGCAGGACACCAGAACACCCTCCCTGTGTGCATCCCCCACTGCAGGCAGGACAATATCCCCGGTCAGGATCCCACATGGGACAGCCCTTCCTGCAAAGCCAGGAAAGGAAGGGCACTGCCAGCACTCCAGAAATGCAGGGCTGTGTGCAGGGAGAACGTGTGACCCCAGGTACCCACACTTGCTCCATCCAGGACGAGGACACTGGTGCCAGGGGACACTGGGGCCAGGTAGTGCAGGGCCGTGTACGCGCGGAGCCCATCCCGGAGCGTCCCCGCAGCCTCTGCCCAGCACAGCTTCTGGGGCTTGTGAGCTGAGGGACAAACACAGACACACCTGAGACAGCTCATCTGGGGATCCCTGGGAGCCCCCTAAGCTGTGTGCTCTGCCCAGCACAGCTTCTGGGGCTTGTGAGCTGAGGGACAAACACAGACACACCTGATCAGTTCCTTTTGGATCCCCTGCGAGCCCCCTAAGCTGTGTGCTCTGCCCAGCACAGCTTCTGGGGCTTGTGAGCTGAGGGACAAACACAGACACATCTGAGACAGCTCATCTGGAGATCCCTGGGAGCCCCCTAAGCTGTGTGTTCATGTAGGGGGATACAGAATGGGTAAATGAAAATGGTACAGAATGTAATCTTATCACCTGAAAGAGTTGCAGCTGAACCAATTACTAAAAATTAGGAGCAGGTCTGATGTTAACAGGCCACACCTGTAGCCAATAAGAACAGTGGTATAAAAGAGTAGATTGGTGGGATCTGGAGTCAGATATCTGCTGCAAGGACCAGGAACAGGCAGTGCTTAGAGGAGCTGCCTGTGGGAAACATCAAGGAGATATGATACTCTGGTGAGATGGAATCCTTGCACCATAATGATAATGGAGCTCTTGATATTTAAGACAATTTGTTCACTGGGAGCAGCAGGCAGCAAGGAGACTCCACACAGATTCTGGGGGTGCTCATTAGATGAGGGTTTATTGGGGATCCTACCCCTGGGAGCAACAGGGTTCCTGAGGGAGAACAGGGAGAGCCTGGGAAGAGAAGGGGCCAAGAGAGAGCAAAGAGCTGAGAGAGCCTCTCATCTCCCTGGCACAGCTGAACAGGGAGAGTCAAGGTGGGCACAGAATCAGACCTGGGTCAATGGGATTGCAGATACCTGATGCTGCAGGGGAGGAACACAGGCTTGCAATAAACCCTATATTTTTGAGGGGTGAGACAGAGCAAACCATTTAACTAAAATGTAGCACCACACACACCAACAAACACAGCAAAGAGATGGTAAAAGCCCCAGCAAAACCCCTGGGCTTATTTAGCAAAAGCTGTCACAGTGAGTCAGGAAGGCTCCACCTGCAAACAGGTCACCACCACTGGCTCCTGGTTCCCTCTTGTATTAAGAAGACATGGAGAGGATATTTTGCCATAGTTTACACAATTAAATTAAGCATTCAATTTTGATATAACCAAGTTTAAGGGAGCCACCTCATAGCTACTCAGCTGGAATTCATGGCAGTCGCAGAAAACACAACCCAAACTTAGATTTTTAGAATCCCAGGGTGGTTTGGGCTGGAAGCACCTCAAAGCCCATTCAGTGCCATGGCAGGGACACCTTCCACTGTCCCAGGGTGCTCCAAGCCTTGTCCAACCTGGCCCTGGGCACTGCCAGGGATGGGGCAGCAGCAGTTTCCTTGGGAAGAGCAAATTTTGAGCAAAACAATAACTTGTTCAAGGTAGCAAACTGCTGGAAGAAGAACAGGGACTCCCACATTTAGCATCCTACTCATTAAAGTAATCTATGCCCAGAAAGGGAAATCTGGAAGCTCACAATAATTGAAAATAATGTCTCAATACTGGGCTTTCCCTGACCCTCATCCCTGAAAATTCCAGTTTCCATGTCCAGTCTCCTTGTTTCACCCCATCTGTTAGTCTGGTCCCAAGTTACATTCCTGGATTGAGTCAAAGGGAAGAAAAAAGCAAATTTCTCCTAATTAAATTTTTGACAGGTTAGGAAAAAGTACAACAACAACGAAGCAACAGAACAGGAAGTTAGAAGGGAAATAAAAGGAAAAAAACAAGGTCAGCTTGTGTGGTTTAGAATTGTGAAATGGTGACAGCAAAGAAAAAGCCCTTGAGGGTTCAAACTTCTGTGACTTGGTGGGGCAGCTGGAATGTTGGAATGGAAGGAGTGTCCCCAGAGCTCCAAGGTAATGGGGTCCCCTTTAGAAAAGCTAAAATAAAGTCTACAGTAAAAATTATTATTAGCAAAATGTATAATCTACAAACCCAAATAATGCTCGTGAACCAGGATAACTTCACAGACACCAGAGTCCTCAGAATCCAGGGGCAGAATTCCTGAAAAAAGAAGGAACACAGACCTTGAATTCACACAAGCAATCATTCCAACCAAAGCATTCTCCCAAGGAATTCCCTGCTCCTGTTTGGATTCAGTCCCCTCTTGGCAGGTTCAGGACAGGTCAGAGACCTTGGCCAGGTCCCAGCCCGAGGTGTCCCTGGGCACAAGGAAGTTCCAGGGGTGCTTCTGCAGCATTTTGGGATTGAGGGAGAAAGAATGGGGACAGCACTGAGTGCTGTCTGCTACTGGCACGTGTCATTTTTGTCTGGTGCTGTCTGAGCTCGTTCCACACTCTGAGTGCTCCCCTTCCACCCCAGGCCATGGATCACAGAGCAGGGATCTGAGGCATGGAGCAGCCACCCCACAGCTCCTCTCCCTCTCCCATCCCAATTCCTGACCCTGCATTTGCAAAGGCAGCACCAAAGGCACAGGAAGAAGCAGAGGATGGACACACAGGAATGTGGAAGTGCTAAAAAGCAGGAATAAAAAAGAGGAAGTGCAGGAAAAACAAACTACCCAGGGAAGGCAGAGAAAGCAAAAGCAGAGTAGGCAGAAAAACCCCTCCATCCTGGTTATACCTGAGCTTTTTACCTTCACTGGCCACAAAACTCTCCTGAACAGGAGGTTCTGGCTCCATCTCCTGAATTAACATCCCCTCCATCCCAGGGAAACCATTCTTTTCTTCCCTCTCTCCCACAGATCTCCCACTCCATTTAGACCAAAGGGCTTTGCCTTGCAAATGTGGCTGCTGTGTCCAGTCCTTCCCAGTTCTCATTGAAAATGTGTCTGTGCCCACCTGGAGCTGTCCCCAGGGCTCCTGCAGGGAACAGCCAGACTCCAGGAGCTGCCTAGAGCAGCCCTTGTGCCATGAGGGAATAATGCAGCAAGGACCACAATGCCCAAACACTCACTCTCCACTCTGTCCTGCTTCCAGAACTTCAGTCATCCTCTAATCCTTTCACCCAGCACACAAAACATAAACATGTGGGACAGAATGCTCTAAGAAATCACTCCTCTCTCCTAAGGCATCACTCACAATTTGGTGGTTAACACAACATCATATTTCAAATCCTAAGGGAACATTCTTAGAACAGAATTCCCATTTATAAGTTTATTCCTGTGACAGCAGTTTAATTTTGAGAATACATGGTCAATTTAGCCTTACCAATTATTCTAAGCCCAGTCATTCATTATGAAAAGATGAGTGTTGGTGTCAGTTGAGGCACTTAACTTACCCACCACTTCATCATCTGGCTGGAAAAAGGTCACCTTGCTTCCAACTCACCATGGAGAGGTGAAAAGGAGGGAAGAAGGGAAGAACAGAAATATTTAGAGCAGGAATGGGATGTGCATTTGGAAGCACTGGTTATCACTAGCTCACAAAACTAAAGATACACATTTCTTGTGAAAGCCATAATTCTATTGATTACAATTACTGATTGATTCTTGATGCCAAGCCCAAATGTTGAATTCCCAAACTCTGGCACAAGGAGCTCCCTGCAGGAACACACAGGGGGTGTCTGAGAGCCAGGCTGGACTCTCCACCTCAGGGGAGTGGTACCAGCACTGGGAGAGCAGCCAAGGAAGCCAAGAGCTCCAAAAAGCTCTCCAGAGAAAGTTCTGGGCTCTGAGGGGAATCCCTGCTCCCTCCCTCCCTCCCTCCCTGGGCACTGACACTCACTCACCTTCCAGCACAACTCCTGAAATTTCTCTCCCAACAGGCACAAGCTCCTTCTTCAGTTTGATTTCTGCCAGGAGCTAAATGAAAACAATGCTGGCAGCATTCTTGCTAAAGCTCTGCATTTATAAATGTATTACATCTTACAGTGTTGGATCATCACAGGAAGCTTGGGCCATTACCAGAATGTTATCCAGGGGAAGGAAGTGCACACGTTTCTCAGTATTAAACCATGGCACTGAATTCTGTATTTATATTTAGAAACATATTAAAAAATAAAAGCAGGGAGTTACTACCAGCCAGGCCAACTTGTGACTTAGATGAAGATAAAAGGGATTTACTGCAAGAGATCTCAGCTGACAACTGATCTGTCTCCATGAATTAGGAATCAAATTCCAGATGCTTTTTAATCAGAGCTGTGCAAGAAGCCCAGCCCAGTCCTGTGCCTATGGAAACCTTCCCCGAGGTTCCCCCTGATGGGGACACCCCTAAAAAGTTCTGTGCCCACTGCCAGCAGCAAAGGCACAGCCTGAGCTTGTGCCAGCCACCAGCCAAGGCCATGGCACCCCAGACACCCCCAGCAAACCAACACAAACAAATACCTGTGTGTCCACCCAGCTGAGAGCACAGGCTCTGACCTGCACCTTCACATCGTGGTCCCTGCTGGCAGGAAGGTTCTCCTAGGACAGATTGACAGGTCCTTGTTCCACACTGCACGTGCCCCCAGGAGCTTCTCCAGCTCCTGAAAGCACTTCTCCCCTTCTTGGGCTGTTTTGTGGGGAGAGCAGGCAGGAATTGTCAATGAAAAGGGGTTTACAACATCATTTTTTGAGTTTCTTATTATTATTATTAGCATTAGCATTATGCTATTATTGCAAACTGGTATATTACTATACTATATTGTATTATTATATTGTATTATATTATAGTATATTGCATTATATTATATTATATTAATAATATATATTATATATAAAATATGTATTATATATAAAATATATAATATAATATAATGTAATGTAATGCAATGTAATAAATATAATATAATATAATATAATTAATATAATATAATATAATATAATATAATATAATATAATATATATTCTCTATATAATATATATTCTCTATATAATATATATTCTCTATATAATATATATTCTATAGTATATAATATTACATATGTGTGTAATATATATTACTATACTATATTACTAGATGACATTACTATATTATGATATTATTCTTGCAATCTGATCACCAGACCTTACTAAACCTCATCAGCCACTGACATTATTTTTCTGTTTCTGTTTTTTTTCACTTTGTCTGAGACACAAATCCTGACAAACCCACTGAGGTCAACATTCAAGTCCCAAATGAAGTCCAAATGATGTCAAAGGAACAACCCCAGTAAGAACTGGTGTTCTCACCCCAAACCTGATAGATTCCTCAAGTTCTATTTCTACTTTTTCAGGGACTAGAAATTCAGCCAGGAAATGTGGCCCCAGGGTTTATTTTTCATGCCTGCAAAGCTTGTTTGTAAAGTCTGGACACCAAAACTGCAGAGAAATCCAGCAGTGGTCTGGGAAGTGCTGCCTGATGACAAAATGCACCTCCCCTGCCCTCCTTCCCCTGCCTGTGTGTGCAGGGATCCCAGCAGTCCTCCCCAAGCCTGTGCAAGATTTCTGTGCCTCAATTCCCCTGTGGCACTGAGCCAAGCTCTCCTGTCCCACTGCCTGAGGGACAGAGCAGCTCTTTAGGGAACTCACTCTTTCCTGGAACACAAATGTCATTTCCTCTCCAGGAGAATTCTGCTGAGCATACAGGGCCTTCATAGTGACCTGAAAAACACAGCAACCAAACTGGGACAGCTGCACTGGCTGGGGGCAAACAAGGCACAAAAGCCCTGCTAAATTAAATTAAATTAAATGATTCTATAAGAATTATAGGCACTGTTTGCAGGCAATTTGAGTCTTTGTGATACAGAAGCTTTAAACCAGGCCAACAGGTTTAGATGCCCATAACAGAGAAAATCCACAGGACTGAGAATCCCAGATAGGTTTGGGTTGGAAAGGACCTCAGAGCCCACCCAGAGCCACCCCTGCCCTGGCAGGGACACCTCCCACTGTCCCCAGGGTCCAGCCTGGCCTTGGGCACTGCCAGGGATGCAGGGGCAGCCCCAGCTGCTCTGGGCACCCTGTGCCAGGGCCTGCCCACCCTGCCAGGGAACAATTCCTCATTGCCAAGATCCCACCCAGCCCTGCCCTCTGGCACTGGCAGCCATTCCCTGGGTGCTGTCCCTGCAGGCCTTGTCCCCAGTCCCTCTGCAGCTCTCCTGGATTTCCTGTGCCCTGGGCACTGCAGGGGCTCTTTGCCACCCAGGCACACAGCTGACACCGGGACACTGCACAGGGAGCACGGGGAACTCCTGGGCAGGAACACAGCAAAACTTACACGAGACCTCAGCAAAAATCACCACTTGGCTTTCTGGCTCCTCTCCCACTCGGCCTTTCCTCTCCCGTGGCGTCCTCAACGAACAGGAACCTTTAGAAAGGAAAATAACAAACAAACAAATTAAAATTGAGTTATCAAGGAAATTGTTAAAATTGTTAAAATTGTTAAAATTGTTAAAATTATTAAAATTGAGTTAACGAGCAAAAAAGAAAGCAGGGAGTAGGGAAAGGGAAAAAAAAAACAACCCAACCAACCAAACAGTAAAATTGAGTTAACAAGGAAAAGGGAAAGCAGGGGATAGAGAGGCAGGAACCCACGGCACCAGTGCTGCAGCTCTAACCCCTGAGGGAGCACCCGGGACCCCCGCACGTCGGGCCCGTCCTGCCACCCCCGGGGAGCGACCCCGGCCCGCACCGAGAGGCTCCGGGGAGCCCTCAGGGGATCCGAGCGGACCCGGCCCGCACCGAGAGGCTCCGGGGAGCCCTCAGGGGATCCGAGCGGACCCGGCCCGCACCGAGAGGCTCCGGCAGCCCCGGGCCGGCCCTCAGCGGCTCCGCGGGACTCCCGAGCGCCGCGACGCGCCCGCGGTTGCCATGACACTCCCTCACTTCCGCCTCGCCCTCAGGCACCGCCCCCCACCCTGCAACCAATCACAGACTCGGGCAGCACGGCAAGCGCTGGCGATTGGTCCTAGTGGCCGCCATTCATCGTGAAAGCCGAGGCGGGATTGGCCCGCGTGGATGTCACTCATTCCATGAGGTGAGGAGGGAGGGGCCCGGCACGACCTGTGGGACACCGCCGGGGAGAGGGAGGAGACGCCGCCTGCCATTGCCCCATGAGTTAACTCCGCACGCACAGCACGGGCCCCTCACCGCGCCCCGAGCGCCGGCCCCTCAGCCTGGCACAGCCGTGATTGGTCGGGGAGGCGGGGTCCTGACGCTGTTCCGGCCTCTGATTGGTACAGCGCCCTGCTCGTCACGCGGGGGGCGGGCGGAGGTCGCGCGTCAGAGAGGGGCTGTCAGAGCTCTGATTGGTCCAGGGGTGCGGGGCTCCGCCTCTTTCCCGGGCTCTGATTGGTGGTACTCCCTGTCCGTCACTCGGGGGCCGCGGCCGCGCGTCAGTACGGCGGCCGCGAGGGGCTCCTCCCCCCTCCCCTCAGACGGGGCGAGGGCGGCGATGGCGCGTCCGGCGGAGGCGGCTGCGGGCGCCGCTCCGGCCCCTCCGGCCCCTCGGTGCCCTGGCCGCGGCCGGGGCTGTGAGTAGGGCCCGCACAGACATGAGGTACGGCCCGGCGGGACGGGGGCAGCGGGGGGCGCGGGCTGCGAGCGGCGGCGGCGGTTCAGCCCAGGCCGGCGGGGGGGCAGCGCCGCCTCAGCCCCTCACGGTGCCCGGGCGTGTCGCGGTGCCAGGGCCGGCTCCTCGCCCTCGCCTCCCGGGGCGGGCGGTGAGCGATGCTGCGCCCCTTGCCGGGGCCGTGCTGTTCCCGTAGCGGCGGTGCCGCCGCGGCCATCCCGGCGCTGGGATCACCTTGGTCCCGCTCCTCCGGCCGCCGCCGCCCGCGCCCCTCGCCCCTCGCCGGGAATGCCATTGCGCGGAGCGGCAGCCCTGGGCAGTGCCGTCCTCAGGGATCGGCAAAGGGCCCCGCGGAACGGGGAATCAATGTGGGAGCGCTGCCGGGGCGGCAGGGGAAGGAAGCCGGTCCGTGGATGGGGCTGTGTCCCTGTGTGTGCCTCTGCCTGGTGAGCAGGCAAGCTTGTGGATGATATTCCCTGTGGATATCTTTTGTTCTGGTTCAGCTGTTGCTTTATTTGGGGTGAAATATGGGGTTTGCTTGTGGAAAACAGTGTTTTCTGTGGATTCCGGCTCCATTAAGGGAAAACGCTTCCGTGGCTCATCAGAGAGCATTGTTTAGTCAATAATTCCTGTTAGTGAAACAACCGGCGTTCCAGGTGGGATGGTGTGGCCCTCGTTAAAACAAGAAGCACTCTGTCCTCTATGGCTTCCCACAGCTCCAAAGTGCTTTTTGTTCGGAGCTTATATGGCAATAGGTATTTAAGGCAATACCTGTGGATATTAACTGAGTTTTTATTGGAGTCACGCTCTGAATGGCTGCATTTTCTTAAATCCAAAAGTCAGACTGTATTTTGGGTGTTGATGGCTCTGGAGAATGTTACTTCACACCATCCTTCCTTCTTTCTTTTACCTTTTGTTGTAGTCACCTGTAACTTCCCTTGCTGGGTATGACCTGGTGATGTTCTCACCCAGGAAACTTCCTTAGGACCCGAGCAGCAGCTGGAGCTGGGCCAGGAGGGATTTAGGGTGGATTTCAGGGCAAGGCTCCTGCCCAGAGGGTGCTGGCACTGCCCAGGGAATGGGTACGGCCCTGAGGCTGCCACAGCTCCAGGAGCCTTTGGCCAGGGATGCCCAGGCTGGGCTGGGTGGGCTCTGGGCAGGGCAGGGCTGGCACTGGGGGATCCCTTCCCTCAGGACATTCCAGTTTATACCAGTGAATGGATACCAAATTCTCCTCTCTCCGTTGAAGTTTCCCCCCAGAGCCCTGTGGGAGGAGGAGCCTTGCCTGGCTCTGTGTGCCCATGCCCGGCTGCAGCAGGGGGTGCCCGCCTGTGGGTGTGGGCAGGTGGCACGGCTGGAGACACCGGCTGCATTTGCTGCTCCCTCGGAGCTCAGGGCTGTGAATCCCAGCGGGCTGAGGCAGCTCAGGCTGTGTGCTCAGCCCTGGAGAGCCCTCCTGGCCCTGGCAGCCTGACAGGCTCTGCTCAGCCCTGGAGAGCCTTCCTGGCCCTGGCATCTCAGCCCTGGAGAGCCCTCCTGGCCCTGGCAGCCTGCCAGGGCTCCTGTTTGGTGCCCGGAGCGTTTGTGAGCAGTTTCTGCAGTGTCTGAGGCTTCCCCAGAGCTGGCTGGGCTGCCCCACAAAGCACACCCCATTCCTTCAGCTCTGTGCTCCCTCTCTGGTGTCCCCACTCCTTTCATTCCACACAAGGTCCTTTGCAGAGTAGCTGTGTTTGCTTGAGGGTTTTCCATTCTGTCCTGGTTCCTAGATAAAGTCAGGATTGGGGTCTCAGAGCCATGGGCTGCAGTGCCTGTTCCCTCTGTCACTGCTGTTTGGTGGCCTTTCCTTAATGCCTCTAATCCTGCAATTAGGATAGATCTGGCTTCAGGAAAGAATGTGAATGTAGCAGTGAAATGTTTCTGAATCATGACTTTGGGTAGCCTTTTATGGAGTGTCTTTGTGCTGTAATCAGGGATTGGAATTGCAGCTTTTAGCAGGATAACACCAGGGAAAAGAGGAATAGAAGAATAAAGGGAAAAAAGTGAAGGAAATTGCAAGCAATGGGTTGGGGAATGGGGACATCAGTGGGGTGGAAGTTCTCTGGAAGAGATTCTTCCCTGGCAGGGTGGGCAGGCCCTGGCACAGGGTGCCCAGAGCAGCTGGGGCTGCCCCTGCATCCCTGGCAGTGCCCAAGGCCAGGCTGGACCCTGGGCACAGTGGGAGGTGTCCCTGCCATGGCAGGGGTGGTACTGGGTGGGATTTAGGTCCCAAACATTTGGGATTGTGATCAGGAGCTGCCAGCCCTGAACATCTCCCTGTGCTGTGTGCAGCAGCAGAGCAGGATGAGCCATCAGCAGCTTTGGGGGCACCTCTTTGGGGTGCTCAGAGTTGTCCTGCTTAGAACCCAAGAGATGTGAGGGGGTTTGGTTTCTTTTTCCCATAAAAGCAGCCAGGGCTGCCTCAGCTGCTGTGTGTGCTGGCAGCTCGGAGTGCTCGCTGCTCTTGTGTTGGACACAGCTGCTGAACTTGGGATGCCCCCTCCACAGCAACTTGGCTTTGTTTTTACTTGCCAAGCATGAAATTGGGGGGGTGGTGGACAATCAGAAAGGGGCTCCAGGCTGAGAGCTGCTGATGAATGACTTGTGCACAGGAAACCTCAGTGAGAGGTGCTAAAACCTCTGTGGGATCTGTGGCACAAGCAGTTTGCCTCTTTGAAAAGTGCACTTTGTAGAATTTAAAAAGAACCTACTCCCTTGCACTGGTTGGTTTTGGCTGGCAGTGCCTCTATAGGATTTAATTGCAGCTGGAAGGATTCAGAGCAGGGTTTGCCAGGCCCTCACCCAGCAAACACCAACTGTGGGGTTTGGGAGGCACCACTGGAGGTGTCTGCTGCATCCACCTGTCTGGAATGAATCTGTGTGTGGCAGGTTCTGACAGAAATTCCAGCTCTGGCTGCAGGAAAGCACTAATTACTGATAGTAATTAGAAACTAATCTCTCCTATGTGAACAGGGCATTGTCTGTCCCTCTAGAGGATCAGCTTCTTGACCAGAATAGACAATTTCTATTTAATAGAAATTAAATAATTTTGAGTGGGAAGGAGTGAAGAGAGGTATCCTTGGGCATTCTCAGGAAGAAAAATGATTCTATTTTTGACGCAAAAGGTGCATTTTTACAGCATTCCCTTCAGTGCAGTCAGTGAAAACATGGAAAACTCGACTGACATAGTGCATCCATGCTTTGGTTTTCTCTTACCAGCCTTGTGTGTGTTGGATATTATATTTTACTTTTGCATGTGTTGTTTTTAAAGTAATTGAATTAATTAGTGTTAATGACCAAGTGGGCATCTTTTCTTTGTGAATTCTGCTTTTCAACAAGTTGTGTGGTAAAATGTGAGTCTGGAATTGTGAAATAATCCCAATGTCTGAAAGCCCAGTCTCTGCTGGGTTTGTCTTCAGCAGCAGTTCCCAGTCCCCTTTCCCTGCATTGTCCCTTGTGTGTGTGTGCCCACAGCTGGGAGGGCTCACCTCTCCATCCTGGGAGCTGGGAATGCAAGGTTTTGTGGGATGGCCATCCTGGAAAATCAGGAATGCTGGTCCATTCCATATGACAGTAAATCTGTTGCTGCTGATAGTGTGGGCTAGCAAATCCTAATGGCACTGTTCAAATCATTCCTCTGGAGACAACGTTGTCTCAAGAGTTCAGGTTTTCCTTTGTGTTTTGTCCTTCAGATTTCCCTGATTTCAGATGATTGAGGTTTCATCTCTCCCTCAGGATCTCTGAAGGATCCAGCCCTGGCCATGACTATTGGCTGTAAATGACTGGACAGGGGTTTAGCAGTGCATCATCTCAAGGTGCAGGTTCACGTGCTCCACAGAAATGCACAGTTTGTAGGAATAGTTATTAATACACAAATAATGCAAAATACACAGAACAGCTCGATTTAAAGCTGGGATTCCTGAGGGGGGGTTCCCATGGAGCCACCTGGAATGGTTGGCTCCTCTCTGCAGGACTCAGAATAACCTCCTCTGGAGCACATGGCTTTGTGTGCTTCCATACAGAACTGGAAACATTTACTGCATTTAGATATTCCTGTGAAAGAATCCAAAGTGCCAGAGGGCAGGTTAGCTGGGATATTGGGAATGAGGAATTGTTCCCTGGCTGGGATGGAATTCCCAGGGCCAGGTTGGGCACTGGGGCTGGAGCAGCCTGGGGCAGTGGGAGGTGTCCCTGCCATGGCAGGATGGAATGAAATGAGCTTTGAGGTCCCTGCAGCCCATCCCAGCCTCTGCTAGAGTCTCACCTGCTGGCAGTGGCAGCCCAGGTTTTCCAGCACAGATCCAGGGGGTGCCCATGGCAGAGCTGCTCTGGGGGAACAAGAACTTTTCATTTTTTCTGACAGCACCTCTGGGTCTCTGTGTCTGAGCCCCTCGAAGCAGTGGATGAGAGAAAAGTTTAAATGATGTCTGGGTTTGTTTTTTGTTTCCCACCCATGCAGGGGAAGGAGAAGAGGCCTCTGTTGTTTGCAGGCCGGTGCTGCCCCTGCCAAGCACACACGGGCTGTTTGTTCCTGCCCTCCCAGCTGAACTGTGGAGGGGAGCTCCAGCCCTGGCTCTGGGCAGGGATTCAGCTGTGCCTGTGCAGCCTGAGCAGCCTCAGCTCGCTGAGCCTGGGGAGAGGCAGCTGCACACTCAGCTTCCAAAGGTCAGCCTGGGCTTGGGAGGGCTCTCTCCATGGCAATCTTTATATTCTGGTACAGTTCAGCACCTCTGCTTCTCTGTTGGGAACCTGCTGCTTGTATCTTAAACTGATCTGAAAACCGAAAATACAACTGAGCCAATTTTGTGTTAATCGCAAATTAAACTCAGGGCTGTGTTAATCATGTCTTTGTGGTGATAAAGCCTTTTATTCTAACTGCAAAAATACATTGTTTTCATTTCTATTATAATTTCAGCTTCCCAGGTACCAAGTTATGGGCTGGCCTGTGAACTGCAAGGTGCAATATTTTAATGGTTTTTAAGTGAGTTTTCCACGTGTGGACAGGTTGTGTGGGGATTCCTGTGCTTTTGGTGAGGAGGTGCAGCCAGGAGCTCAGTTACCCTGTGCAAGTTCTAAAAACTTCCCAAATCTTCAGGGCATTTTGGGGAAGCACAGTTAATTCTTACAGAGAATCACAAAAGCTGACAGCTTGAGAGCTGTGTTTTGTAATAAAATGCCAGTAATCTGGTCATGTACCAAATGGGATGATGTAATCCTTGAATTTCTTGAGCAGAAATCCTGACATTTTCCTTGGAGTCACATGTGAGCCCCAGCTGGATGAACTCAGCTCTCTGGAGCTCTCAGACAGACAGGCTCCTGTGTGGGGTTGCTGCTTGGCTCTTTGGCATGGCCATTTGGAGTAATTCAGTTTTCTCCAGGCAGTTCTGTGCCCTGCCCCTCTGCTGCAGCTGCTGTGCCTGGGGGTGCTTTCCCAGCTCCTTTCCTGCAGCCATCTCCATTCTTACCTGTTCTTCTTTCCTCCCTTTTGTCCTGCAGCTGTATTTCTTCACTGGAATGCTCTCTTGAGTTGCAGCATTATCTGAGGGCTGGCAGGTGCTCTCTCCCTCTCACCCTTTGTGTTCTGATGTTCATGGGTTTTGTTCTGTTGGGGATTGGAAGGGCCAATCCCAGCCAGGAAAAGCTTTGTAACTGGAACGGGGTTGTAGAGAGAGATCTGAAATGCTTTAAAAATTTTCTTCCTTGTTAACACCTCTATTCTTCTGTGTGGGCTTGGATTGCAAACAACAGAATAAGCATCAAAGAGAAGAGGGCAGATTTTTGTGTTGGAATAAAGAACTGTGGCATGAAGTTACTGTAGGTGTTCAGGGAAGTACTACATTTAAAAGCAGACACGTAACAAAGTTTTCCTCTGTTCTTTTCCAACTTCTCCTTATAGTTTTGTTGTTCTGGTTTGTAAAATTTCTATTCAGAGGAAAATTTCAAAGCATAAAAGTGTTAAAATATGTTTTCACATCAGGTCATCTATACTTAAATTCATGGCAGGACATTGTTGATTTTTGAAGTGTCTAAGGACAAAGTTTGGAAACCTTTATCCAGCTTGGAAACTTCTGTCTGCTCTGCTGCTCTGCTCTCAAGCCACACCACACAGTGTGCTTATTAAAGAACAAACAGCAACCTGCTATTTAACACCATGCATGGATTTTAGGAAGTGTGACTGAAATCTGGGTTTTGTGGCTATTTGCTGCTGAGAAATGAGGTTGCTTCAAGGAAATGTTGTCCAATAAGGCTGGCATGGCCAGAGGAGGAAGGCAAGTGCAGTTCATTGTTTGGGGTAGCCCTCAGTGCTCTGTGGGCATCACTGGGCAGCTCCAGCTGTGCCCAGGGATCTCTGGGATCATTGGGATCATTGGGATCAGGGAGTCTCTCCCAGGGCTGGAAATCCCCGTGGGCCCAGAGCCCTTCAGGGGGGATGTTGGGGTGTGACCAGGATGGGACTGAACCAGATGGATCCTCCTGTTTGGAGCTTCCTGCTCTCTGCTCCCGCCCTGCTGAGGTGTTATCCCTGCTCAGAACGTGCTCCCTTATCACAGCTGTTATCAGGGTAATCTCAGTGGGGCTGGAGCTTGTGCAGCATTTTCCCTTTCCCAGCTCTGTGCCTTTTGAGGGTGTTCAGTGATCCTTTCTGCAGAGTCAGAAGCGAAGGATGACCCGTAAATCCCAGAGCTCTGCACGGGGACTGGAGAGCTCTTGTGCCACAGGAATAGGAAGTTCTCCAGCTGCAGTCTGGCAGGATTGTCTGCCATGGATTGTTTGGTGCTGCTCTTTCAGCTCAGGCTCTGAATCTGAGGGCATTGCTTGGAACTCGTGCTGTCTGCAGATGATGCAAGCAGAACAATTTTGCTTTGTGAGGAGGGAAAGAGCTGCATCCTTTAGAGTCAAGTGCTCTCAGCATTACTCTGAGCTGCTGACAAATGCTATTGTATGGCTCAAAAAATCACTGGATCTGTGTTAAATACTGGGGATATTTAACCCAAAGAGTTTAGAACTTCAAACCAAACCCCTGAGTGCTTCTCCTGTCCCCCAGCTCTCCATGAACTTGTGGTGCTCATTCCTGTTCTTCTCTCTGGTGACAGGGACAGCACCCAGGAGGGGCTGGGGCTGGGACAGGAGGGATTTAGGGTGGATTTCAGGGCAAGGTTCCTGCCCAGAGGGTGCTGGCACTGCCCAGGGAATGGGCACGGCCCCGAGGCTGCCACAGCTCCAGGAGCCTTTGGCCAGCGCTGCCAGGGATGCCCAGGCTGGGCTGGGTGGGCTCTGGGGGATCCCTGGGGGTCCCTTCCCTCAGGACATTCTGGGATTCCATATTTTTAGAAAATCTGGCAATGTTTTCTGTTAATCACACTTTTAATTTGGATACAGTCTGTGTACAGCAGGATGTGATGTGGGATCTCTGAGCCTTTAAACATCAGCATGTCCCAGAATCCCAAATCCCTGAGGCTGGCAAAGCCCTGCCAGCCCATGGAGTGCCAGCTGTGCCCAATGCCCTCCTTGTCCCCAGCGCAGAGCACTCAGTGCCACCTCCAGGGATGGGGAATCCAACCCTCCCTGGGCAGCTCTTCCCAGTGCTGATGTGTTTGTGTTGTGCTTCTTGGTCAAACTGCAGCCAAACTCTTGGGGTTGCAGTTGGAGAATTCCGAATTTCTCAGGTGAGCTGGTGGGATCTGAGCTGGTTTCTCTCTGCTCCCACTTGTCTCTCATGACAAACTTTGGAGTCTTTGCTGAGAGAGGAGGAGAAGAACTGCAGGACTGAAAGGAGTAGGGGTCTGTAGGATTGATTTGTCCTTGCTGGACTCCCCAGCACTTGGGGGCAGGTGGCAGAGCTGGGGCAGGGTGGCAGAGCTGGGGCAGGTGGCAGAGCTGGGGCAGGGTGGCAGAGCTGGGGCTGGGGCAGGGTGGCAGAGCTGGAGCTGGGGCAGGCTGGCAGAGCTGGAGCTGGGGCAGGTGGCAGAGCTGGAGCTGGGTGGCAGAGCTGGAGCTGGGGCAGGGTGGCAGAGCTGGAGCTGGGGCAGGGTGGCAGAGCTGGGGCAGGGTGGCAGAGCTGGGGCAGGGGCAGGATGGCAGAGCTGGGGCAGGTGGCAGAGCTGGAGCTGAGGGCAGGCTGGCAGAGCTGGGGCAGGCTGGCAGAGCTGGAGCTGGATCTGAAGGCAGGCTGGCAGAGCTGGGGCAGGTGGCAGAGCTGGGGCAGGGTGGCAGAGCTGGGGCAGGTGGCAGAGCTGGGGCAGGTGGCAGAGCTGGAGCTGGATCTGAAGGCAGGCTGGCAGAGCTGGATCTGAAGGCAGGCTGGCAGAGCTGGGGCAGGGTGGCAGAGCTGGGGTAGGGTGGCAGAGCTGGAGCTGGGTGGCAGAGCTTGAGCTGGATCTGAAGGCAGGCTGGCAGAGCCCCAGCTCTGACCTTTCCATGCCTTGGCTGGTGCTGGAGCTGGGCTGGCAGAGCTCAGTGAGTTCAGGGATGGTTCCAGGCTCGCTGGAACCTCGGGCTCCCAGGCTGCTCTCTGTTCAGCTGCACTCATTGCTGCCTGGGCTGCTCTCTGTTCAGCTGCACTCATTGCTGCCTGGGCTGCACTCTGTTCAGCTGCACTCATTGCTGCCTGGGCTGCTCTCTGTTCAGCTGCACTCATTGCTGCCTGGGCTCTGCTGAATGATGAACTTTGTCCCCGTTGTGTCCTGGGGGTTTTGAGCACTTTGATGGAAGTTAGGGGCCAGGAGGATTTTTTGGTGGGTGACAAAGTTGCTGCAATCAGTGATCACGTGAAGCATCAGAAATAATGTTGCATTTTTTCCTGCTCTCAGTGCTTTAAGCAGGACAATGTTACTGTGTAGCTGCAAGGAAATCAGGCCATCCTGCTGGAGTTCCTGGAGTTTCTAGAATCCCTTACGGTAATGCCAAGTTCCGGCTTTCCCTGGATTACCTCGGTGCAATCCTGGATTAAACCACCTGGGCTTTCTTAGGGAAAGCAAAGCACAGCCTGGCTGGGGCAGGGCAGCAGCTCTGTGTGTGCAGGGAATATAATCATGTTAGTTAAAATGAGACATTCTGCTTGGGACAGAAACCGAGTCCTCCTCTCTAAAACAGCCCCTTGAAAATCCTGCCAGCATTATGAATGAAAAATGCTGACTCAGTCCAGCTTTGTGCACTGAAATGAGACCCAGGGAACCTGAGCACTGAAATTCTGGTGACACTTCATTTCCTTTTGTGGGCAGGTTTATTGTGCTTTGCTATTCTTTCCCAGCTTCAGAAGGGAGGGGGAAAAAAAGAGGAAAGGGGAGAAATAAATAAATACTTATTAAACAGAAGTCCTTGAATCCTCCCCAGAGACCCTTGTGTGCAGTTCCTCTCCATCTGAGACAGCTTTTAGCTGGAGAGCTTTGGGAAGGCAGGAAATGCAAGGGCAGAAGGCTGCAGGTGACCTGGACAGAGCAGGGTGCAGCTCCCCAGGCTGGCTGTGCTCTGATTGAGTTCATTGTGGCACCAGCAGTGTCTGCTTTGTACCAGCCATGGCCAAGGGGCTGCCCTGGCTTCTCTGGCACTCCCTGAATGGGCTGGGAGGGACCTCAGAGCCCACCCAGTGCCACCCCTGCCATGGCAGGGACACCTCCCACTGTCCCCAGGGTCCAGCCTGGCCTTGGGCACTGCCAGGGATGCAGGGGCAGCCCCAGCTGCTCTGGGCACCCTGTGCCAGTTCTCCAGGATTTCTGTGGAGCTGAGATCCCACCAGGAGCTAGGCTCTGGACTGGGGAGGGCAGCTGGAAAACAGAACTGACCAAAGGGGGAAATGGATTCCATCCCAGCTGAGGCTCTTTTCAGTCCCTGGAGGGAACATGGAGTGACAGGACACAGGGAATGGCTTTTGGAGGAAGGAGGGGAGGGCTGGATGGGATCTTGGCAATGAGGAATTGTTCCCTGGCACAGGGTGCCCAGAGCAGCTGGGGCTGGTCCTGCATCCCTGGCAGTGCCCAAGGCCAGGCTGGCACTGAGACTGGAGCAGCCTGGGACAGTGGGTGATCTTTAAGGTCCCTCTCAACCCAAACCATCCTGGGATTTCAGACATTACCTGTTGAGTTCTGTTGTTTTCCCTATATACAGTGTTATGAAACCAGGTGAATGCATCCTACCAATAATTCCATCTTGCATTAGCTTGGCTTTGTCTCTCATTAAAGATTAAAAACTTTATTCTGTGAAGATTTAAATAGAAACAAAGCCTTGTTGTGATAGAAGGAAGGAGAGCTGTTACCTAGTTAGGTGCTTTCCACCTCTTTTTTGATTTGTAGACTTCTAAAATAAGCATTCCAAAGATGTGCACTTGGGCTGATGTGCATGAACCTGATATTATTGATTTTCCTTATTTTTACAAGTTACATGGAGGTTTGCTGGTTTGTCTTTGAGCTTGGGGAAAGCACACACAAATTCTCAGGGTGTCTTGTTCTTGTTTTGCTGAGAAAAATGCTTCAACTGAGGTGCTTGCTGGTCTGCAGGAGGATTTGGTCTTGTAATGGCTCTGCACATCAGGAAACCTCGAGCAGGAGTGGCTTCATCTGAACATGGTGAGAGCCACATCCCTGCATTGTTCTGGGGGTTCACAGGGCCCACATTTCAGACAGAGAACCCCCAAATCCCTGGGGTGGCCCAGCCCTGCCAGCCCATGGAGTGCCAGCTGTGCCCCACGGGCACCTTGTCCCCAGCCCAGAGCACTCAGTGCCACCTCCAGGGGACACCTGCAGGGATGGGCACTGCAAAGCTCCCTGGGCAGCCCCTGCCAAGGCCTGAGCTCCCTTTCCATGGGCAAATTCCTGCTGCTGGCCCAGCTGAGCCTGCCCTGGCCCAGCCTGAGGCCGTTCCCTCTGCTCCTGTCCCTGTTCCTGGCAGCAGAGCCCGACCCCCCCGGCTGTGCCCTCCTGGCAGGGACTTGTGCAGAGCCACAAGGGCCCCTGAGCCTCCTTTGCTCCAGGCTCAGCCCCTGCCCAGCTCCCTCAGGAACTCTCCATTCCCTTCCCAGCTCCCTCAGGAACTCTCCATTCCCTTCCCAGCTCCCTCAGGAACTCTCCATTCCCTTCCCAGCTCCCTCAGGAACTCTCCATTCCCTTCCCAGCTCCCTCAGGAACTCTCCATTCCCTGCCCAGCTCCCTCAGGAACTCTCCATTCCCTGCCCAGCTCCCTCAGGAACTCTCCATTCCCTGCCCAGCTCCCTCAGGAACTCTCCAGCCCCTTCCCAGCTCCCTCAGGAACTCTCCAGCCCCTTCCCAGCTCCCTCAGGAACTCTCCATTCCCTGCCCAGCTCCATTCCCTGCCCTGCACACTCTCCAGCCCCTCCAGGTCTCTCTTGCTGTGGTCCATGTGCAGGTGCCACTGCAGAGCTGGTGTGTTTTGTGACTGCTTCACCTCCCCAGAAGATTCCCTGATGAACTCTTCCAAGGGCCATGGAAATATTGGCAAAGTTGGGCTCTTGGTGGGGGGAGTGTGACCAGTGTGGAAGAGTCTCATGGAAACGCTGCTCCCAAGGAGAGAGGCTGCTGGAGTCATGTCCTGGCAGATTAACAGAAGGTGCACACCTGGCTGTCTGTTTATCTGCTCCTGGTTATCAGATTTGTTTTCAGCTGCCTGAGTTCTCAGAACTCAGATTTACACTGTGTTTTGGATCACAGCAGTGACCAGAGTTTTCTCCTCCCACTAGGAATAGGCTCAATTACTTGGGAAAGTATTTGGCATTTGTATCCAATTTGTTCTGTTTGAAAAATATCTCCACAGCTGGTTGCTATAGAAGCATTCTATTCCTTCCAGATTCCATGGTCAGTGTTGGATCCAGTGGGGAAGTTCTTGGCAAGGTAACTAAAAGAATGTGTGAAGTTCTTTGTCCCTGGGGACGGTGCTGGCTTAGCCCTCCTTGCAGGGCTCCTCCATTCCTGCCTTTCAGTGCCTGCCAGGAGCAGGGCTGCTGCATCTCTGACCTCTGCCACTGGGGTCTGGTTACTCACATTTTTGGCCAGGCTGTTACATTTTAATGTTATGGCTCTTTATTTTTCCCCCCCTTAGATCTCTGTGTATCTGTTCAGTCTGTCCAGTCTAACAGAAGCATTTAAAAAATGAGGTTTGTGTGAGTTTGTTACTGGTCTAAACACTGAACTTTGCATTGAAACCAAATTAAATCTCACTTGCAACTGTGAGATCCTGCTTAGGACATCTGTGGTTCCCCCTCAGGCTTTTTGGTGTTTTTTTTTTTCATAATGCTTAATTCACACATGATTCCTGTGTGTTACTGGGGCTGGTACTCTGCAACTGCTGCTTTCCAAAGCAGATCAATTCTTCTGTCACACAGAGTGTTTTCCAGGGTTCCACTGAATTCCCATGTGCAGTTCCCTGGAATATCAAATCTCAAAGTTTTGCCTGTCTCATCAAAGCTTTTTTAGTCTCTGGGGAAAGCAGCCTGAGCCCCAGGATGTGGGCAGGGTGCCTCATGCCCTTCATGCTGGATCCCTGCAGGATTTATTAGGAATGTTCTCTCCAGGCTTTGGGGGAAGCCACGTGTGGTGTTTGCCTGTTCAGGCAGGTGTGTCTGGATGGGAATTAATATTCTGCATCTTTTATTTAGAAGTGGTCTAACAGCTTCCTGAGCTGCCAGCAATGAAATGAATTTCAGAGAAACTCACAGAGGACTCTCCAAATTCTGAAGTGGGTGAGCAAAACACAAAACTCAGTCCTCTGGTAGCCCAATTTGGGCTGGCACAGGGTGCCCAGAGCAGCTGGGGCTGCCCTGGATCCCTGGCAGTGCCCAAGGCCAGGCTGGCACTGCCTTGGAGAGCCTGGCACAGTGGGAGGTGTCCCTGCCATGGCAGGGCTGGGATGGGATGAGCTTTAGGGTCCCTCCCAATGCAATCCTTGTGGGACTCCTTGTGGGACTCCTTGTGGGACTCCTTGTGGGACTCCTTGTGGGACTCCTTGTGGGACTCCTTGTGGGACTCCTTGTGGGACTCCTTGTGGGACTCCTTGTGGGACTCCTTGTGGGACTCCTTGTGGGACTCCTTGTGGGACTCCTTGTGGGACTCCTTGTGGGACTCCTTGTGGGATTCTGGCCTCAGCTCTGCCATGCCTGTGTGTGTTTCAGGAACTTCTGCCTCCTTTTCCATGGTGGTTGTTGGGAGTCTCCCCAGAGTTCCCTGACAGGTTCTCGTGCACGTTGTCCTCAGGTGTTGCATTTCCTCCTCAGCCTGCAGGATTTGCTCTCTTGCCCAGTTTCTTTGCCTCATTCCAAGCTGATTCTCCCAGCTGGTGGCCCCAGTTCCTGGAGGATTTTAGCAGTGCTCTGACCCTGTCCTGGCTGCTGGCTGCCAGGATTTGAGAGGCCCCTGCAAGCCTTGAACAGGAACCTTTCAGAAGGCTGAGGGAATGATCTCAGGATTGGAAGATGCTGATTTTTCTGCTGGGCTCAATTCAAAAATCTTTCTCCTTTGTTCATGTCCTGAAGGAACAGGAGGTGCTGCTTGGGGTTTTTTTCTGCTTTCTTCCTGCTCCTCGAGCATTCCAACTCCCAGCTGTCCAAGCAATGATTAAAAGGGCCATAGACAAACACATACCCCAATACTTGTGTTATTCCTTCATTTGTCCTCATTTCATTGAACTCATTAGTGAGATTCCTCAGGGCTGGAAGCCATGAGCTGTTGCCATATAGAGCTCCTGTAGCTTGAAAGTTGTCATGGATAATGTTTGCTGGAGAACTACAGAGCAAAGGAGAAAAGAACAGAAGTGTGTGAGTAAATGGCCTCTTCAGTGTAGAGTGTGAGAGCATCTCTTGCTGGGGACCTTAATTGAGGATTATTTGCTGCTGCTGTTTCCTCCTCTAAACATATGAAGTGGCATTTTTTTAACTGGATTTTTTTTTTCTTGCATAATTTGGAATTTCTTGCCTGAAAGTTGCACCAGTCCAGCTGAACATTTGGAAGAGTGCTGAGTGCTTGGGTTCTCAAACTGCCAGCAGCAGCATTTCATCAGATGAGAACTGAGCCATGTTCATGTAGTTTTATCTCTCCAGGTACTTAATTCTTCATTTCTGGGAGAAAGCCAAGTGGATTTGATGTAATAAGTGCCCCATGGGGCCTGGTGTGGCTGGTCACAGCTTGGGGACTGAGCTTGTCACCTGAGAATGCTGTGGGTCATCCTTGGCACGTTCAGGGCCTCTCTTGGTCCTGCATTAGGAAAGTACCCAGTGCTGCTCTTGGGATGGGGCAAGCCCAGGATCAATCCAGGCTGGGATGGGCAGAGGGAGCAGCCCTGGGAGAGCTGGGCCTGCCCCAGCCCTGAGCCCCCAGCTGGGATCAGGAGAGGGATTGGGATGGGGATTGGGATTGTGTCCCTGTGTCCCACAGGCGATTTCCCACCTGCAGAGCTGCCCCAGCGCAGGGAGGAGCTGGAGCTGCTGCAGAGAGCCCAGAGGAGGCTCCAGGATGAGCAGAGGGCTGGAGCAGCTCTGCTGGCAGGAAAGGCTGGCACAGCTGGCATTGTTCACCTGCACAGGAGAAGCTTTGGGCTGAGCTCAGGGTGGCCTTGCAGGGCCTGAAGGAGCCCCAGGAAAGCTGCAGAGAGACAATTGCCAGGGGATGCAGGGACAGCACCCAGGGAATGGCTTCACACTGGAAAATTACAGGTTTAGATCAGATATTGGGAACAATTTCCTCCCTGGCAGGGTGGACAGGGCTGGGATGGAATTCCCAGAGCAGCTGGGGCTGCCCCTGGATCCCTGGCAGTGCCCAGGGCCAGGCTGGACCCTGGGGCTGGGAGCACCTGGCACAGTGGGAGGTGTCCCTGCCATGGCAGGGGTGAGTTCAGGTCCTTTCCAGACCATTCTCTGGTTCTGTGTGTTCATTTCCTGGTGTCACTGGTGGGTCAGTGTTATTACCCTTTCCTTTCCCCAAAGGGGGACAAGTTAATTTTGATTCCTTCCTCTCCAAGCAGCCAACTCTTCACCCCAGTGAGTTCACTTTGGGGTTTTCTTTTGACTTCAAGCACCACTGAACACCTGTGGTCCTTTCCAGGAGAGTTGACAACTTCACTGTTGATTTTTTTGACTGATGCAGGTTTGATTCTAAGTGCTTCAGTATAGGGTGGTTTTGAATAGTTGAAATATTGACAACTTAATTTTTCCTGTAGAATATCTTTAGGTTACACTTCTGCAGCCAAGTGACTGCCACAAACTCTTGATTGCTGTTTCAGAAGGTAATGATTGATGAAGTTGTGGATTCATCATTAGAATACCAGTTTTCATTTTGAGCTCTCAGCTCAGAAGGTGAATAACCAGAAATGTATTTTTAGTGTGCAGAGGTTATTTTGGAGATGCTGGCAGCTGCCAGCTGGTGGGAATGCTGTGCTGGAGCCAGGAGCTGAGCAGTTCCTGCTGCCTGCAGTGCCAGCTGGGAGAGCCTCTGCTCCTCAGGCTGTGCCCAGCCCTGCTGGGCCATGGTTTGTGCTGCAGCAAGTGGCCCTGGAGCCATCTCTGCTGGAGTCACAAGGCTGCTGCCAAGGCAGATTGCCCCTTGTTAAAAGAAAAAAATCACTATTTAAGGAGAAATACACTATTTAAGGAATGCTCTATTTAAGGAAAAGCACTATTTGAGGAGGTGAAGGAGAGACGTGCACATCTTTAGGGGTGATGATCATTAGTCTCCAATTTATTGATCAGGTTACATACTTTTATAATAGTGTTAATAAGCTCATGCATATTCTGTAACTTAAGCATTCTATTTGTTAAGCTAAACATCAACTCTTCTTCATTTTTTCAGTCTTGCATTCTACTTTCTTACGTCTCTCTGACTCCTTGTTATCACATCTAGAGATGTCCAAGGACACAGTATTTTCACAGGTGCAAAGACTCAGATCAGAAGGCTAAACACAGTACTTTTCCAGCTTCTAATAATTAGCATTCCCACAGCCCCTGCTTTTAACAAGCCAGATGGAGAAATAAAGGAATCCTGATCCCCAGTCAGGAGTGGCAGCAGCTTCTGAAATCACCTGGCTGAATTGGGATTGTCTGGTTTAATCCACTGCTGCATGGATGAGCTGTAATTTGTGCCACTTGTTCCTCCTGTGCTATAAATGGCACAAACCTTTGGTGTCTGTCATTGTCAGGCACTGATCTCTGCTCCCTGTGAGCAGGGACAGCACCTGAGGGAACAGCTGGAGCTGTCTCAGGGAGGTCTGGGCTCGAGATCAGGAAAAGGTTCTCTCAAAGCTGCTGTCAAGGCAAGCCAGACCCTAAAGGAAACTCCTGTCTTCAGATCATTGCTCTGTGGTGGGTGTAGCACCTTCTTCTGAGCAGGTTTGATCTCTGCCCAGAGGTGTGAACCTGGGAAAGCTCAGCCTTTGGGAGCTTTGACTGGAGTGCTGTAGGAGCTGTGGGAGTAGGAGGGAGGAAAGGGATGAGTTGTGTTTATACCAAGGAGTTGCTGTGTCCTGCCCTTCCTGCTCTTCATCATTCCTTGGCTCTCCTCTCCCTGACCTCTCTTTACTGTGCTTCATCTCCTCACTTACCTTTTTCTCTCCCTGCCTTTGCTGAGGAGACATCCTGGCTTGGATCAGCCCCAGGGTGTCCAGCAGGAGCAGGGCAGGGATTGTCCCTCAGTGCTGGGACCCTCGAGGGCTGTGCCCAGTTCTGCTCCTGCAGGAGAGACCTGGAGGGGCTGGAGAGTGTGCAGGGCAGGGAATGGAGCTGGGCAAGGGCTGGAGAGTTCCTGAGGGAGCTGGGCAGGGAATGGAGAGTTCCTGAGGGAGCTGGGAAGGGGCTGGAGAGTTCCTGAGGGAGCTGGGAAGGGAATGGAGAGTTCCTGAGGGAGCTGGGAAGGGGCTGGAGAGTTCCTGAGGGAGCTGGGAAGGGAATGGAGAGTTCCTGAGGGAGCTGGGAAGGGAATGGAGAGTTCCTGAGGGAGCTGGGCAGGGGCTGAGCCTGGAGCAAAGGAGGCTCAGGGGCCCTTGTGGCTCTGCACAAGTCCCTGCCAGGAGGGCACAGCCGGGGGGGTCGGGCTCTGCTGCCAGGAACAGGGACAGGAGCAGAGGGAACGGCCTCAGGCTGGGCCAGGGCAGGCTCAGCTGGGCCAGCAGCAGGAATTTGCCCATGGAAAGGGAGCTCAGGCCTTGGCAGGGGCTGCCCAGGGAGCTTTGCAGTGCCCATCCCTGCAGGTGTCCCCTGGAGGTGGCACTGAGTGCCCTGGGCTGGGGACAAGGTGCCCATGGGCACAGCTGGCACTGCATGGGCTGGCAGGGCAGTGCCACCCCAGGGATTTGGGGACTCTCTTTGGGATGCAGAGTTCAGGGTGGCTCTGTAGGATCCAGGCTGCTGCCAGCACACAGTGCCAGTGAGCAGGGCTCAGGCTGTGCCATCCCAGGAGAACAGTTTGTGGGTGTACTTGGGCACTGATAGCAGGCAGCACAGTAAAAACTTGCAAATGTGAGGGTTTTAAGGAGGAGGTTTGTTGTCACAGCTGCCTTGGCTTTCTTCTTGAATCAAACTTGAAAGGTTTTTAGATCTATTATGTTGGGAAATCAGCATCATGTTACAGTTTTGCAATTGGATTTTTTTCCCAGCGCAAGGCTGCCCCACAACCTTGTAGCAAATTTTCCTGATTACAGGGAACTGCAAACCAGTCGACTTTTGAAGTAGCCACAGGGGAGAAATTTGTGAGCTACAGTAAACAAACCTCCCCATGGCACAGATTTGTGACTTACAGTAAATAAACCATTAGCACTAACAACAGCCTTAATGTTCTTATCCTCTTGCAGGAAAGGAATTTTTATCCTGGAAAGACGTATTAAAGCATTTCAGGACAGGAAAATTACTCTTTGCAGTGTTATTAACTGTCCAGACTTCCTGGCTCATTTAGAGAAGGATCATAACAAAGTTTTCAGAGCCAGCATGGAAAATGCCTGTGCACATGGTGCTTCTCCCCCAGCCTGCATCCTCCAGAGCAGCTCCAAGTTCTTACAGAGTGAGGATGAGCATCTCTTCTCTGATACATGTTTTGTTTTTTGTTTTTTTTTAAAGCCCCTGTTTTCCATATCTAGATTTTTCCTTGGAGTTCTTGGCTTTGTGTGCATATCCTTGTTCTCTCCAGCATGGCCTGAAATGATTCCCAGCCCTTGGCAGAAATGCAGAGGAGCTGGAACTTGGGGTCACTTGGAGCCACCCTCAGTGGTTCAGTGCTGCTCTGTGGGGCAGAGCTGGAGCTGAAATCTGCCTCTTCTCCCAAGAAACTTGCCTTGACTGTAGCTTTGTGTAGAGACAAACCTGAACCTCACTCTCTGTTTGCTTTGGGGAAATCTTGTTCCATAAATCCTCACCCCTCAAGTCCAGTGAGATCATGGAAAGTCTTCCCTTGTTTTGTGTCTCTTTTTGCTCATTTCTTTGCCGTGTCTGAACTTGGCATTACCACTGGTAAGGCATCCAGCAGGGTTATTCCTGGCCTTGTATCTCAGCATTAGAAGAGAGCAGGGTTGGATGGGTACTGGGAGAAATCCTTCCCTGGCAGGGTGGGCAGGGCTGGGATGGAATTCCACCCCTGCATCCCTGGCAGTGCCCAAGGCCAGGCTGGACACTGGGGCTGGAGCAGCCTGGAAGGTGTGGAAGGTGTCCCTGCCCAGGTGCAATGAGATGAGCTTTAGGATCCCTCCAACCCAAAACATTCAGTGGTTGCTTTACCCCAGGGGTTGAAATTTTTCCAGTTGTTGTTGAGATGCTGGAGCCTGGTTTATGTGGAACTGCTGGGAAAGCACAGTTGGCACCTGGAAAGAAAGCTTACACATTTTTTTGGTGCCATTCTAATGTACTTGCAGTCAATTGATAATTTATTTACTCTAGAAATGGGATATTTAAGTTGGATTGTGCCTTTTAAAATGTATATATTTACATATGCTCTATATGTATCTGCAGTTTGTGTTTTATCTTGCAGACTGTTTGTTTTTCCCTTACCCCATTGCCTGTATCACTTGCCTGGTTTTGTGGTCACACCTGGGATGCTTTTACACCAGTGTGCAAACTGGTTCTGGACATTTTGAAGGGAATTGATCTCCTGGAAGCAGGAAACCCTTGCTTTGGAATAGGCCCTGTCTCATGCAGTGAAGCCATTTTTGCTTCATTTCCTTAGAGAGTGCTTAAGGAGATTTAAATAGGAGACAGGAGCCCTAGCAATGGAACTTTACCATATTTAATTCCTTGTTCAGGCTTTATGAGAGAGTCCCTGACCCTCCCTGTGAGCTGGTGCCTGCTCAGCCCCCTTTGCAGTGCAAGGAAATCCCTTGATTTTACAGATGCCCAAGGGCCTGTCCTGTCCCAGGAAGTTTCTCTGCCTGTTTCTCCTACATTTGCATTTCTTCCCTATAAAGCTGCTGGTTCTTGTCTGCTGGACACTTTCTCTGCTTGGCCACCTGTGCTGAAGCAGTGCTGGAGCAGCAGGGCTGGGTGTGCCCAAAGGAGGCTGAATGACACAAAGCCTGGTGTCAGTGCCTCAGTTCAAGTCTGTTTGTGCATCTGAGGAGCTCCTCGGGTCCTGCAGGAGATGAGAAGACAAAGCATGGAATAAATTCAGAGTCCTTGGGTGGGGAGAGGAGCTGCCTGAGGCAGTGGTGCTGTGGGCTGACACAGCTCCTGAGATGCTGATAAGAGCTGCTGGATGCTGAATAATTCTCCTAAGAAATGGCTGGTTTGAAAATCTGCTTCCAGATCTGCACCAGCAGAGCCCTGCGCTTATGTAACTGGGAGAGTTCAGGAGAGCAGCTGCTTGCAGGGGGCAGAGTGACCTCCCTGAGTCCTTCAGGGCCCAGAGCCTTTGCTTTCATCACCAGCTGCAGCCCTGCCCTGCCCTGCCAGGCCTTTTATCTGCCACGGAGCAGGGGGCAGGGAAGGGACTGCACATCCTGAACTCCCTGACTCCACACTTGTGCTGACTCAGGCCTTTTCTTCCTTCCTACCCTTCCCCCAGCAGAGCTGTTGTGTAGTGGCAGGGATGGGGAAGGTGAAGTGAAACAACTCCAGAATAACCAATTTTCTTTTTTTTTTTTTTTCCATTGTCCCCATTTCAGAGGGTCAGCTCTAAAGTTGAGACAAGCACGTGGATTTTCACAGCATAGCTATGGGGGATTAGGTCAGGCCTGCAGTGATTAAATCTTGGGCTGGAAGGCACCACTGCTGTACAAGCCAGACTTAACAGCTCTGACCTATCCCTTTGGCTGCCCTAATTCCTTTAAAAACATCCAGCTGGATTGCAATGGGAGTTCCTGCAGAGTTGTGTCATGGGCATCTGTAGGAGAGGGAGGGAAGAAGTTTATCAGCACTTCCCAGAGTATTTCCATGATCTTCTTGACTTGGATGTGCTGCAGCTGTGTCCCCCTTGCTACAGAAAGTGGCCTGAGATGGGTGGAATCGGTGTGAGAGTTGATGCAGGAAGAAGGAAAGGGATAATCTGCAAAAAGCCAGGTAATTATTTATTCTCTAACCCAGTTGGGGTGGTTCTTGCAGAGGCAGCAACTGAAGGAACAAGGTTCTTTGTGGGAAGGGGAAAATGCCCACAGAAGTGACCCAGCTTTCAAAACTGGAGTTCAGGAGTTAAGGGTGGCCAGGTTAAAGGTGTGCTGTGACTCTCAGACTCCTCTTAGGACAATGTACTCCCCTAAAATGGGGGTAAAGCTGGCACTGAGGGGTACAGAGCACTCAGACTCCTTTGTTCCAAGAGTCTCCTGAGTGCCATTGCTGAGGGGTCCTGGAGCCATGGACACAGCTGGATGAGCAGCTTGGAAATAAAGCATGACTGCCTTCAGTTTATGGGATGGAAAGAGCAGAACCCATCTGCTTTACCTGCTTCTCTTGGTGTTCATGGAGTCACTGATGGGTGAGGTTGGGCAGGACCACAGTGCTCACCTGGTGCCACCTCCCTGCTCCAGCAGGGCCATCCCAGAGCAGGGTGGGCCTGCTCTGACCTCTGCACACAGGGACACCAGGGACAGACACAGGGACAGCCACAGGGCCAGCCAGGGCTGAGGCTCCTCTCTCTCCCTGGGGCTCCTCTCCAGGCTGAGCAGCCCCAGCTCCCCCAGGCTCTCCTGGGCATGGGGAGGCCCCAGGCCCTTGCTCAGCTCGGCTGGATCTGCTCTGGGAGCTCCAGGTCTGTGAGATCAATAAAACAAACTCTGAGATCCAGGGCACACAGCACTTACATCCAGCAGGGTACCCTGCACTTTCTTATCCTCCTCTCCAGACCATTCTTGAAGTTAGTGTCAGGCTGCTGTTAAGGTTGTTGTAGGTGTGCAAGTATTTCCTAATCTTGTCTGGCAGAGTTTTGGGTTCAGTACTTGTTTTGAAGGAGGAGGAATTAGAAATTGCCCACTGCCATTGTGATAATGAGGGTTTTTAACACATCCCCCTGAACAAAATGAGCAAACAGGTCACTGCTGCACCTGTGTGAGTAAAGGCAACTTAAAAAACCAACAAATTGTAGCACTAAGAAAGTCCTGGAATTCCTGCTTTGCAGGGTCTGGTGGTTCTGAATGAAGACAACAGCTATTAATTGAACTGAAAATAAAACAAGGTACTTATTTCTTGTTAAGGGGTTTAGAAACAGTTGAGTGATAAACTGGCTTTTCACTGTGTTAAATCTTTTTTAAAATGAGAGTCAGTCAGCTCTTGAGAAGGGTGCTGGATTCAGGCACAGCTCAGTTGGGACTGGAGGAGCCCATGTGGGAGAGATCCCAAATCCCTGGGGCTGGCACAGCCCTGCCAGCCCATGCAGTGCCAGCTGTGCCCCACGGGCACCTTGTCCCCAGCCCAGAGCACTCAGTGCCACCTCCAGGGGACACCTGCAGGGATGGGCACTGCAAAGCTCCCTGGGCAGCCCCTGCCAAGGCCTGAGCTCCCTTTCCATGGGCAAATTCCTGCTGCTGGCCCAGCTGAGCCTGCCCTGGCCCAGCCTGAGGCCGTTCCCTCTGCTCCTGTCCCTCCTGTCAGGCAGGTGATCTGTAAGGTCCCTCCCAACCCATTCCATGATTCTGGAATGCAGAGGTGACTCCTCAGCAGTTTGATCATTGCCACAGCTATTAAAAAGCATCTGCAGTGGGGAGGTGCTTTGTTAATCTCTTCTGGGTGCTGGGTACAAAACAGGAGAAATGCCAGGACTTGACATTTGTGAAGGTTTTTACTTTATCAGTCACTGCTGTAAGGAACAGAAACTGGAAAGTTTTGCAAAGTGGTGACTGAGGTAAAATCTGATCTCCAAAGAGCAAGGATCAGAATTCCCTGAATGCCTCAAAATGCTTTTGTTTCCAACATTGATCCAGACTTACCAGGCTTTGCTAAAACTCTGAATCCATTGAGTGCTCCTGGTGCAGAGGCTTTGCCATGGAGCATCTGCAGGCTCCAAACCCTGCTCAGCCTGGCACACCCGTGGGATTCCTGCTGGGGGGGTTTTGTTGTCTTCTGGAATTCTTGGAGGATGTTGGGACTTTATCTGGTTGGGTTTGTCTCTTTTTTTTTTTTCCTGTGGGAGGAGGAAGGTGACTGATAAGTGGCCTCAGGAATTAATTCTGGCATTCAGATCAAGAATTATCTCCTGAGGAATTGTTTAGGAATAGAAATGCTGGGTTGCATTTTAGGGAAAACAAAAACAGGATCTTGTGTGAAATGTGTCTGTATAAAGACACAGCACTGAAATAGCTCCGTTTTTGTTAATTTATACCTCCTGTGGCTTTATTGCAGTTTTCTCTGTAAACATGGCCTCAGCAGAGCACAGAGAACTTTAAATAGAAGCTCTAATAAAGTTCTGAGCCATATTTTTAAAGTCCATACATAATACACTGTGAAAGGAATTTTCATATTTGTCTGACTCCTATGAATAAATGTTTTTACTGGAGATATTTTCAACCTTCTCATTTTTTTGAGGTAAAAGATTTAAAGATCAGTACTTAAATTTAGATATGGTCTGGGATTTTATATATGTGGAGTTGTTCTCTGCATGGTTCAGTTTTACTTTGATGTGAACAGGTCAGGTTATATATATATATATCTATATATATATATATATAATATATATAATATTATATATATTTGTATGTAAAATAGATATATTTATATTTTATTATATATATAAAATAGATATACATAAAATAGATATAATCTAACTGTAACTTGTAGGGTTACAGTTTGATTATATATATTTTTATATATATATAGCCTAATATATAATATATATTTATATATATATTCATGACCATATATATACTATATATATAAACCCTAATGTATTTATAATATTATTTTAAATATATAATATTATTTTATTTATTTATATATAGTATTTAATATAATTTTTATATTTATATCTCACTTTATATATAAATTTATAATTTATACATTTACACATATTTATATATATTTGTATATATATTTAAATATTTATATATATTATATTTAATATGATAAATATTATAATATTTATTTATTTATATATATATATTAAACCAGTGCTTGTATCTAGAGTATTGGTTTATGAGAAGAAACACCTTGGAGTGAGGATCAAGAATGTAAGAATTTCTGAGCTTACTCCAGCAGGGTAAGGTGGAAGAGAGAGCCCTGAGAGCTGAGCTGGCTGGCAGGGCCTTGTCTCCCTCCCTCAGAGCTGGGGGTAAGCAAATGTTTCTCATTAGTGTCTGTAAGATAATTGTACAGGTGATCAAGTCCCAGATGTAGCTAACATAGAAGTGCTGCTGGAGTGCCTGGTTGCTGCTGTTTGCTGCTCCCTTTCCATCCCTGTGCCAGGGCTCAGCTCCTCATGCCCAGCTCAGGCATGGGAAAGGCTCCCAGGGCTCTGGGCTCCGTGGGCAGCCAGGCATGGGGAGCTTGTGGAGCTCCTCTGCTGGAAGGGACAAGGAAAGGGGTGGCACTGCATGGGCTTTAAGGTCCCTCCCAGCCCACAGCATTCCATGGTTCTGGGATTGCACTCCCAGACTTTTTGGGCTTTCCAGAAGCCAGGAGATGTTCAGTGCAATGGAACAACTTTGACAAGCAGGGCCCTTTCTGCCAGCCCAGAGCAGCACAGGCCAACAACCCTGAGCAGGGGAAATCACAGAGAGCAGCTGTGGGATGGTGCTGTGGGCATTTCCCATCATTGATCTCCTGCAGTGTCATTGATCTGGCACTGCTGTCCCTGACCTGGCAACACCAACACACTCCAGTGCCCCACAGACCTGCCAGGAGGGCACAGCCGGGGGGGTCGGGCTCTGCTGCCAGGAACAGGGACAGGAGCAGAGGGAACGGCCTCAGGCTGGGCCAGGGCAGGCTCAGCTGGGCCAGCAGCAGGAATTTGCCCATGGAAAGGGAGCTCAGGCCTTGGCAGGGGCTGCCCAGGGAGCTTTGCAGTGCCCATCCCTGCAGGTGTCCCCTGGAGGTGGCACTGAGTGCTCTGGGCTGGGGACAAGGTGCCCGTGGGGCACAGCTGGCACTGCATGGGCTGGCAGGGCTGTGCCAACCCCAGGGATCCTGTGCTGGTTTATTTGCTTTACAATACTTTACGTTTATATGATATTTTATAATATAACAACTGTGCCAGATGTTTTTGGGGATAAATCACACCTGTTCTCCACCCCTGAACTCTTCACCCCCAAAAACAGAATCACAGAGCAATTTGGGTCAGGATGGACCTCAAAAGACCTCGTGGTGCAGCCTCTGGAGAGAGGCTTGGGGTCCCTGCTGTCACCCCAGGCCTGCACAGTGAGACCTGTGCCTGTGGAACCCAGTGATCCATCAGCAATGAACAGCAAACTCCAGCATATCCCAGGCAGGGAAGGATTTGCCTTTCCCTCAGTTTGCTTCTCTGTCTCTCTGGCTGCACTCAGCTTTGCTTTGGGTCTCAGCCTCTCACATTTAAACACAGCTCTCTGCTCCTTCTCTCCATTCCCCCAGCTGGCTTTGGTTTGTTTCTCACTTTCTTCTTTTTTTTCTCCCCTCTGGAAGTTCTTTGGAATAGTTTCTGCTTTCCTTGGCATCCAGCACGGGGCTGGTGTTCAGACTTCCCACTCCCTCTCGTGTTCCCCCTGTGTTCAAGGTAAAGGGGAATTCAATTCCTTTGGAATCCTGGCAGGCTGTGGAGGAGGCTCTTCCCTGAAGGGCTGAGCCTGGTAATGCTCTGCTGCTTCCCCTTGTGCTGAAAAGGAACAGATAATATGGAAACTGCCTGGGCTCTGAGAGGGAGGGCTTCAGGGACTTCTGCTTTTGGCTTTTTCTGCTTTTTCTTTTTTTTTCTTTTTTTTTTCTTTTTTTTTTTTGGCTTTTTTTTTCCCCCATTTGGTTTTGGTTTAGTTTTCTTTTTGCTTGTTTGGGTTTTTTTTTTTTTGGTTTTTTTTTCTTTTTTTTTTTTGTTTTGTTTTGTTTTTTGTTTTTGTTTTTTTTTTTTAGGTTTTTTTTTGTTACTTCTTTCCTCCTCCTTTCTTTCCTCCTCCTTTCTTTCCTCCTCCTTTCTTTCCTCCTCCTTTCTTTCCTCCTCCTTTCTTTCCTCCTCCTTTCTTTCCTCCTCCTTTCTTTCCTCCTCCTTTCTTTCCTCATTTTCCTCCTTTTTTCCCTCCTCCTTTTTTCCCTCCTTTTTTCCTTCTTGTTTTTTTTCCCCTCAATGTTTCCTTGCAGTCATGGAGCCCAGCAGCATCTCTCGAGTTCTTTCCTAGAGCAGAGAACAGTAAGCAAACAGGCAAACAAGGTAAAAGTGCTGATCTTTCCGCACTTCAGGAATGCTTTTGGGAGAGCCCCAGAGCTCAGGGAGCTGCTCTGAACCCTTGGATCTCTGCATCTGGAATTTGAAACTTTTGGGATAACCCTTGGGAGCAGCATCAGCTGCCTGCCCTGGCCTGGGGCACAAGGCTTTGGGCTCATGTGCTTGGCCAAATGAGGAGGAAAATGAGTCAGGATTGTGTCCCTCACTCCCCAAATTCCAGCTGCTGGGGAGCCTGGCTGGCAGAAGTGCCAGGGGTTTGTGCAGGGACATCTGGGGAGGGGATGCACAGGAGGCTCCCAAGTTGGAGGCCAGAGGAGAATGTGGGAAGTGTGAAAGGGGGATGGGGAGGGGAGCAAACAGGAATTCAGACAAAAGGAAATTGTTGGTGCAAGTGAATGCCTTTTCTTAGGGATATTGATAAATTTCTGCTGCTGTTCAGGCAGCCTAAATGATTCTCCTGATTCTGTTCCCCTCTGCCTTTCTGCTGTTGCCTGGAAGACACGAGTGGAATCTCCCAGGACAAGAGGCCGTGGCTCATTGTTGTGCTGGCCATTGTCCCCTGGCTCAGGCAGCTCATGTCAGCCTTTGTGTGCAGCAAGAAAAATGGTTTTCCTTCTGTGTGTGCAGATGAAATTTGGAGCCTGTGTGGTGCCTTTGTTGGCAGAGCCAGTGGTGCTCTCCTGGAGGCTCCCTGCCCTCCCTCTGCACCTTGGGCCCTGCTGCCCCTCTGGGCTGGGCACACAGCAGGACATGGAGTTAATCTCCATGTACCCAGGAATTTAATTTAGGGCTGGGAATTTGCTGCCAGCAATAAAACCCAGATCACTGAGGGTGGGTTGCAGCAGTTGGAGATGGAGCCAGTTCCCCTCCTGGGCAGGAGCAGGGGCTGTGACACTCAGGGAAGTCATGGAGCCTGCAGCAGCACCCCTGGCATGGGACTGAGCTCTGCCCTCACTCCATCTCTGGCTATTTATAAATAAGTAAATAAATAAATAAATAAACTTATTTTTTAAATATATATATTATATATATATATATTATATTATATTATATATATATAATATATATATAATATGTATGTATAAAAAAAAATATATATAGTATATATACTTATGTATAACTACAGGCTGCTTTTGAGGCCATCCTTAAAGCAGAATGAAATGTAGCTGTTTGCTGCTAGGAAGGTGCCCTCACAGATGCACAGGGAAGTGCAAAAATGAGACACTGAGTTTTGTAAGTCCCAGGTGGTGTGGGAAGTATTGATACAATCCTGCTTCCTCACTGCCTTTTCTTTTTTTTGTTGTTGTTGTAGTAATTAATCATACAGAAAATATATGGAAAATAGAAGATACTGTCAAATATCTGATTTTTTTTTTCTTTTCCAGGCATCTATTAACAAGCTAAAAGTGACAGAACCATGGCTCAGTTTCCAACACCTTTTGGGGGTAAGTGGCTTCTGAACTGTTCTGTGTGCAAAAACTTGCCATAAACATGTTCCTTTCCAAGGGTTTTCTCTGGGGAAGCGTTTGTGCATCTCTCTGAGCTGAGAGTTTTGTGGTGGCTTTGAAAACACCTCCCAGTAAGATCCCAGAGCTCTGGGTGCTGCATCCACCCCTGCAGGCACAGCCAGGCCTCTGGGCACCACCTCATTCTGCTCCACCTGCCCTGGAGAAGTGCAGATGCTTTTTCCTTTCAGGGTTCCTGCACTCTGGAGTTGCTGAAAGGCCCAGCAGATGCTTTGGGTGGTGTCACTGCCAGTTTTTCCCTTGTTGTCCCATCACCCACGTTTAGGTTAGAACAAAAGCAACACATTTTTAATCTCTTCATGTACAACAGGGGAAATTGCAGCATCTGGAAATGCAGAGAAAAATCCAGGATGGGCCCTGGCAGTGCAGTAGGGACAAGATTTTTTGCTATTCCCATGAAATCACAGAATCCCAGCCTGGGCTGGGCTGGGCTGTGCATCAGTGGACACCTCCCACTGTGCCAGGCTGCTCCCACTGTCCCCAGGGTCCAGCCTGGCCTTGGGCACTGCCAGGGATGCAGGGGCAGCCCCAGCTGCTCTGGGCACCTGTGCCAGGGCCTGCCCACCTTGCCAGGAACAATTCCTGCTGTGAAACTCAGCCAGATTTCCCCTCTCTGGGTCTGAACCCATCCCTGTCACTCAGCTCTGATGAGCAATCCCTCTTCCTTGCATTCCCTTCAGATCCTGGGAATCCATCTGGGCCTTGGGTTTGGCAGCTGATCTGCAGGAGGGTCACAAAGAACAATCCCAGTGCTGAGATTTGCCATTTTCCCTGCCCTGTGGGCAGGTCAGATGGGGTACTGGGGGAAGAGGTGCCTTTGCAGGCAAAGGAACTGGAATTTCAGCTGGGAGGGCTCTGGGGGCAAATGGCCTCCCAGGCCTGGGTTGTTTGAGGATCCCAGACTGCTGTGAGATAATCACACTCAAAAGGAAAAGAGGCTGTTTTTCAGGGAATGTTTCTTGATGTCATTTCTCCATTTCTTTTGAACCAGGCAACCTGGATATCTGGGCTATTACTGTGGAGGAGAGAGCAAAACATGATCAACAGTTCCATAGTCTGAAACCAACTGCTGGATTTATCACTGGTAAACAAACAGCTTCCACTTGTCATTTTGTTGAGTTAAATCTTAACTAGGGAGCCTCAGTGTGCACAGAGCTGCCTGGGAAACACATGGGCATAATAATTAGAAAATTTGAACAGGGATTTCTTCCATTGTTCAAATATTTTGTCGCATCAGTCCCAACTTTTCTGTTATTTTCTGGTATTTTCTATTCCCCATCCTGCTGTGGGAGGGAGTGATGGGTTCTTTGTGCCTGGGGTCAGCTCACCACACTAATATTATGATAAATAAAAGGTCTGATTAAATAAAGGTGTGTAATTTCAACTGAAATCAGGTTTAGAAATCCAATTTGTACAGCACTGACATCAGCATGGTTGACCTCTTGGAAAGATCTAAATGCAGATCTAATTGAAACAGTGGGAAGCAAAGCTCCAAATCAAGGAATTGCACTGATCCTAATAAATTTTCATCAAACTTTGGTCTCAAAGGCAATAGGAGGCCTCCTCTCCATTGCTCTGTTTTGTTACATTGAATTTTCTTAGTGCTCTGTCCATTCTCATCAGTCATGGCATGGGCTGGGCTTCCCTTGCAGCTGTTTTTTCCTCCTGATGCCCCATTCCCTCTGCCAGCTGTTTGGAGCTGGAGCTGAAGCCATGTCCTGTTTATTTTCCAGGTGATCAAGCCAGGAACTTTTTTTTCCAATCTGGGTTACCTCAGCCAGTGCTAGCACAGATATGGTGAGTGTGGGGTGGGCACAGGGCTGGCTGTGGGGCACTCTGGGGCTGGGGCTGGGCTCTCCTGGGCTTCCCCAGGGTTGGGGTCACCCCTGGGCTGGGGTCCCTGGGGTGAGGGTCAGCAAGGACAAGTGCTGGCTCCTGTCCTGAAGCCACCACAGCCCCATGGAGCTCTCCAGTCTGGGCACAGGGGCTGGGAGAGGCCCTGGGGGTGCTGGTGGCAGTGGCTGGACACAAGCCCAGGTGTCCCCAGGTGTCCCCAGGTGTCTCCAGGTGGGCAGGAGGCCAAGGCCCTGGGCTGTCCCAGCAAATGGCATTTTGGGAGTTTCAAACTCTCATTTGGCAGTTTCAAACTCTCATTTCAAGGTGCTAAATGCTTTCAGCTCTGTTAAAACCGACTGCAATGCAATTATACAATTGCTAAGCACAGTAATTAGTGATAAATCTGCTGATGGGAGAGCCTAGGCAAGACCTGCAGTGTTTGTGACAAAAATGAAGATTGACATGGACTGTTTCCATTGGAGTTGGAGTCCAAGCTTGAGATTGGAAATTTTTGTCACTCCTTGGTGAATTCAGCCAGATCCAAATCTGTGCCCATTCCACAGCACAGGCATTCCCACAGTGCCAGATTTTCCTGCAGGAATGAAGGGATTTCTGCTCTGACCCTGCCAGACCTGGACCTGTGTGTGTGTGGAGGGACAGCACCCAGGGAATGGCTGCCAGTGCCAGAGGGCAGGGCTGGGTGGGATCTTGGCAATGAGGAATTGTTCCCTGGCAGGGTGGGCAGGCCCTGGCACAGGGTGCCCAGAGCAGCTGGGGCTGCCCCTGCACCCCTGGCAGTGCCCAAGGCCAGGCTGGACCCTGGGGACAGTGGGAGGTGTCCCTGCCAGGGCAGGGGTGGCACTGGGTGGGCTTTGGGGTCCCTTCCAACCCATCCCATTCTATAATTCCATGATTATTCAGGGTTGGCATTAATAATATTACTACCAGCACAGATATTGGTGTGAGACAGAGAGAATTAAAAGTGGTTTTCATTCAGGATTGGGTGAGGGATATAGAACTTTGGGGGAATCTGTTCCCTTTTCCTCTGTGAGCTATTTGAGAAGGAGTTTTTTGCCATTACAAAAACTTTCTAGTGCAGTTAAGGACTGTTATTTTATTGCTTTGGAAATCTGCATGCCTAGACCTACATGGCTTTTAAATAAAGAGCTTCTTTTCTTTTCTGATTATCTTCATCTTACAAATATCAAAGCTGGACTGGTTGTCTTATTTGCTGAAGCCTCAGTGAGTGTTCAGATGTCCCTTTGGAACTTCTCTTGCCTCTTGAATGAAACAAGGAAAGAAGTTTTGTCTTGAACAAGACATCCTTTCTCCAAAAATCCTCCATAGGCCTTGGCTTTAAATAGGTGTTAACAAATCCAAACAGTTGTAAATAGTCTGACTAAGGATCTCTTCCTCTCTGAATTATTCAGTTTTCCAGGCTCTTGAGAGGAAGGGAATCATTCCACTCCCTCTGGAGTTGTCATAGAGACAAGACCTGCACATTTTTGTTAATGAAGCTGAACTAAAACTTATTCAAGCTGCCTTTCTAAATCATAAAGCAGCTCATGGACATTCCTTCCTCTCTGTCTCCCTTATTTTTTCAGTCATCTCTGAATTAAATGAATAAATACTTAAGTAAAAATCTTTATATAGATCCTTGAGTACTTTGGAGGGGGAGCTTTGGAGTAATGAGCCTGAAATGTCTGAGAGATGGGAGCTGCTGCTCTTCCACCAGTGTTTGCTCCTGAACAGCTGCGTTGGGCTTTTGGAGGTGGCATTTGATGGTTACTGGGATGGAAGGGGAGGCACAGGAGTCCTCAAGGAAGCAAAGTAATTCTGAATTAAAACAGCATGCAAAGCTCACAACAACTTGTACAACTTGTACAACTGTTTACAAACACCTGTAAAAAATGAATTTTCTGATCTGAGAAATTCCAGGATGGTTTGGGCTGGGAGGGATTTTAAAGCCCCTCCAGTGTCACCCGTGCCATGGCAGGGACACCTCCCATTGTGCCAGGCTGCTCCAGTCCCAGTGTCCAACCTGGCCTTGGGCACTGCCAGGGATGCAGGGCAGTCCCTGAGGAAGTGTCTGTCTGTCTGTCTGTCTGTGCTGTTCTGGAGGTGTTTTCTTGTTCTTGGTCATTCTGCTGATGTTAGCTGCAGCAGACTGTGACAGTGGGAGAGAAGCCTGGCCTGAGTTTGCTGAAGGATCCCTCCCAGCTGGGGGACACAGGGAATAAATCTGGGTAAATCTGGTCAGTGCCTCACTTCTGGGCCCACAAAAGCTTCCCCAGAATTCACAGTCCTTCAAAACAGCAGGTTTTTGTTAAAATTGAGAATTCCTGTGTCCCCTGTACTCCTCATGCAAGGAAAGACATCTCAGTGAGCAAAGGAGTGAAGTATTATGGTCTGCCATGGCAGCTTCTGTGCTGCTCTGCCCTTCACCAACTCCAGACTCCTCCCGGCTGGTGATCAATTAAGAAACCACTAATTGGGCTTTGAGCTGGGCCTGCAGTGGCTTGGGAGATAACTGTGCTTAAGCAGAATAATCTGCCTTTCTTGAGAGCCCTGAGGAGTGGGGCCTCCCAGAGCATCTCCTGTGTGGCCTGGCCCCTGCAATGCAAGGAGAGCTGAAATAATCACTGCCAGCTGCTCTCCCTGCTTTTGGAGTCACTGATTTTGTCAGCACAGAGCCACTGGGTGACTTCTCTGTTCCTGACATCTGCTTCCCTTCCAGCCTTCCTAAATCTGTGTCCAGGGGTGGCACAGTGGGGTCATCCTGGTAATTCCTGCCCAGGCATCCACAGAGACCTGAGTGCTGCTCGCTGCTGCTGCCTGAGCCCCTGACACATCTGGGACTGTGCAACCCAGGGGGAATTGCTAAATTTCCAGCTAAATCAGTGCAGATTTGGGAGCTGCACTGTGATCCCTGCTTTAACACAGCACTGCCTTCATGGGTAGGTGGTTTGTGTGCTAATTACAGCAGGTTTGTATGTGCTAATTAGCATGTGCTAATTCCCATGTTTGGTGGGAACACAGCCTGTGTTTGGTTTCTGCACCTCATACATGCAAAAGGAATCAAGCTGGCTTTTCATTCTGCAGAAAAGGTGAGAGAAAGGAGGAGGCAAAGATCCATGGGGAAGGATTTGTCAGCACTGAGCCCTGGGGTGGTGCTGAGCCCACTGCAGCCTTTGTCATTAGATACAAACCCAGGCCTGGCCTACAGAAGATAATAAATATTTAGTCAGTGTTTAATCCATTTACCCTGCACTGGTTCCGGCCAGGCCACAGATGAAACAAATGCAAGGGCACCACATTGTCCCAATTCCATTAGGAGCAGAAATGAGTGGAATTAGGTGGTGTTTGCTGGCTCCCTGCATTTCACAGTAAAATCCAGCAGCCTGACACCAACTTCTGCAACTAGAAATGGAAGTGTGTCCTATTTTAGCAGGAGGAGTTTGTCAGACAAAAGCTGCTTTTTCTTTGCACTCTGTAAAACTGGAGAAATTCTGGGGGCTGCAGAGGATTCTCTGCACTGATATTTGTGCTGGTAATTTCAATAATGAAGCTGTTGGTGTAGAGTAAAGGAGTTCACAGAAGGTCAGATGTTGAATGAAAAGCTACAGCTGCTGATGTGAATTGGAGTTCAATGAGAGCAGTGACACTGGTGCACATCAGAGTTTCTGAATGCTGGGGAATTAATGTTTCCCATGTAGGATGCAAAGATTTGCTGTGTCCCAGCAGGAAATGGTGCCTGGGGAGCCAAGGTTGCTACAGGGTGATCTTTACTCTTCCTGCAATTTCCTGGCAGGGATAGAACCCACTGAGGGTCTAATAGAATTCATAGAAAGGTTTTTATCTTAGAAATCAAAGTACTTACAGGTGTAGAAGCCACTGGTAAAACTATTATGGGCCAGGCTGGGAGAGCTGGGGGTGCTCACCTGGAGAGGAGAAGCTGCAGGGAGAGCTCAGAGCCCCTGGCAGGGCCTGAAGGGGCTCCAGGAGAGCTGCAGAGGGACTGGGGACAAGGCCTGCAGGGACAGCACCCAGGGAATGGCTGCCAGTGCCAGAGGGCAGGGCTGGGTGGGATCTTGGCAATGAGGAATTGTTCCCTGGCAGGGTGGGCAGGCCCTGGCACAGGGTGCCCAGAGCAGCTGGGGCTGCCCCTGCATCCCTGGCAGTGCCCAAGGCCAGGCTGGACCCTGGGGACAGTGGGAGGTGTCCCTGCCATGGCAGGGGTGGGATGAAATGGGCTCTGAGGTCCCTCCCAGCCCAGCCCAGTCTGGGATTCTGGGATTCAGCATTGTCCAGGCACAGGTGCAGCACATCCTTTTGAAGGATATCAGTATCTGTGTCTCAGTGTTCTCTCCAGACTTGCTTTAATGCTTCTCCCAGATTTTAATTCTGTTATTGAGCCCCATGACCTCAGAACTGGTGGATTAAGGCAGCTGCACCACTGGAAATTCTTTCTTAGGAGTTCTGGAGGGGTTTGGAGTGTCTGTGATGGTGCTGGGGATCTAAACCCGTGCTGGTCTCTGCTGGGATCTGCCTCTCCATGGGGGTTTTCAAGTTTTGGGGGTATTTTTGGAGTGGGAGGATTTCCATTTTGCCTTTACCTGGCTGTCTCCTTGTGTATCAGTTATAAATAGCTGTCAATTCACTGGGGTACTTCTGGGATAACTTCCCACCTAGCTGCACAAAAACTCTCTTTGAGAGGAATTTGATCAGAAAAGAAACTGCTTCAGCCACACTGCCCAGGGCCACACCCATGACACAGGAGTAAATGCATGAACTTCAAAATCTGTATTATTCCAGTGCAGAAATCTGGAATAAATCTTCAAACAAATGCAAAGAAATAAGCATGGTGCTCAAAAGTAAGTGTGCAGCTGTTTCTGTTACTGATGTGCATTCACTCAGGGTTTTTGGTGTGCAGTGGCAGGAACTGACACTCTCCTTCCTGCTTCTCTCCCCCCAGGCTCCCAGCCCTATTCCCTGCTGAGCTGGGTTTTCTTAACTAGCAAGGCAAGGAACAAAAAGCAGACTGTTTAAGTCAGACTCCTTTCCCTGAAAGCCTATTCAAGGCCTAGGCTCAATGTTTCATCTTGAGTGCTATTGTTTAATTGAAAACACATTTGCACACTCCCAGATGGAGCAGTGCTGAGGGGAGTCACAGATTTAAAGAATGTTTTATTTTAAGTGGAGCTAAAGTACAGATTTGCAGACTCAGTGATTTGCTTCTCTGTGGTGCTGTTTTAGGACCCTGTGCTTTCATTGGGGTGATTTTGCAAAGTTTTCGTGCAGCTGCATTTGTTCTGGATGCCTCCTTGTAATTCCTCCAAGAGCTGAAAAGCAACTTCAAAAATGTTTATTAATCACCCAAGGAAAGAAATCAATGAGCTCTTAAGTTTAAATATTGTCTTAGTTTTAGCCTGGCATAGTTTTGGGTGGAAATTAGTGAGAATCTCAGAATTCCTGAGGATGGAAAATCCCTCCCAGCTGTGCCCCGTGGGCACCTTGTCCCCAGCCCAGAGCACTCAGTGCCACCTCCAGGGGACACCTGCAGGGATGGGCACTGCAAAGCTCCCTGGGCAGCCCCTGCCAAGGCCTGAGCTCCCTTTCCATGGGCAAATTCCTGCTGCTGGCCCAGCTGAGCCTGCCCTGGCCCAGCCTGAGGCCGTTCCCTCTGCTCCTGTCCCTGTTCCTGGCAGCAGAGCCCGACCCCCCCGGCTGTGCCCTCCTGGCAGGGACTTGTGCAGAGCCACAAGGGCCCCTGAGCCTCCTTTGCTCCAGGCTCAGCCCCTTCCCAGCTCCCTCAGGAACTCTCCATTCCCTTCCCAGCTCCCTCAGGAACTCTCCAGCCCCTTCCCAGCTCCCTCAGGAACTCTCCAGCCCCTTCCCAGCTCCCTCAGGAACTCTCCATTCCCTTCCCAGCTCCCTCAGGAACTCTCCATTCCCTTCCCAGCTCCCTCACCCCCTCCTGGGCTCCAGTGCCTTCATCAGCCTCGAACATCCCCACTCATGTGAGTGTGCTCCTGGGGCAGGGCCTGAAGTTGCTCATTGCAGGCTGTAACTGTGCAAACACTGTGTTTTGCAGGGCTCTAGCTGACATGAACAATGATGGGAGGATGGATCCCTTGGAGTTTTCCATAGCTATGAAACTCATCAAACTGAAGCTCCAGGGGTACCAGCTCCCGGCCGCGCTGCCGCCCGTCATGAAGCAGCCGCCCCTCGCCCTGCCTGGTGCCCCAGGATTTGGTAAGATCCCCTGTTCTCCTCCGTTGTCCTCACTCTTACCTGGGACTGCAGCAATTCCATTGGCCTTTTGCAGTTTCTCCAAGAAAATTGTAGGGAAAAGTTCTTCTAAAAGCACACAGACTCAAACCCAGATGTTGCACGTGCACTGAGATGAATCGCAGTTGGCTTTTACCTGAGCTGAGCTCCTGTTTGCCTCAGGTTTGCACTGCTCCAAGCAAAACGTGGCTCAGGTAGCAGGGCTAGTGCATTCCAAAGGGCTGGAGTTGTGGTTTAACCTGTTGGCATTACTGCATCTCCAGCTTTGACAAGATCTGCTCTGTTGTTCTTGAGTTTTTACAATCTGCTTTGATGAGCAGTGCTGCTCTGGTAGGAGCTGAACAGCTGCTGGGGTGGAGTATTTCCAAAATCACCATAATTTCTAGGAAAAGAGTAGGGAAGATGGGATGGGGAAAGGAAAATAAGCAAATAAAGCCAAACCTCTGACACCTTGGTCCTGTCGTGAGGGGTTCTTTCCCTTTCTGCTTTAGTCTTTGCTGTGGCTCAGGGTTATTGGTGCCTGGGAATCCTGGAATGGTTTGGAATGGAAGGGACCTTAAAGCCCCTCCAGTGCCACCCCTGCCATGGCAGGTATGCCTTCCACTGTCCCAGGGGCTCCCAGCCCTGTCCAAGCTGAAGTTGGGCACTGCCAGGGATACAGGGGCAGCCCCAGCTGCTCTGGGCACCCTGTGCCAGCCCCTGCCCACCCTGCCAGGGAACAATTCCTCATTCCCAAGATCCCATCTAAATGTCCTGAGGAAAGGGAGCAGTGCCTTTGATAAACTGCTTGCAGCAGTGTGGTCTGATCCACTGTAACCCCCACAAGTTTTACAGGTAGAAATAAAATAATTTGAAAGAAGACAGCAAAACTGGGCAGAGCCAATGCAGGGTTGTGTGAGAAAAGGCAGAATGAAATGAGCCCCCACAAAGCTCAGCCTTGGGGAAATGGTGATTCCCCTGTTCTCATTGCCTGTAGAGTGATGTGAGCTGGTTGCACACCCCTCCTTCCTCCCCTGGCACCACTGGCCCTCCTTAACCCCCTGGTTCCCTGCAGCTGTGCTTGCCCTCAGCCTCTCTCTCCTGTGCTCTCCATCAGCTTTGCCCTGTCTCATCCCAGCCCAGGGATCCCAGCAACCCTGCAGCTGCTGGGCCAGCCTGGGGCTGCTCCTCTTCCCTGGGGCTGCTCCTCTTCCCTGGGGCAGCTCCTCTTCCCTGGGGCAGCTCCTCTTCCCTGGGCTGCCAGCGCTGCTCCTCTCTCAGATCAAGGCCCGCAGTTCATTCCCTTTGTAGCAGATGCTGCTGGACAGCTGGGGGCAGTGCTGCCCCGCTCTGGGGCTGTCCCTGTGTCACGTTCCTGTCCCTGCAGTGCCACCCCGGGCCGGGAGGGCTGTCCCAGGGCTGGGAGGTGCCGCTGGAGGTGTCGGTGAGCGGGGTCACCGTCTCGGGTGTGCGTCAGAACCAACGTGTGCTTTTCTCGCCCGTAGGTCTCGGGGGCATTGCCAACATGCCATCCCTCACCAGTGTGGCCCCGGTGCCCATGGCATCCATCCCAGTCGTGGGGATGTCCCCCCCACTGGTGTCCTCTGTCCCTGCCGCCGTCCCTCCCCTGGCTAACGGAGCTCCTGCTGTCATCCAGCCCCTGCCTGCTTTCGCTCACCCCGGTACGCCGCTCTCACTCTCTTCTGCTCCTAACAGCTCCCCTGCATTTCCTGGGACACGTGGGATTGGCCACTCCAGTGATGCCTTTGGGGAAGGACTGTGCTTTGCTTTAGCCCACTTGGCACACTTGGAGAAGAGCTAAAAGGAGGAGTGTGGACGTGGCCTCCCGCAGGAGTCCCTCGTGGTGAGAAAATAAAGCAGCACTTGGAGAAATGAACTTGCCAGGAAGCTGTTGCCTGGAAATTGGGCCTCTCCTGTCTCTTTGTACTGCTGTTTGTTAGGGTGACTTTAATACTGAGCTACATATGGTTCCTAACATGTACCAAAATATAATTTGGTATCAAGAGGGTTTCCATGAAGCTGTGGAAGTGAAAAGATAAGAGGGAAATCCCCTTGTGTTTCCCCCATCCTGCTGGATTCTGATCCATATATTGTTAAAAAGTTCCCATCAGACCCACAGTGCCTGTACTGGATGTAGGAGTGAGTGAATGTCATGGGAATTGCCTGGGTCACTGTGAACAGCAGTAAATCCCTGTTTTCTCTCTTCCCAGCCACTTTGCCAAAGAGTTCTTCCTTCAGCCGCTCGGGGCCAGGAGCTCAGCTCAATGCAAAGCTGCAAAAGGCACAATCCTTCGACGTGGCCAGGTGGGGCTGGGCCTGGGAGGTTGGGTCCCCAGGGCTGGGAAAACTCCCTCCCTTTCCCAAAATGCTCGTCTGAAATAATAGTTCTGGCAGAAATCAGTTCTGCAGAGGTTCCACCTCAGCATTCCGTGGGGTGCTGTGGCTTTACTGCAGCTTTTAATGCTCCAGGAGCAGGGAATCGTGGAATGAAGTATGACATTATCTTCACTTGATTTTTAGAACAGCATTTGCTTTTATAAACAAAACTTACATCATGCACAGACACTCCTGGTACTGGGAAAACAAGACAAGTAATGCATTATTTAAAATCAACAACTGCAGGGTAATTGCTAAAAGCAAAATATTTCATAGGTAGGTCTCATATTTGAAAGGCACTCCACATCACTGTTTCTTCTGTATCCTTCAAGTTCTGTGTGAAGAATCACTTTAAGGGCTTTTAGATTATTCCAAGGCCTAGAAAAATGTGTGGGTGGGCAAAAAGGGTTTTACTGTGGTTTGAAAAATGGATCTAACAAAATAAAACTTCCTAAGAGGAGTTAAGAGAGGGATTTCCCAAAGTCCTTATAAATCATCTGTCTCACAGATCTATGGCACAGGTTTTTTGCAAGAGGAAAATGGATGGGACACAATTAAATGATCTGGTTTTATTTTCATTTCCTTTTGCAGGCTTGTCTATTGCCCTACTATTAAATAAGTGACACTACTCAGTATTGATTTGGAGTATTGACTCCAAATAATTAAATGTCTTTCAAAACAAATAATTTTCTCTCTGAAACCTCAACTGGCCAGGAACAGAATAGGGATGCCCTGCTATAATTTATGTGTAACACAGAAATTAAAATGTGTGGAGTCCCCCAAATCCAGCAAAACTGAGGAGGAATTCCTATGGGTAAAACTTAAATATTTGGCTTTTTTTATTTTCATTATTGAAGGGGCAGCTTGGTTTTGCTTTGCTCCCATGAAAGGATATTATTAAAGCTCAAGAGTTTGGAAATCAAAAATAGAAATAGAGATACTGGGCCTCTTCTTTGTGTCTTGTCACGTGAGAATGGTTTAGAAGGTCAGAAAAAGGACAAAGTTTGAATGTGCCTAAAGGCAGAAAAGCTCTGCTCCTTGTTTTTCAGAATTAGGATTTCTCAGCAATCAAGCCTGAGAAATCAGAGCTGCAAATCAACTCAGCCTGTTATGGGAATGGATTAGAACTGGGAATATTACATTCCTCACTTGTTCCATTAGGAGAACCTTTATGTTCAAGTGTGGCTTTTTCACACCTTTTTTCTGCATTTCCAGTATATTTTACATTTGTTTTCCTTCAGCAGCTCTATTTGGCTAAGAGAAACAGTTAAAGGCAGAGTAAAATGTTACTCTGCATTTCCTATTACATGTTTAGGTAAAATCTTGAAGCTCCTCTGAACAATTTAGGTTCCTTCATTCTCTGCCAGTAAAAAAAAAAAAAAAAAGGAAAGCACTTAAAAAACCCCATATTCCAAGAGATTGAATTGTGATAATGTTTGCAAAGAAAAGGTCAAACCTGTAGTGGTTTCAGAAATATAGCAGGGAATATTAGATCATGGAATAATGGAATGGTTTGGGTTGGGAGGGATCCCAAAGCTCATCAGTGCCACCCCTGCCATGGCAGGGACACCTTCCCCTGCCCCAGGCTGATCCAGCCCCAGTGCCCAGCCTGGCCTTGGGCACTGCCAGGGATGCAGGGGCAGCCCCAGCTGCTCTGGGAACACCTCAGAACCTTCCCACCCTCCCAGCAGAATTGGGGGCAAGAACATTTTCAGGCATAAAACTTGATCTCAATGCAGCTCTTGGGGGCTGAGGCCCTGGCACAGGGTGCCCAGAGCAGCTGGGGCTGCCCTGGATCCCTGGCAGTGCCCAAGGCCAGGCTGGACCCTGGGGCTGGAGCAGCCTGGGACAGTGGGAGGTGTCCCTGCCATGGCAGGGGTGGCACTGGGTGGCCTGTGAGGTCCCTCCAGCCCAAACCCTGCTGTGGTTTATGACTCTGTGATTGTTCCATGACCTTCCTGAGATGAGATCTCCAACTGTCCTGTTCTCCCTGCCCTCCTTGCAGCTCCCCTGCCGTGGCAGAGTGGGCTGTGCCTCAGTCCTCACGCCTCAAGTACCGGCAGCTCTTCAACAGCCACGACAAAACCATGAGTGGACACCTGACAGGTACTGGCACAGCTTCTCTTGTCTCCTTGTTTCGAGCTCCAAGAGCCAATTTCATGCCTCTGAGGGTGTTGTTCACATAGTAAGAGGCTCATCAGTGTTTTTCTGTTTGAATCTCCCAAGTGCTCAATGCTCTTGTTTAGAAGCAAATACTCATCACAGCTGGGATCATTTTAGCACCATCTTTCCTTTATTTTCTGCAAAGCTGACCTTGGGAAATGTTTCTGGAAAAGGGCACAGTGGGTTCTGTGAAAATTTGTGCAGCCATTTCCAGTGCTTGGTTCACCCATGTGGTAATCACATATCCTCTGAACAGACAGAGGCATAGTTCTCTCCCAGGATTTTCCCTTCCTGGGAAGCTGTGAGAAGCTGTAAGAAAGTTCAGAGAAGAAAATAAAAACCAATTCTTATCTCCATTTGCTGCACCTCTTGTTGTGCACATGTAGAATGTGTTATGGAGATTGTTTTCCAAAAGGTGGTTTCTTAATTAGACACTGGATAGTGTTTAGGTAAATTGACCAATTAGGTTAAAGCTGTATCTGACAGTCTGGAAGAGTTACAAGTTTTTTAATAGCACAGTGTAATATAGAATAGCTTAATTAAACAACTGATCAGCCTTCTGCAATCATGGAGTCAATGCTAATTATTTCCTGTTCAGGAGACCATTACCATGATACACCCACTGCTGAGAGCAGTTCCAGGGAGAGATTGGAACTGGTCCCCTGGCTTGATTTTGCCAGTTCTGGTGCATGCCTTTGTGGTTTAGAGCTTTCTTGGGTTTTCATCTGAGGGATTTGGTTGCCCAGAGCAGCTGGGGCTGCCCCTGCATCCCTGGCAGTGCCCAAGGCCAGGTTGGATGCTGGGGCTGGGAGCACCTGGGACAGTGGGAGGTGTCCCTGTCATGGCAGGGCTGGCACTGGGTGGGCTTTGAGGTCCCTCCCAGCCCAGTCTGGGATTCTGTGGTTGTTGTGCAGAAGTGAAGTGTTATTTCTTGGTTATTTGGGGAGCCAAGTTCTTGCTGCTCACATCTCTTGCTTATTTTGTTAATATTTGTTTCCCTTCTAGGTCCCCAAGCAAGAACGATTCTCATGCAGTCAAGTTTACCCCAGGCTCAGCTGGCTACCATATGGTAAAAGAAATGTTTCCATTTCCATCAAAACACCAACTCTTCTGAAACCTCTGCACTGGAGCCCGTGGGGTGTTCTCCATTTTCAGTCTCACTGATAAATCACATGTTGCTCTTTGTCCTGTGTAACTTTATAAACAAAACCTGCACTTCTGGTGCCTTTACTAATGTTATTCCACAAGAGCACCAGGAGCATCTTTTGTGTTCCAAAGCATCTTTTGTGTGATGATTTGGAAGTTGTGGTTCAGTGCTGGGTTTTTAGGCAGAGCAGATGTTCAGCATCCTGTGCCTTCCACATCTCCTGACAGAGCACCAGGGGAATTTACCTTTGCACAGGTGGCAGAACAGGGAGCTTAACCCAAGCCCCACTTTCTGTGGGGTTTCTCTGCCTTCTCCCTGGGTATGGGAGGGCTGATTTCCCAGGGACCTGGACAATCATGGATTTTAAAGGCATTTGTCTCAGCTTCCCTTTTGCCTTCCAAGTTGTTGTTTGCTGAACTTTATTATGTTTTTATTGCCCCATGGGAAGTTGTTCCTCATTAACTCCTGTCCTTTAGGAGTGTTTGCTGAGAAGCATTGGAGCTGGCCCAGGGGCTCAGTGTGAGGATGGCAGTGGTGCAGCCACTCTGACAAGGCCATTCAGCTGCACTTGTTCTCTTTGCAAAGCACTGGCAGTTGTGTTATAAATTAAAAACCACTCTTTCCTTCTCTGTTTCCTAACAAAGGGATAAAAACAAACCAGCCCAGTCCCCCAGCAGATGATTAACCAAGACATGCTCTGCTTTTGCCAGCCTTGGAGTGCTTGTGTGGGCAGGCAGCTGCCACCAGCTCACTGCAGGAGCTGCACACAGGACTCACTCAGCTGGGGAGTGCACTGAGATAAGGAGGGGATATTCCAGCTCTTGTTGGTCCTTTCCTGAGCCCTGCTCTGGGCTGAGGTTTGCCAGCCTGTGTTGGGGCTGGAATCCCTGGCTCAGACACTCCAAGGGAAGAGTTGATGCTCAGCCTCTGGGCTGTCCTGGGAGCTGTGACCCAGCTGATCACTCATTTCCCTGCATGCTGCATTCCCAGTCTCCTGGCTTGTGCCTGTGCTCCAGCCTGAGGAGTTCAGTGCCACAGGTGTGCATAGAGTGAGGCTGGGATTGTCTCCCAAACCTAAATCCCATCAGCAAAGTCCTGTGCCCTGGGACTGCAGAAGGATTTATCTCTTACTTCCCTTGGATTTTCACAGTATCATGGCAGATTTCCCTGCATGATTAGAATGCAGCATGCTGGAGAAACAAATCCTGAGCTGTAGGGACCCCCAGGGATCCCCCAGTGCCAGCCCTGCCCTGCCCAGAGCCCACCCAGCCCAGCCTGGGCATCCCTGGCAGCGCTGGCCAAAGGCTCCTGGAGCTGTGGCAGCCTCGGGGCCGTGCCCATTCCCTGGGCAGTGCCAGCACCCTCTGGGCAGGAACCTTGCCCTAAAATCCAACCTAAACCCCTCCTGACCCAGCTCCATGGGTGCTGTCCCTGGCTGTTAATTTTGTCCAGCACCACCTTAACAGGAGTAAAAGCATTTTGTGTCTCTGTTGGAGCTCTGCTTTGGGGCCATCCCGAGACATGAGTCTGTAATTTTTAACACGTGCATAATGCCAGGGTGGGTTGGTGCTTGTCAGGACTAGAACATCAATGGCTTTGATTTCACTGCCAGTAGGTGCCCTGGAATGTGAGATAGGAGCCTCCAGGGAGGAATGAGACCAAACCTAAAAGTTCTGCCAAACACCTGAGCTGGTTCTTTTGGGTGTTCACGAGGTGTTCAAGAGAACTCCAGTGGTTCAAGGTCCTTCTCTGGCACGAGCTCCTGGCAGCATTCAGAGCAAGTGAAGGAGAAGCTGTGGCTGCAGGGCTGACAGCCATGAGAAATAGGGGAAATAGGGAAGCATTTGGGGTTTGCTTTTCATTTGTTTTAGAAAAGCAGAGTAATGTGGAAAAACAGTGGAAAAATTGAATTCATTTGGAACAGTTGTATGTTGAAGTGATGCCTTTGAACAGTGATTTCTAATTAATAATTTCCTTGATTTTCCCTTCCCTTTAACAAGGAATCTCTCTGACATTGATCAAGATGGGAAGCTGACAGCTGAGGAGTTTATCCTGGCTATGCACCTCATTGATGTAGCCATGTCTGGCCAGCCACTGCCTCCTGCCCTGCCCCCAGAGTACATCCCACCTTCATTCAGGTAACTGCCCATCCCTTGGGAGTTCAGGTACCCTCATTCAGGTAACTGCCCATCCCTTGGGAGTTCAGGTACCTTCATTCAGGTAACTGCCCATCCCTTGGGAGTTCAGGTACCCTCATTCAGGTAACTGCCCATCCCTTGAGAGTTCAGGTACCCTCATTCAGGTAACTGCCCATCCCTTGGGAGTTCAGGTACCTTCATTCAGGTAACTGCCCATCCCTTGGGAGTTCAGGTACCCTCATTCAGGTAACTGCCCATCCCTTGGGAGTCCCACTCCTGAGTTCTGTGTGTCATTTGGGATGGTTCTGGGAGTGCCAAGCACAGGAACTGAGCAGTGACCCCTCACCTTTTGCCCTGTGAGAGCAGGCTTTGGGTGGGTATTTATGCTGGCACACCTTCCAGGCCTGCTCAGTCTGGCCATAAAAAGTTAGATTTAAGTTCAGTAGAGCAGTCAGAATGTATTGGAATTCCAGGATGGATTTGCACTGCAGCACATCCAGACCTCCTTGGGTACAGCTGGGTTTGGGAACAGTGGGGTCACTCATCACTTCTCCTGCTCCATTTCACTTCTTTGGGGAGAAATAGATGGGAAGAAAGTAAGAGTAATGAAAATAAGTGTTTTTATACTGGGTTCTTCAGGTGTCCTTCTGAAGATCCCCAATTTTTGTGTATTCCACCTGGGATCTTGCTTTTAGCTTGACTATAGTGAACTCTTCCTCTGTCTCTGCTGTTTTTGCTGTAGTTTAAGTCAGCATTTTCCCCAACCCAGACTGGCTGGGGAAAAATCTCCCCTCAAGTGAGAGATTTTGGGGACAGGGTTGAACCCATCTGGAAGCAGAATTTGGGCCTGGGGTTCTCAGCTCACCAGTGAGCTGCTGGGATGCTGGAAAATCCTGTTCTCCTGAGGCAATGCCTGAGTGAGACCCTCTGGGCAGCACTGAAGGAACACTGAGTACCATGAAACACTACAGCATTGCATTTAATTTGATCTGATCATTAAATCATAAATAATTTGGGTAGTCTGGCTTCTGTTAAGCACCCCCAATTCCTGTTTCCTTGGCAGAAGAGTCCGCTCTGGCAGTGGCATTTCTGCTGCCAGCTCAGTGTCTGTAGACCAAAGGTTACCAGAGGAGCCAGCACTGGAGGAAGAACAGCAGCAACTGGAAAAGAAATTGCCAGGTGAGCAAGGGAAAGCAGGGATATTTACTGTGCTGTTCCCAGAGGGTTTTCCCATCAGGTCCCAGCGTGGCAGGAAACATGGGCTGACTGAGAAATTTCTTTCCAGAGCAATTTGGGACAGGTCAGAGGCACAACCAAGACCTTGCTGGGTCCAGCTCATTCCTGTGCCTGATCCTTGGGGTTGGTGGCACTGGAGATGGAAAGAGCCTTCAGGCTCCTCATCTCCTGCACTCCCCACACAGGCAGCCCTGGGACAGGATTGCAAGGAGGAATTCCTGCTGCCTTCATCCTCTGCCTTAGCTGGAGCAAAGCTTGGCTGAGGTGCTCTGTGGAAGATCCCAGTATTCCCACAGAGAGCTGTTTCCTTGGAGTCTCTGTAACAGTGTGGGGCTTTATACAGATCACAGCAGTTCCAGGAAAGGAACTAAAGGAAGAGGGAATTGGCAGCTGGAAAGGGGCACAAACTGCAAAAGACAAGAATTGAGCTGGTTCAGCAGGTGTTGGGCTGATGTGTCCAGCTGTGCACACTGGGAAGGCAATGTGGGCTCTCCCTGGCCTTGCATCCCAAAAATGTCCATGTGGCCACACAAGGGACAGAAACCTGCACTTTGGGCTGTGGGAATGGCACAGAGGGTGTGAAAAGGAACAGAAGGTGAAGGGAAAGAACCGTTTGGATGGAGGTGCTGAGGAGTGAGGAGGAGGAAGGACAGCCCCTGGGACTGCAGAGGGATGTCAGGGAAGCTGTGCTGGAAGTGAGGCTGTTCTTTAGGACAGGAGGGGGGTGAGGATCTGCAGGAACCCAGACTTCCTGGGTTCAGCTGCTCAAGAACCTAAACCATTTCTTTTCCTGACACTAATGGGTAATCTAATGAGAATAGCAACTTAAAGTAAGTTCTGGTCATTTGTATAATGGCCTTTTGATGATGTCAGCAGCTGAATTCCTTGCTCTAATGGAAGTGTTGGCTCTTGGACTGCTGCTGTTTGCTATTATCCCATGTACAGAGGAATTCCAGATCTGTGTCCTCATGGAGGATCAGCTGGAGAATGGTTTATCTAAATTACTCCCCTTGCTGAGCTTTTTGGAGAAAGCTGGAGGCCTGAGGAATGGGAATTCCCTCCTTGGGTTGCTGAGGATGGGATTTGATGAAGGGATTAGCAGTGTCAGTCTTTCATAGTTCTGTTTTTCCAAAGCACCTAGTCTTGTTTGCAAGGCCATCCTTTGAAACTTTATTCTAGCTCCATTTCTCTCTCAGCAATGTCTGTCCTATTCCATGGCATTTGTAAGTCAGCATTTCTTGTCTCAAAGTGTGCACACAGATGCACACTGAGCTTTCTGCCAGGCCCTGAGAGCTCTCTGCAAATCCATTTCCCACCCTCAGCCCCAGGCTGGCCTGTGGAGCTGTTATCCCTGCTGGGGAGGGCTATCCCTGCTGGAAGGTGGATTCCCCTTGCTGGGGATTCCTTTGGATCTCTGTGGTGTGTTTGTTCCTAAATCAGTGGCAGAGTTTAACTGTCCTTCTCCCCCACATTGCCGTGCACAAAGTGACGTTTGAGGACAAGAAGAGGGAGAACTTTGAGCGGGGTAACCTGGAGCTGGAGAAGCGGCGGCAGGCCCTGCTGGAGCAGCAGCGCAAGGAGCAGGAGAGGCTGGCCCAGCTGGAGAGGGCCGAGCAGGAGAGGAAGGAGCGCGAGCGGCAGGAGCAGGAGCGCAAGCGGCAGCTGGAGCTGGAGAAGCAGCTGGAGAAACAGCGCGAGCTGGAGAGGCAGCGCGAGGAGGAGAGGAGGAAGGAGATCGAGAGGAGAGAGGTGAGCCAGGGGAGCACAGCAGGGCTGGGCCCTCTGCAGCCTTGGCTGCTTTTTTTAGCCAGGCTTGGGATTAAATGGGGGTAGGAGCGTCGGGGGGTAGAACAGTCGGGGTCGGGACGGATGGAGACGAGAGATCTCTGCAGCCAGGGCAGGAACTTGGGGTTTATTGCAAAGGGCCTGGGTGCAGGGGCCTTTTGGGGTTTATTGCAAAGGGCCTGGGTGCAGGGGCCTTTTGGGGTTTATTGCAAAGGGCCTGGGTGCAGGGGCCTTTTGGGATTTGGGTTTTATTGCAAAGGGCCTGGGTGCAGGGCCCTGCTGGAATTTGGGGTTCATTGCAAAGGGCCTGGGTGCAGGGGCCTTTTGGGGTTTATAGCAAAGGGCCAAGTGCAGGGGCCTTTTGGGGTTTATTGCAAAGGGCCAAGTGCAGGGGCCTTTTGGGGTTTATTGCAAAGGGCCAAGTGCAGGGGCCTTTTGGGGTTTATTGCACAGGGCCTGGGTGCAGGGCCCTGCTGGGATTTGGGGTTTATTGCAAAGGGCCTGGGTGCAGGGGCCTTTTGGGGTTTATTGCAAAGGGCCTGGGTGCAGGGGCCTTTTGGGATTTGGGGTTTATTGCAAAGGGCCTGGGTGCAGGGCCCTGCTGGAATTTGGGGTTTATTGCAAAGGGCCTGGGTGCAGGGGCCTGCTGGAATTTGGGGTTTATTGCACAGGGCCTGGCTACAGGGCCCTGCTGGAATTTGGGGTTTATTGCAAAGGGCCTGGCTGCAGGGCCCTGCTGGAATTTGGGGTTTATTGCAAAGGGTCTGGCTGCAGGGCCCTGCTGGAATTTGGGGTTTATTGCAAAGGGCCTGGGTGCAGGGGCCTTTTGGAATTTGGGGTTTATTGCAAAGAGCCTGGGTGCAGGGGCCTTTTGGAATTTGGGGTTTATTGCAAAGGGCCTGGGTGCAGGGCCCTGCTGGAATTTGGGGTTTATTGCAGAGGGCCTGGGTGCAGGGCCCTGCTGGGAGCTGCCAGCCACAGCTCAGAGCAGGCCTGAGAGAAGAGAGGGGCAGAGAGGATGAGAGGGTAAGAGAGCAAAGTTCCCGTTACAATACAATAAATCTTCTTCTGTGTTGAATATTCTGATTCTCACTAACCAATCTAGTCCAAGATACAAATCCTACAGCATTTCCATACAGCCTATAAGAATCACTACATTACCATACTGTGTTACATTTTAAATCCTAAAAACTCCTCTTTGGGCTCCTTCTGCCAAGCTGTAGGGTCTGCTCTGAGCCTTGGAGCTATCTGCAAGCAGAGGGTGTTGTTCCATCAAAAGGGGATCACCTTCAGCTGGCCACACCATTGTTTTCCAGTTGTTCAGTAACTGAGGGATCTCAAAGCTTGCCTTCATTTCAATCTTGCTTATAGTTTCTATATTCTCAAAATCTTTTGCCAGACAATCGTATTGATAAGGCTTTCCTGTTTCATCTTCCCCAACAAACGTGAGACAGTTTCTTGTTGGGGCTTCTCAGGTTTGGTGTTGCTGAAATGGCTTCCTGAGATATTAAAAAATCTTTTTTTCCCCAGCCCCACAAACAAACAAGAAATCAAGATTCCTGGGCTCTGCTTTTCAAGGTTGTTTATTTTCTGTTATCTATCACATTCTTTCTCTGACCTGCTGAGGTCTGTCCAGCAGGTTGGGTTGAGGCACACTGACCACCTTGGGGTGGTGCTGGTTTTTTATACTAAGATCTATGTGTACTTTATTTACAATAATTTTCCAATACCCATCACCCATGTTAGACAGTCTGTCTCTACTCTAAACCAATCCAGAAGTGCCACCAGCACAGCAGAAGATGGAGGACAAGAAAAACAAAGACAGGACACACCCAGATTCCTCCATCTTGCCTCTTGACCCCCCATTCTAAAAACCCCAAAATTCTACTTTTTCACCTTGTGATAAATTCACTATCATTCTATTCAAACTCTTGTGGCTTGTAAATCCTCACACAAAGCTGATAATTTTTTCCATGGGCTAAAATCAAAGGCACAGGTGTCTGTGACTCTGTGCCAAGGTCTCTGAGCCCCCTGGCAGGGTCCTGAGTCATGCAGGGCAGCCAGAGGAATGTCCTGGGTTCCAGCAGGGACTCAGATGTTTATCAGTTCTTATCTCTGTCACAGTCTCACAAACCCTGAGTTCTGCAGCACTTCACTCTGACAAACTAAAAATGGAGCCCTGGCTCTCTCTACAAAGCCTTTTAAGGCCTGTAAAAAATAATAATGATAAACTGTCCAATTAAGAAATGACACCTAAATTATTTTTACTTTTAATCTAATAACCAGCCACCCATGCCCACAATGGGGACTTTTTTATCCAATGACGCAAAACCACCCAAACCCATGGAGAAGAAGGTGAGGAAGGAGCAGCCTCCACCCTAAAACCTCCATCTTGCTTTCTATATATTCCTGTATTCTAAACCCTTCAGCTCTGAGTTTCCCACCCTGTGATCTCACACACTTCTGTTCAAACTCCACCCCCACAATCCCAGTTCTGTCATTCCATTCTGGAAGCTTCTCCAGGGCCTCAGGTCAATGCAGTGTTCTCTTGGTGGTCAGTGCTTGTCAGCACAGAAAGTCTTAAAATTCTCAATATCCAGGGTTCCAGCAGTGCCCCAGCTTGGAAGCATCCAGGTGAGTGCTGGGCACTTGATGTGTTGCTGCCAGGATGAGGAGGAAACTTTTAAAGCAGGAACTAAAATTTCTGGGGTGTTAAAGGCAAGGAAGGGGCAATTTTTGCTTCATTTGTCCTGTGAAATGAATGGATGAGACATTGACATCTAGGACAACGTGCTCCTGACCTCTCATTTCTTTAAAAATATTATTATTATTATTATTATTATTATTATTATTATTATTATTATTATTATTATTATTATGTGTTAAGAGGTGTGTGAATGAATGAAGAAAAGCTTATGCCATCCATGATTTTCATTTCATACAGTCCCAGAATGGTTTAGGTTGGAAGGAACCTTAAAGATCCTCCAGTTCCAACCCTTTGCCATGGGCAGGGATAACATCCACCAGACCAGGTAGCACCATCCAACCTGGCCTTTAGTTTGTTAAAGGAAACACACCCTAGTTAACCCAAAAATCTCCTTTTTTCTCCCATTGCCAAACTGTGATAGGTTCAGCACAGAAACACTTGGCTGTTCTTTGCAAAGCTGCAGAGGGTCTCATGTTGGAGGTTGGAAAGAGATTTGAATCTGTCCTGGAGAGTTCTTCCAGTCCTGGTATTAAACAACTGTTAAATCAGCAAACTGGATCTTGGAAAACAGAGGGGTTTTCTGTTCAGTCACCTCTGTGATGCCTCAGGTTTAGCTTTTCTATTTTTCAGGTTCTGTGCTGCTTTAGTGTGTGGGGCTGGGCTTCACATTATGGGATGGTGAGCTCTGTGCACAGAGTAGGGAGACAAAACAATTCCTGCTCCAGCTGGGCACCAAGGACAAATGACCCCAATCTCAGCCCAGGAGCACAAACCCCGTGGGCTGGAGAGAGAAAAACAAGCAGGGTGGGAGTGCCTGGGCTAAAGCTGGAATGGGACAATGAACTGCAAGGTGCAAATGGAGCAGAACTGATCCCAGGGAGAGACCCCGTGCCCGGCCGTGCATTTTGGGGCCATTTTGGTTCATCTTGGGTGCAGCCCTGGCTGGGCTCTGGTGCTGCCCAAGGTGGGTCCATGGAGGAGATGCTTTAATAAATCCCTGCTTTATTCTGTAGCTCTGTCTAGTCTTTGGTCTAGGTCAGCCTTCCCAAGGCATCCCCTGCTGCTCAGGGAAGCAGCCCCTGAGCAATCTGTGTGTGCAGAGCCCAGAGCAGCCCCAGTTTGTACCAACATTCTAACTGAATATCAGAATAGGAACACCCCAAATTCCAGCTGTTGGTGGTTGACCCTGCAGGCTGCCAAACTTACAGCTGTTGGTGTTTACCCTGCAGGCTGCCAAACGGGAGCTGGAGAGGCAGAGGCAGCTGGAGTGGGAGCGCAACCGGCGGCAGGAGCTGCTGAACCAGAGGAACAAGGAGCAGGAGGACATCGTGGTGCTCAAGGCCAAGAAGAAAACCCTGGAGTTCGAGCTGGAAGCTCTGGTGAGTGGTGGAGCAGCAGCTCAATCATACAAGTGTCACCACATTTCACAGAGAAAAGCAAGGCACAATTCTTCCCAAGGATATTTCTGGGTTTTGTATTCTCTGAACCTCAGAGAAAGGAAAAACAATTCTTATCTCATTTGCTGTGCCTGTGTTTGTGCAAAAGTAAAATGCAATATAGAAATTATTTACCCAACATAATAATATTTTGTTTCCTTGGCCTATCAGCGCCAAGTGTGTATCAGGACTGTCACTGACAGTCACAAAATGCTGTGCAGTTGTGCAGTTGAGTGCTTGGCAGATTCAGTTTAGATGTAATGTAATATAGTGTAATATAATATAAAATAATATAGTATCATAAAGTAATTAATTAACCTTCTAATAGGATGGAGTCAGCTGCACCATTCCCTCCCCTTGTTGGTGCTGTCCTGCAAAATCAGTACACAAGCACAGCCTGGTGGTCCCTGTGCCCTGGCTCAGGTTGTTTCCTGTTTTCTGGAATTTCCACCACTGATATTTCTCTTAGTGTCACTTGAGGTGTTTTTATCCCAGTTGAGATCCCAGAAAATGTCACTATGTAGGAGAAAAGGCCACGTTTTGTCTGGGGAGAGCCTTAAACACTTTTTCCTGAAAAAAATATTTTTTCAGATGTCCTGTAAATTTTCCTATCTCATCTATAGAGGACAGACTAAAGATGTAAATGAGTTTTAGAAAAGGAGTTTTTAAAACAAGTGTTTAGATCCAGACTTGCACAACCAAACATTTTGGTAAAAAAAATTTACTAAATAGATGTTCTTCTTTTCTTTTAAAGAATGATAAAAGGAACCAGTTGGAGGGGAAGCTCCAGGATATCAGGTGTCGGCTGTCGACCCAAAGACAAGAAATTGAAAGTACAAATAAATCCAGAGAACTCAGAATTGCAGAAATCACCCATTTGCAGCAGCAGCTACAGGTGAGGAAATGTTCTCTAATTTTATTCTTAGCCTTGAATTTTGACCTCCTCAAAACCATCAATATCCTGGGCAAACTTGGAATGAGCTGTTCCTCACACTTAAGGATAATTTGTCATTCCTGTAAATTAATAAATGAATGTCCTTCAGAGGCGCCAGGCACTGCTTCCTGCACTTGCAGGTGTGTCTGGGGTTATCCCTTCATCCTCCTGGGCTCCTGCTGTGGGGAGCAGGAAATGCTTTGGCTGCAGGTGGTTCTGGGGGGAGGAAAAGGAAATTGTCCCCTGGAAATTTTGCAGAACTGACTGCAGTGAAGTGGCTTCTTGATGGTTCTTTTTAATTACAAAAAATAATTGACTTTGGAAATGGAAACTCCCAGTGAAACCAGGGAGTTGTTGGTCTAAGCCTGGCATTTGCCTTTCTTACTGAAATTCTGAAATTACTGAAATTCTGTCACATGAGAGCTGCAGCCTTTAGTGAAAGAATATTCACTGTAGTTTGTAAGGGTTTTTTCCACGGGCTGTAGTATTTGATTCAGGATTTTTTCTCTTTATTAAATACTGCCCAGGGCTTGAAATTAATTCTTGGCTGGTCATGGGGGCTCTCAGTGTTTGTTCCACTACAGAGAATCTCACACTTAGGGAGCTGAGGTGTAAAACCTGGCTTAAAACCTAATCCTGCTGCTTTATTATAAAAATTAGTGATTAAGCTAAAAAGTAATTAGTTATTAAGTCAAAAATAAAATTAATTAAATATAATTTCTTAGTGAAATAATTTTTCCTTTAAAAAATTTATAAAGACAGATACAAAACAACTTTTTAACTTATTAATAAAATACTGTAAAACTCACAATGTATAAAATTATAATATAAATAAAAAATAATAAACATCTGAATCCAAACACAAAATACCATCTTAAACACTTTCAATGCCAACCCTAACAAAAACAAACAAAAAAAACCAAACCAACATTTAGTGGTGCCCTGTGTGAAGATCAAACTCACAACCTTCAGATTATTAGACTGGTTTTGTGAGGGTCTGTGCCTTTTAAAAAATTTAAATAAATGTAAATGTATTTAAATTTGAGTATTATAATAATACGTTATAAAGAATAATTTTTTTATTATAAAAATTATAAATTTTATCCCAGCTTCACCCCTGCTTTCCCTGGCAGTCATTCTGTTGGGATTTGGGCTTTGGGGTGCTTTGGCAGCAGAGGCTGTGGCTGTGTGGTGATGCCTGCTCTCATTGATCTCCACCACTGATATTTCCCTTAGTGTCCCCTGAGGTGTTTTTATCCCAGTTGTGATCCCAGAAAATGTCACTACTCAGGAGAAAAGGCCACATTTTGTCTGGGGAGAACCTTAAAGCTTTTTCCTGAAAAAAAATTTATTTTTTCAAATATTCTGTAAATTTCCCTGTCTCATCTGTAGAGGACAGACTGAAGATGTAAATGGCTCCTATAAAAAAGGAGATTTTCATCCTCTCAACTCTCAAAAAGGTTATAAAGTCAATATTGTCATTATCTTTGTAGGGTGATGTATCTTCATTGGAAGTAGTTTTGTTTAATACATCTGACACTTGCTGTGGGAAGATGAGTTCATTCAGAGGAGTAATTATCCTTCAGCCTGTTAATTACTGCCAAGATGCAGTTTCATGAAGCTTGTGGGAGAAGTGGTGTCCCAGTTAGTGCTGGGGATGAGGATGTGAGCCATTCTCTGGCTCTGTGCTGCTAACAGGGGTCTCAGCAGATGCTGCTCCCCAGACACTGGGCTGTGCTGGAAACACCTGCAGGCATTATTGACCTCCTTGCTGAGCACCTGGGCTCCCAGGTGATTTCAGGAGAATTTTCCCTTGTCCAAGGGGCAGGAGCTGGGTTTTGATTTCCCCTCCATGTGGGACATTGCTCAACTCTCGGCCATTTCTTGTTGCACCAGTTTCCAGAGTTTGTGATGCTGTTAATTTCTTTCATCTGTTTCTTCAGTATGTGGAATCCATGTGGTGGGTGTTCTTGGCTAGATGCTCATTCCATGCTTGTCTGGGCTTTCAGGAAGCAGGACTTGACCTTCAGGGTGCCTTGGCATTCTCTGTCCTTACACACTCCCCAAACTATTCAGTGCATTGAGTAATCTGGGATGTTTGGAAGCGTTCTGGCCTTTACAAACAAAGCAGCTGATGTTGTGATCACATTCCACCCTCAAATGCTGTCCTGTGGTGCTTTTTGTACTTGGAGAAGGAGAATTTCTGTTTCATGTTGATGTCCATTCTGCTGCTTGGTTGATCTGCAGCCTTCTCAGAGCCACAGAAACCCAGAGGGGTTGGGTTTGGAAGGGACCTTAAAGCTCATCCACCCTGCCATGGGCTGGGAACCTCCCACCAGAGCAAGGCTATAGATTGTGTGTATTGCTGATTCCCATTTGTTCCAGGCAGACAGAAGTCCCAGGATGGCAGTCACAGAATGTCCTGAGCTGTAGGGACCCCCAGGGATCCCCCAGTGCCAGCCCTGCCCTGCCCAGAGCCCACCCAGCCCAGCCTGGGCATCCCTGGCAGCGCTGGCCAAAGGCTCCTGGAGCTGTGGCAGCCTCGGGGCCGTGCCCATTCCCTGGGCAGCCTGGGCAGTGCCAGCACCCTCTGGGCAGGAACCTTGCCCTGCTCTGCAGCCTGAGCTGGCCTGGCCCAGCCCCAGGCGCTCCCTGGTGCTGTCCCTGTCCCAGAGCAGAGCTCGGAGCTGTCCCTGCGCTGCCCCTCGGGAGGAGCTGCAGCCCCGGGGAGCTCTGAGCTCAGGCTGCTCCAGGCTGGGCTGCCCAGGGCACCTCGGGGGCCCCTCCTGACCCTTCCCCAGCCTCCTCTGGACCCTTCCCAACAGCTTCTGATCTTTCATTGAGACACCCAGACCTGTCCCAGCACTGGAGGTGAGGCTGTCCCAGGGCAGGGCAGGGTTGGGGTGTCCAGCTTTGGGATGTCCCTGGGGGGCTGGGGGAGCCCTGCAGCTGTGAGGGACACATGCAGCTCCTCATAATCTAACCTGGAGCTTATCTGAATTCTGCTACTTTGCTGCTTGTGAATTCCTAAGGTCCTTGGCTGCTGTGTGCTGTCTCAGGGTATTTTCTGGAACATCAGGAGCTCACAGGAGGCTGCAGTTTTGCATAATGCTCAGAGCTGAGCTGGGCACTGCAGGGCCCATCAGGGTCTGGCAGGAAGAAACTGGGACAGCCCAAAGCCATGGCAGGGCAGTCAGTCCTGGCTTTAACCAAAATTAAAACTTTTTGTGGAATTGTGGGATCACAGAATGACTTGTGTTGGGATGGACTTTTAATCCCAGCCAGTGCCACCCCTGCCATGGCAGGGACACCTCCCACTGTCCCAGGCTGCTCCCAGCCCCAGTGTCCAGCCTGGCCTTGGGCACTGCCAGGGATGGGGAGCCCAGGACACCCCTGGGGCTCACTCTGGTGTTCAGGGATCAGGGGACATTTATTCTTAGCATGGTGTGATGTCATTTGCAATCCTCCATGACAAATTGAAGCTGTCAGCTGCTTGGTTCCTCAAAAGCCTGCAGTTGCAGAGACCTGCTCAGAGAAGTTCCAGGGTTTGTGGGAAAGATGGGATGCTGATTTTCAGGTGCTGTTTCACCTCATGCTGCTGAAGGTGTTTTGGCAACTTGAGCTGGGAGGTCCAGGCTTCAGAAAAGTGTGTGAGGTGGCACTTCATGCTCTGGAAAGGGCCAGGGTTCTACAGGAAATACATTTATAGGATCCTCCTGTGGTGGTGTTCACAGGGGTCCCAGGACATGGGAAGAGATGAGAATTGGCTCCATGTTTCAGAAGGCTGATTTATTATTTTGTGATATATATTATATTAAAAGAAAATGATATATAAATTTATACTAAATAATAGAAGAACAGATTTCATCAGAAGGAATGGAATGGAATGGAATGGAATGATAATAAAATCTTGTGAGTGACCAGAGAGTCCGAGCCAGCTGACTGTGATTGGCCATTAATTAAAAACAACCACATGGGACCAATCCCAGATGCACCTGTTGCATTCCACAGCAGCAGATAATCATTGTTTTTCTTTTCCTCTGAGGCTTCTCAGCTTCTCAGGAGAAAAAATCCTAATGAAGGATTTTTCATAAAATATGTCCAGAACATCCTCCAAAGTGAGAGGATCTTCTGCAGGGACCCCTGCAACACACAGGGCTGTGTTTTACACACATCCTCTGCAGGGACCCCTGTAACACACAGGGCTGTGTTTTACACACATCCTCCAAAGGGACCCCTATAACACAGCACTTCACAACCTTCCAACCACGTGCTGACTTTGAGATCAGAACCCTCTGCCAAGAGCTCAGCATGGAGAGGTCAAAGGACTCAGGGACTGTCATCCCACGGGGCTTGTGTTTCATGGCTTTTGGCCAGAATATATTCCTTTAAAAGGAAAGTCTTTATTTTCTCTTCCTGTAAATGTTTGTCTTTCTATTCCTGACCTAAATTACTAATCATTAACACTGTTGTTCATATTATTAATTAACTATTACTGGAGGGGACAGCCAGGGCAGGCTCAGCTGGGCCAACAGCAGGAATTTGCCCATGGAAAGGGAGCTCAGGCCTTGGCAGGGGCTGCCCAGGGAGCTTTGCAGTGCCCATCCCTGCAGGTGTCCCCTGGAGGTGGCACTGAGTGCTCTGGGCTGGGGACAAGGTGCCCACGGGGCACAGCTGGCACTGCATGGGCTGGCAGGGCTGTGCCAGCCCCAGGGATTTGGGATTCTGTGTTTCATTTATTAAAATCAGAATTAAACATTCTGTAAGTGCCTGTTTGAACATTTCCTCAAATTTAGCCTTGTCTACCTGCCCTCAGTTTGGGTAATTCAATATTCAATGAGATTCAGATCAGTTCCATGACTGACAGAGAATGTCTGGGATCTGTGGGGGTGTCACACAGGCAGTGCTTGGATAAGATCACAACACAAAGGAGGGAAACAAGCAATAACACATCATTCACTGAGGGAACAAGCAGAAATGAAGATGAGAGCTGTGGTGGCTGCAGTTTCCCTCTCTCACCTTTGTGCCTGGTTCTGTTTTGTTTTCCCTGGCCCTGTCTGTGCTCCAGGAGTCCCAGCAGATGCTGGGCAGGCTGATTCCAGAGAAGCAGCTGCTCAATGATCAGCTCAAGCAGGTCCAGCAGAACAGTTTGCACAGTGAGTAGATTTTGGGGCATGCCTGAGCTGGGCCAGGGCACATTCCCTCACTGGGGTGTCCCCTGGGATCGCTCTTTGTGTTGCAAGATGCAGATGGGAAAATGTTGCTTTCTGTGACCTAAAGAGAAGAAAATACTGACTTGACCATGTGTTCCAAACCAGGGGATTCCCTGCTCACCATCAAAAGAGCCTTGGAAGCCAAGGAACTGGCACGGCAGCAGCTCCGGGAGCAGCTGGATGAGGTGGAGAAAGAAACCAGATCTAAACTGCAGGAAATTGATATTTTCAATAATCAGCTGAAGGTAACCCAGGGCTCCTTAAGCCTTTCTGAATGTTCTGTTAATTCTTTTCTAACCTGACTGTGGGGGAAAAAATGAGCTGAAATGATTAAAAGTCAAATGAGCTAAAATGACAAAATGTCCATTTGGGGAGTAGTCTCAATCTGTCTGTTGAGGATTTAATTTAATTTTTATTTTATTTAAGAAAATGCTGCTCAGCTTTCAAACTCAGGGTTTGACTCAATTTAATCTGCAGAGTCTCTTCAGGAGGAGATTTGAGCCCTGATTCCGAGTGTGTGATTGCCAAAATGAAATTACCAATTTCTGTGCTTTTCATCCAGGAAGGGCAGGACAAGGTCAGCACATCTGCTGGAATCAGGAGTTCAAATTGAAATCTTGAATAGAAGAGACTTGATTTTCTGCTGCCACCCAGAATTGTTATCTGCTGTCTGTGTGCTCCTGCTTGTCCCTGAGTGTAGCTGCCTGTGGTTTGTGGTTTCATGCTTTACTGCTCAGTCTTTGTTAAAACTGTGATTTTTTTTGTGTGTGTGTATTTCTGCTCTAGCAATGTCAGGGTTCTGCAGAGAGAAGTTGGAAATCAGTCTGTAGTTACAAACTTTTAATAGCATTCATTTTTTTAATAAAATATTGCAATGTTCAAGTACTTTATCTGCTAATTCCACTGGTGGGTTCTCCTGAAAGCTGACCAAAAATGCTCAATTTCCTGCAAGGTGTCACAAATTGTATTCCAAATATTCAGCAGGAAAATCACTGTGACAGAGCCATTAATGGAGTTGTTATGAAAATTGATCAACTGGGATTAAATCAAACAGTTTAGGATGGAAGGTGGAGTTGAATTTAAGCAACAAATAGCTTGTTTCAATTGGAGTTATTAATAGTTATAGGAAAAATTAAAAGCGAGGCCCTGTTTTAAGGTTCATTTGAAGATGACTCTCCCAGTCTGAGACAGGGAAGATGGAAGGGGAGAATCTTTGCAGAGTCAGACACAGGACAAACAAAAAGGGCACAATCTATATTTAAGAGAAAATAGAATGGTCTAATCCTTGATTAGTTAATACTTGAGGTTTAAGCCTCACTTGGTTTTTCTTCATATGTGGTTTTTGGATACATCTTACCATGTTGTGCTTCTTGGGTATTATTTTTTTTAATAGGGTCCTTTAAAAGGGATAAATTGAACCAAAGGATATTCATTCTAAAATTAGTGCCTGTATTGGTTTGATCATAAATTACCAAAACATAAATGGGAAAGGGGTGAACAGTCTTGGTATTGTGACAGCAGAAAAAACAAACAAAGAGACAAACAAAAAAACCCAAAAACAAAACCAAAAAAAAACTAACAACCCAGACCAACAAACCAGTCCCCCAAAACTCAATCTTTTAAATATTGAAGGATTGCACTTCCCAGATAACAAAGTGATGGTAATTAAAAATTGAAGTTGCCCATTAAGCACAGATTTATCAGCATGTGGCAGGAATCCAGGAATGCCTTGACCAAAGGTAAATGATTTTACATTTAACAGGAGAAGAGGTTTCAATCAATTGATGAGGAGTTGTGGAGACACTTCTTTGGGAAGAGCAGGTCTCCTCTGGCCTGAGGAGATTGTGGGACTCACCTGCCAGGAGCAGATCAGGAGGAGCTGTCAGTGGGGATTTCTGCCTTGCTGACCTTCCTGGGCTTCCTTGGAAGGGCTGAGTTGAGGAGGGGCAGTCACAGAATCCCAGAATTGTCAGGGTGGGAAGGGACCTTCAGGATCCCCCAGTGCCACCCCAGCATCACCCCAAACCCTGTCCCCAAGGGCCACATCCAGACACCTCCAGGGGACACCTGCAGGGATGGGCACTGCAAAGCTCCCTGGGCAGCCCCTGCCAAGGCCTGAGCTCCCTTTCCATGGGCAAATTCCTGCTGCTGGCCCAGCTGAGCCTGCCCTGGCCCAGCCTGAGGCCGTTCCCTCTGCTCCTGTCCCTGTTCCTGGCAGCAGAGCCCGACCCCCCCGGCTGTGCCCTCCTGGCAGGGACTTGTGCAGAGCCACAAGGGCCCCTGAGCCTCCTTTGCTCCAGGCTCAGCCCCTGCCCAGCTCCCTCAGGAACTCTCCATTCCCTGCCCAGCTCCCTCAGGAACTCTCCATTCCCTGCCCAGCTCCCTCAGGAACTCTCCATTCCCTTCCCAGCTCCCTCAGGAACTCTCCAGCCCCTTCCCAGCTCCCTCAGGAACTCTCCAGCCCCTTCCCAGCTCCTCAGGAACTCTCCATTCCCTGCCCAGCTCCCTCAGGAACTCTCCATTCCCTTCCCAGCTCCATTCCCTGCCCTGGACAAACTCCAGCCCCTGCTGTACTGTGGAACTGAGCAGTGGGAGCTGAATTCAGAGATTCTCCCTTTTGTAGTTTCTCAAGATGTGCAAGGCATATTTTGGTGGGCCTGGAGGATTTTATAACTGAATTTAAAACCCTAAAAAGGCACATGGATTTTTGTGGGCTCAGCATAGAAGGGATAGAGAAAGCACTCAGAAGCTGCTGAGTGCAGCAGTGATTCCATGGCTCTTGTTCTTCATGGAACCATGGAATGTCCTGAGCTGAAGGGACCCCCAGGGATCCCCCAGTGCCAGCCCTGCCCTGCCCAGAGCCCACCCAGCCCAGCCTGGGCATCCCTGGCAGCGCTGGCCAAAGGCTCCTGGAGCTGTGGCAGCCTCGGGGCCGTGCCCATTCCCTGGGCAGCCTGGGCACTGCCAGCACCCTGGGATTTTGTGCCCAAGGCCAGCGAAGGCTTTCCTGGAATCCTGGATTTACTGGGATTTGTGTCAAGTGGAAGTTCTCCACCCACAGAGAACACACTGAGGTGATCACATCACTCCAAACCAGGTCTTTATGAACTCCCATAATATACATTATATAGATACCACATGATGTCTCATATCAGTGATCACATCACTCCAAACTAGGTCCTTATGAACTCTCACATACAATTACCCAAAAAATCAAAAATCTGTGACAACTTTTAGGAGCCACCACTGGGAAAGTGGCTGACATTGACAATAGGTAGAAATTGGCTTGTAAATAATACTAAATTAGTAATTTCCCTAAATAGCAGAAGAACATGTTGAGTTCTCAGTTCCTGGCTGTGTCCTGTGGTGCCATCTGTGTGATTATCCATTATCCAGGCAGCTGGATGATGCTCACAATGAAATGGGGCATTTTTCAAATTGTGTCTCAACAATTCCACCACATCTGAGCTCTGAATATGATAAAGGTTTCTTGTAAATTGAGGGATAATAGGTCAAGATGAGAAAGATGGAAGTCTTCCTTTTTAAAACGCATTTTTATCAAACAAATAAATTTCAAACTCTGGATTTAATCAAGGTAATTTAGTTTACCAGGCAACTTTTCCAAACCACAGCAGTTTACACGATAGTCTGGATTTGTCTCCATGTTTTTATGTTCTGTAATAAGTGAATACTTCATACAAGTGTTAAATTACATCATCTTTGCTGTGTGTCTTAATACCATAGGGGAGTGATCAGGGAGATAAGTATTTTTTTCTGCTGAATCTTTTTGTCATCTCTCCAAAACAACTGATTTCAGTTCCTTCTGATGAGCCCTTTGGAGTGGGAAGTATTCATAGATTTTGGTGCATTTCCACCAACAGCTTTCAGGCTTGCAAAATGCTATTAATATTTCAAATCAGGTCATTTGAATTGTAGTGCTGGATAACTTGGGGTAGAGCCACTTGGTTTCAGGAGATTGCTGCAGCTTCTTTGGCTGCTCAGGTATCCTTTCAAATGGGATTTGGGGCAGGTTATGATACAAGATAACCTCTGGTGGATTGGGCTGGATTTGGCTATAAAGTGACTGAGTCTGTTACAAGGTTGAAAGTTTGGCCACTTCTTTATGTTTTACGGTTGAAGGAGTGAAATTTCTGTGCTCTTTTAAAATCTCAGCCTAGAGATCTAATAATTGCTGTTGATGGAGGTATCAATGAAATGGAGCTTTGCACTTGTTTATTTTGTGATCATGGAATGGTCTGGGTTGGAAGGACCTTGAATCCCACCCAGTGCCACCCCTGCCATGGCAGGGACACCTCCCACTGGCCCAGGCTGCTCCAGCCTGGCCTTGGGCACTGCCAGGGATGCAGGGGCAGCCCCAGCTGCTCTGGGCACCCTGTGCCAGGGCCTGCCCACCCTCAGGATACAGAATTCCTCCCCAACATCTCTGGATCCAAACTGAGCCTCCCAGCTCCAAGCACCAAATGCCCCTTTGCTGTAACATGGAAGAATCCAGAATTTCTTGCTGCTGCTCCTGCCCAGAAGCACACAAGGGCTGAGTTCATGTTTGTGAAATGGTTGTGCTGAGAATTCTTTCCCAGTGCCTGGCAGAAGCAGAGGCCCCCAGTGGGCTGAGCTGTCCCAGTGCTGTCCGTGTGTCCTGTGGCTGTCAGTGCTGTGTGTCAGTGTCAGCAGGGCACTCCTGCTCCCAACCCTCTTTACATCTCAGCATTTCTTTCTTCCAGTCAGTGGCAGTGGAAGAGGCAATGCTGCAGTGCCTGGCTCTCCTCCTGGGCTGCATCCAGCACTTACACTCCTTCCCCAAGGTCTCCATGGCCTGCTCAGGCAGGACCCAGCTCTCTCTGAGCCTCCTCCAGTTATGTGCTTCACTTTCCCTAAGCAGATGAGTGTGCAGTGTTTCACTGAGTCAGTGTTTGCTGAGGGGTGCCAGCACCAAACCCAAACCACACAGAAGAGTTTAGCATTAGATTTTTATCTAATCCTTATGCCTGTGTGAGGAGTGTGCCTTGAATTGCAACTTGGGCACAGTTTTAGTGAGTTGGTTTTGTCTTTTGCTTATCTGGAACTTCAAGAGTTTAAGTAAATTGCCTGTTTTGGTCATGATGGACAGAATTTTTAAAAAGCAAACACCTGCATGGGAAGTATCCCTGCTCATCACTGTAATCTGTGAATCCAGGTAGGAGAGGGGTGGCAGCTGCCTTCCTTTGCCCAACACCCCCAGGATGGGGTGAAGGGAGGAATTGGCTGCCAAAGCAGAGGCTTTGGGAGCTGGGGAATGGGCAGGAAAGGGTTACTCTGGAAAAGCTTCAGGGAGCTCAGAGCTGCAGGGTCCTTTCCTCTGGGAGCAAATGCTCTGCTTGTCTCAGGGGGAGATCTGATGGAAACCTTGCATTGTAATCCCTGAACATCCCAAGTCCTGTTGTCTTTCTGTCAAAAATGCACAACCTGGGCCAAAACAACTCCACTTCTTCCTTGAAAGTTGTTGTAGCAAATGACTTGGCTGTGTATAGTGAATATTGAAATGCTGCAATTCCTCTTCAATACTATGAATGTGGCTGTTGTAACACCTCAAACCCTCCTTGTTGCTCTGTTTGGGTTTAAATGCCAGGGGAACAATTGCTCTGCTTTTAAGGTAAGGCATTCCTGATCCAGGAATGATCAAAGCCTTGGGCTGCTCTGGTGGTGTTCACAGGGGTCTCAGGAAGAGGGAAGAGATGAGAATCTTGACTTCATGCTTCAGAAGGCTGATTTATTATTTTATGATAGATACTATATTAAAATGATGTATTAAAACCATAGAAGAAAGGATTTCATCAGAAGGCTTGAAAGGAATAGAAAGGAATGATAATAAAATCTTGTGACTGACCAGAGTCCGAGCCAGCTGACTGTGATTGGCCATTAATTAGAAACAACCACATGAGACCAATCCCAGATGCACCTGTGGCATCCCACAGCAGCAGATAACCATTGTTTACATTTTGTTTCTGAGGCCTCTCAGAAAAGATCCTAAAAAAGGATTTTTCATAAAATATGTCAGTGCCAGGCTGCCTTTGGAATTGCAGCACAGGAGGGGGAATGCCCAGCTGGGAGCTGTGTCTGTGCAGGAGGAGTGTAGGAAGTGTCCTGGCTGTTGGGGTGTTAGCAGAAACTGTGGGAGATCCTGGCTCTTCCACCCCCATCCTCCCACTTGGCAAAGCAACGTTGCCCAGCAGATCTTTGTTTCCTCCTGGCTGACCCAAAAGGGATGTGTATGGGATTTTTTCATCTCCAAAAATGCTCCTCCAGTGCCAGCACTATGAACTAGATTTGGTTTTCTTAACACACAGTTCTGTCACAGAAAAATCCTTCCACAGAACACTGACCCAGCACATCAGCATGGCTGGGAGGGAATAGTGTGTTAGCGTCTGTGGAAAACTGAAATGATTCTTAAAATGTCTCTTTAATTCCAGCTTCTCTGGGAACTGGTTCTCTCTTTAATGATGCTGAGCTCAGTTTTCACTGAATTTAAAACTGAGGAGCATTAATGAAATAAAGCTGAGACCTGGGCCACCAGGATCAGCTTCACTTTTGAAGCTTTCAGCCCTCTATCCAGTGGGTTTGAATCACTTCCATTTCTTTTTTTGTTTCTTATGCAATTTTCTCATTTGAGTCAGTGCATGAGGAATGAAAACTTCCTGTGGTTTGTAGATTGTGAATTTCTGAAAAAACATCCAAATACTTCCAGGATTAACTGTTTCAGTCTCACCTGTACCATATTTTCATGATAAGATACCAATTCTTGAAGTGAACTATTTTCAGTGAAAATCCTCAGTGGTCATAGGTAAATTTTCCCTTTTTCTACTGTAATGCTGAGGAGTTCAGATGCAAAATTCCAGGAGATGCAAAGAAATTCCAGATAAAAGTTGGATTTGTGTTAATAGGTGTTAATGCAGAGAACAAATCTTGGGGAAAATATTATAGTATTATTATCATTATTATTATTTATATTCTAATTTTTCCAGGCAATTGAAGAAAAGCTGACTTATATATTATTGGTCTCTGTACCATGACTCATCCCAAAGACATTTCTTAAGGATTTCAATCTCCTGTATATAAATCAGCCCTGAAGGTTCTTTAGTAAATCAGCATTAATTGGCAAATGAACCTGATTAAGAGTTGCTGTTGTGAGAGCTCAGAGGGCAGATTTGTGTATGGAATTCAATAAATGGATTCCATAAACCAACAAACAAAACAGAAGTGACTGTTCAGATTAAGCTTTGTCCATTTTTTAGAGTCCCATTTAAAGGATTTCTGGTTTCCTAACCCTTTAATGGATAAAAATAGGAAAGCAGTAGGTGGTTTATAGACCCTGGGAATGAACCTGAATTATCTGCATTTGGCAGGAGTGTGACTTTGAGAGATCCCCAGCCACTGCCAGGTGTTGTCCCCTCCCAGGGAACTCTTTGGGGCCATCAGTTCTGATTCACAGAGTGGATTTTTACACCTGTTTGTCTTTTTTTAATTCAGGAGCTGAGAGAAATCCATAACAAACAGCAGCTCCAGAAGCAGAAGAGCTTGGAAGCTGAGAAGTTGAAACAGAAGGAGCAGGAAAGGAAGACAGTGGAGCTGGAAAAGCAAAAAGAAGCTCAGAGGTAACAAACTGCTTTAGTGGAGCCCTAAATGTAACACCTCCCCTGGCACTCCTGGAAAATATTCCTGATTCCTGTCTGCCCAAACCTTCCAGGGATGCAGATGAGGTTTGTGTCCTCCATTGCCACCCTCTAATGTTGGGAAGTGGATTGGTTGGCCAGCAGCAGGAATTTGCCCATGGAAAGGGAGCTCAGGCCTTGGCAGGGGCTGCCCAGGGAGCTTTGCAGTGCCCATCCCTGCAGGTGTCCCCTGGAGGTGGCACTGAGTGCTCTGGGCTGGGGACAAGGTGCCCATGGGGCACAGCTGGCACTGCATGGGCTGGCAGGGCTGTGCCAGCACCAGGGGTTTGGGAATTCCATGAATTATTTTTTCCTCCCACTGTTTTTGATCAGGAATTGACATTGTCCTTGGGCAAGGTCTGTCCTTTGCAGCACACCCAGTGTGTGAGGAGCAGTTCCTTCCCAGGCTTTTGGCTCTGATTCTGAAGGAATTCCAGGGCTGGAATAGCCATGGAACAGACTGGAGCACACTGGGCATCCTTCAGATCTTCACAGCTGTCTTTACTGGGGCAAATTGTTTCCAGAAGAGAATATTTATTCATTTGGTGTCCTGTCCTCTGGTGGAGGGGAAGGACTTGTTAACTCTGCCATTTGGGAATAGGAAATATTCCCAATAATTCTCTGGAGTGCTGTGTAAAACTTGCAAATACTTCTCCTTGCCCCTCAACAGGAGGTTAAGGATGGCCAGGTGTCTGATTCCTGCTTTTCTCTGTCTGATTTGCCTGTTTGGAGTCTTACCTTGGGTTGGATCCTCAAGGTCCCTTCCAACCCAAACCATTCCCTGAGTTTGTGATTTCTGGGAATCATTCCCAGTGTGAGGAGATGCTGGGGAGTGATTGATAAGTCACCAAAATGAAGTTAGGGAATGGAAAAGCCCTACAGAGGACTCTTGGTACTGGAGATGACCCAAAAGCTTTGGTGTGAGGGGCTCTGTAGATGACCCAGCAGCTGTGGTGGCTTTGCTGTGAGTGGCTCTGTAGATGACCCAGCAGCTGTGGTGGCTTTGGTGTGAGTGGCTCTGTTGTCCCCACTGTCCCCCAGGCGGATCCAGGACCGGGACAAACCGCGGGGACAGCCAGAGGAGGAACCACAGTGGCAAAAAAAAATCCAGGAAGATGACAAGCAAAAAAGGGAAGAACTCCCCAAGAAGAAGGACAGTGAGGATAAGGGGAAGCAGGAGATGCAGGAGAAGCTGAGCAAACTCTTCCAGCCCCACCAGGAGCCCAACAAGCCCGGCCAGGCCCCGTGGTCCAACGCAGGTAGGGTCCAGCAGCAGGGAGTGCTCTGGGACAGCTCAGTTCTCTTCTCTCTTCCCATTTCACATAGAACAAGGTGGAGTTCAGGGCTGGATTGGGAGTCTTGTTAAAGTAAATAATGCATGGATTGAGCTCCAGGCTCCAAAAATGGTTCTGTTAGGCAGCACTGTTCTTCCCCAAAGGCTGGTGTTCAGCAGAGGGGACAGCACAGCTCTGAGAATGCAGGGCAAGGGAAGGGGATCTCAGCTGCAAGGGGCTGGATGCAAGATGTCAAAACTATTTCTGCAGTTTTTATTTTGGTGTGGGATACATGCTTGTTCACAGTAGGAGCAGTGTGTTTTTCAGAGTAGGAACAATATGTTGTTTAGTCACCCTTTTCCTTTCCTGCCTTCCTTTGTTCACTGGACCAGTGACCTGAAATCTAAAGATTTAATTCCCCTTTTCTGCTCTCCACATTCACTTTCAGCTGAGAGCTTTTTCCCTGCATTGTATCCTGATTTTTGCCTGTAGTGGGAATCCTCCTCTTCCCTCTTAGGTGGCTTGGATACACACAAGAACTGTTTGGGAATGTAAAAGTGGTTTAAATATTTGTCCAAAGGATTGCATCATTTTTATAACTAAATTCTGCCCTGAGCAGCTGTGGACTTCCACAGCAGCTGGGGCTGCCCCTGCATCCCTGGCAGTGCCCAAGGCCAGGCTGGACACTGGGGACAGTGGGAGGTGTCCCTGCCATGGCAGGGGTGGCACTGGGGGGGCTTCAAGGTCCCTCCCAATCCAGGCCATTCTGTGTTTCTAAGATTTTCCCTGTTTTTTAGAGAAGAAAATAATAAGAAAATTGTATTTAAATGATCAATTTTTATGTTTGCCTTGTGTAAAAAGGGGATGAGGTTGTTCTGCAGACTCTGCAGGTTTGGTGACTCTTGTCTCCATTTCCACCCCATTTTCCAAGTGTTTAAAAATCAGGTGGTTTGATTTCTTCTCTCTGTATCTGTGTGTTTCCTTTGCTCAGAGAAAGCTCCTCTAACCATTTCTGCTCAGGAGGATGTAAAAATAGTGTATTATAGAGCTCTGTATCCTTTTGAATCCAGAAGCCACGACGAGATCACCATCCAGCCTGGAGACATTGTCATGGTAAGCAGGAGTTGGGATGTTCCTTGGGAAAAGCCTTCAGCTGCTGCCAGGGCTGCCTTCAGTTCTATGGCAAGAAAGGAAACTGCAAATCCCAAAAATCTGATTGCAGGTGTGTTGGTAGAGAAGAATTTCCAATTTTTCAGGGATGTGTCAGTGGATTGTGTCAAACTCTGAAGCAAGGTTTGGCTTTTGTCTCTCTGAGTTTTAATTCCCTGGTTAATGGCTGCAGGGATTAAGTGGATATTAATACTAATTAATCATTAGTATGTTCTTAACATGCAGAATGAAAATTCCTGGGGGAATTCTTAAATATTGTTCACTGGGAGAAGTGTATTCCCAACTCTGTTCTGTTCTACCCAACAGAATTGAGTTAAAGAGCTTTTACATTTTAGTAATGGTGGATTTTGGAAAAACACACTTTGTAGAGTCCTCTAAATTGTAATTATCATTATTTTAAAACAAACTGTTCTGGGAAATGGAACCTTCTGGGGTTGGTTTGACTTTTTACTTCTTGGGTGTTTGTGGCCTTGGAATGGATTCCTGGAAAATCCAAAGTGAATCCTGGCTCGGTGTCACTGCTGAGGGCTCTGGGGAGGATACAACAGGTTGGAAAGCTGCAGGAAATGGTGCTGGAGAGGAGACTCTGCTGGGAAATGCCAGGATGCCTTGTTTTCCTGGGAAATAGGGGGTGGCATCCTGCCCTGGTTTCACAGGTCATTCTGTGGGCAAGAGTGATCACTGTAAGGCAGACCTGCTGGGAAAATAACAATTTTCCCAGAAGTTATGATTTAAAGAAACATTTCACATATTTTTAAATAGAGATTTGCAGAGAAAATAAAATTTTCCCTCAAATGTGTGATTCTAAGGACCACTGAAATAATTTTTGAAAAGAGATTTGCAGGGAAATAACATTTTTCCCAAAATACACACTTCTGAAGAGCACTGAAATAATTTTAAAGGAGAGATTTGCAGGGAAATAACATTTTCCCCCCCAATACACAATTCTACACTGAAATAGTTTTTAAAGAGAGATTTGCAGGGAAGTACCATTTCTCCCAAAATAAACAATTCTGCAGAGCACTGAAATAATTTTAAGAGAGATTTTCAGGGAAATATCATTTTTTCCAAAACACACAATTCTAAAGAGCACTAAAATAATTTTAAAAGAGAGATTTGCAGGGAAATAAGATTTTCCCCCAGAATCTGTGATTCTAAGGAGCACTACAAATATTTTAAATAGAGATTTGAGACCATCTCAGTCTTGTTGCTTGTGGACTCAATGTTAACCCCTCCAGCCCCAGCAGGGCCACTCCTCTCTGTTGCCTTTATTGAGGTGATTTTGGCCAGAATCACAGCAGCTTCCTGGGGGCTCTGCTGCCCTGCAGGGAGGTTCAAGGGCTGCTCTGGCAGTGCTCAGTGCTGAGCTGTGCTCTCACCATGCCTTGCTTTGCATCCCTGCTTCCCCTGGAGGTGAGCAGGGAGTGGGTGAGTGCTGCCAGGGAGCTCCTCAGAGCTGCTTCCCCTGCACTTCCATGGCTTTGAGCCCCCCAGGGGTCAAATTAACACAGCCCAGCTCCTTATCAGAAGTAATTCAGACACCCAGGAGCAGGGCTGGCTTTTGATGCTGCCTTTGGCTCCTCCTCAGCCCTCCTGTGTTTGTCCTGCGCTTCCAAAGGTGCCCATGGTGCCTTTCCTGGAAAGCAGCAATTTGCAGGCTCAGGGCTGAGGTGAGGCTGCCTGGTGGCATCAGTGCAGCTGCACTCCAGCTGGCAGCTCCCTGTGCCACCACATCCCTGCTCCTTGGACAGCTGTCCTCACACCAATGGAGATCTCCCACCCTGCAACTCAAATCCTGACCCATTCTGGAGCAGGCACGAGGTGCCACCAGAGCCCAGGGCTGGGATCTGGTCCTGGGCTGGGATCTGGTCCTGGGTTGGAATTCCTGGGTTGGAATTCCTGGGCTGGGATTGCTGGGCTGGGATCCTGGGTTGGAATTCCTGGGCTGGAATTCCTGGGCTGGGATTGCTGGGCTGGAATTCCTGGTTTGGAATTCCTGGGCTGGGATTCCTGGGCTGGGATTCCTGCACTGGGATTGCTGGGCTGGGATTCCTGGTTTGGAATTTCTGTGTTGGAATTCCTGGGCTGGAATGCTGGGCTGGGATTCCTTGGTTGGGATTCCTGGGCTGGGATCCCTGCGCTGGAATTTCTGGGCTGGGACTCTTGAGCTGGGATTCCTGGGCTGGAATTCCTGGGTTGGGAATTCCTGGGCTGGGATCCTGGGCTGGAATTCCTGGGCTGGGATTTCTGGGCTGGGATTCCTGGGTTGGAATTCCTGGACTGAGATCTGATCCTGGCTGGGATCTTGCCTGGAGTCCTGCCTGGAATGAGGTTGCAGAGCTCAGGGCAAGCTGGGCCTTTCTCAGAGCTTGGGAATGATCTCTCCAAGGAGATAAACCCCAGCCCTGAGCCCTGGCTGAGGGCACCAGGGAGGAGCAGGAGGAGGATTTCTGCAGGAAGGAAAAGGCTCTGCCAGTCTGGGAGGGCTCTGCTCTGCCCTGCTGCTGGGAAAAGCCTTTGGCACCCCTGGGATCTGGTGCCATGGATTCCACAATTATTCTGGCTTTTTAATTCTCTTATCCTTTCAGTTACTTTATCCTTTCAATATACTTTAAATTTCTTTCACTGTAAATTGAGATTGATTTTAATCCTGGCTATAGCTCAACCAGGCTTTTGTGTGGGAACAGATATTCTTCCCTGAAAAATCTGCAATGAATTCTAATGACAGTTTCTCATCAGTTTTCTTAGTTATTGATTGTTGGAGTTGGATTCAATCTTCTTTGTGATCCACAGAATTAAGGAGTTGTCAGCTGTGGCTCTGAAGTACAGTTGAATAAATAAAAACAACCTCCCACACACTGTAATTCATTATTCAGGTGTATATTTAAAGTATGATTGTGTTTTGGAAAAATAATCTGGGATTGTTGTGGGACTTGTGGGTGGTGGGCATAAAAATTAAAGGAAATCGAAACAAAATAGCTTAAAAAGGTTCAAAGGAATTTATTTAAAATTTCAATACAGTACTGCAAAACCAGATGTGGCTTGTATTTTAGATGAAGAAGAAACCAGGGCTGATATGAATTATGAAGTTAAATTATCCCTCAAAGTGCCTTTTCATGAGTGTGCATGGAGAACTTAATTGTGTTGAATGAACAGAGATGTGTATCCTCACAGGCAGTTTCAGAATTACTGCAGCTCCAGACCCTCTCCTGAAGAGCCATTAACTGCATGGCTCTGAACCCTTTGGGTTGGTTTTTTGTCCTTATGCCTGAAGAATCCCAGAGGTTTCTGTAAGCCTGTGGCTCCCCTCAAAGAGGCTCTTCTAGAGATCTCCACAACCCAGATTTGCCTTTGCAGTGCTGTTTGTTCCCTCTGGCTGGTGATTGCAGCTCCTGCCTGCCTGGGGTGATGATCCCTGTGTGGGTTATTGATTTGGGGTGAGGGTCCCTATGTGTGTTATTGATTTGGGGTGATGATCCCTGTGTGGGTTATTGATTTGGGGTGAGGGTCCCTATGTGCGTTATTGATTTGGGGTGATGATCCCTGTGTGGGTTATTGATTTGGGGTGATGATCCCTGTGTGGGTTATTGATTTGGGGTGAGGGTCCCTATGTGTGTTATTGATTTGGGGTGATGGTCCCTGAGTGGGTTATTGATTTGGGGTGAGGGTCCCTATGTGCGTTATTGATTTGGGGTGATGGTCCCTGTGTGGGTTATTGATTTGGGGTGAGGGTCCCTATGTGCGTTATTGATTTGGGGTGATGGTCCCTGTGTGGGTTATTGATTTGGGGTGAGGGTCCCTGTGTGGGTTATTGATTTGGGGTGATGGTCCCTGTGTGGGTTATTGATTTGGGGTGAGGGTCCCTGTGTGGGTTATTGATTTGGGGTGATGGTCCCTGTGTGGGTTATTGATTTGGGGTGAGGGTCCCTGTGTGGGTTATTGATTTGGGGTGAGGGTCCCTGTGTGGGTTATTCACCTGGGGTGATGATCCCTGTGTGGGTTATTGATTTGGGGTGATGGTCCCTGTGTGGGTTATTGATTTGGGGTGATGGTCCCTGTGTGGGTTATTGATTTGGGGTGAGGGTCCCTGTGTGGGTTATTGATTTGGGGCGATGGTCCCTGTGTGGGTTATTGATTTGGGGTGAGGGTCCCTGTGTGGGTTATTGATTTGGGGTGATGGTCCCTGTGTGGGTTATTGATTTGGGGCAATGGTCCCTGTGTGGGTTATTCACCTGGGGTGATGGTCCCTGTGTGCGTTATTCAGCCCCAGCAGGGGTCACTGATCCCTGTGTGGGTTATTCAGCCCCAGCAGGGGTCACTGATCCCTGTGTGGGTTATTCAGCCCCAGCAGGGGTCACTGATCCCTGTGTGGGTTATTCAGCCCCAGCAGGGGTCACTGATCCCTGTGTGGGTTATTCAGCCCCAGCAGGGGTCACTGATCCCTGTGTGGGTTATTCAGCCCCAGCAGGGGTCACTGATCCCTGTGTGGGTTGTTCAGCCCCTTGGTGTTTGATGCCTTTTCCCCAGACCCATCCTCAGCTGTGCCCTTCCCTCTCCCACCCTGCTGCTCTCCCCTCTCTGCTGCAGTGGAGGTTTTGCTCTGCACTGCAGGGAAAGCACATGGACCCGCTCAAGCACAAAGTGCCTTCTGTGCTGGGATTGCCTCGGGCTGCCAGGGGCTGAGGGACAGGAGGGGACCCAAACCCCGCAGGAATGAGGGATGGGTTTGCACCGGACGGGGAGGGAGGGAGGATGCAAATTCCAGTGGGAGGCACAGAGTCAGCAAATGGCCCGAGGCAAAGGAATTTGGCAGCAGCTCCTCTGAGGAGCCCAGGGATCCCTCCCTGCCCTGGGCTGAACCCCCAGAGGGTCAGGAAGGGGGTTGGAATTGGGATTGGGATTGTGCCCCACAGGTGATTTCCCACCTGCAGAGCTGCCCCAGCGCAGGGAGGAGCTGGAGCTGCTGCAGAGAGCCCAGAGGAGGCTCCAGGATGAGCAGAGGGATGGAGCAGCTCTGCTGGCAGGAAAGGCTGGCACAGCTGGCATTGTTCACCTGCACAGGAGAAGCTTTGGGCTGAGCTCAGGGTGGCCTTGCAGGGCCTGAAGGAGCCCCAGGAAAGCTGGAGAGAGACAATTGCCAGGGGATGCAGGGACAGCACCCAGGGAATGGCTGCCAGTGCCAGAGGGCAGGACTGGGTGGGATCTTGGCAATGAGGAATTGTTCCCTGGCAGGGTGGGCAGGCCCTGGCACAGGGTGCCCAGAGCAGCTGGGGCTGCCCCTGCATCCCTGGCAGTGCCCAAGGCCAGGCTGGACCCTGGGGACAGTGGCAGGTGTCCCTGCCATGGCAGGGGTGGAGCAGGACAGGTTTGACCTGACCCCAACCATTCCATGGTTCAGTGATTTCAATATGGAAAGAAAAGGACAAAAAAATTGTCAAAGCCTCTTGCATTGCAAAAAGTTCATTGCTGCAGAGGAGATCTGAGTTGTTTTCAGTAAAATTCCCATTTGCAGGATGTGGTTGTTAACCCTCTGATTCCCTGTGTCTGCAGGTGGATGAAAGCCAGACTGGAGAGCCAGGCTGGCTTGGTGGAGAACTGAAGGGGAAGACTGGATGGTTCCCTGCAAACTATGCAGAGAAGATCCCAGACAGTGAAGTTCCAGCCTCTGCCAAGCCCGTGGCTGAATCCTCTGCTGCTCCCAAAGTCTCTGTGCAGGAAAGCTCCACGTCCCTGGGAGCCCCTGCCCCTGCAGAGGCTCCTGCAGCAGCCAACAACTGGGCAGACTTCAGCTCCACGTAGGTCTGGGGGCTCAGCCCCTCAGTGCCCGGGGTCCTTGGGACTGGCATGGACACAGAGCCAGGGTGCAAACTGAAAACACCTTCTGGGGAGTGCAGGGTGCTTTCTGTGGGAATCAGGGCAAGCTGCAGCCCTGTGGGGCTTGGGGCTGCTCCTGTCACCCCTGCATGGCACAGCATGAGCAGGAGACATCCCCGTGGGAGGGTGTGGGCATGGGGGAAATCCCAAGGGGTTCACTTCCCTTGAATCACAGAATCCAGGACTGGTTTGGGCTGTGAGGTGCCTCAGAGCCCCTCCAGTGCCACCCCTGCCATGGCAGGGACACCTCCCACTGTCCCAGGCTGCTCCCAGCCCCAGTGTCCAGCCTGGCCTTGGGCACTGCCAGGGATGCAGGGGCAGCCCCAGCTGCTCTGGGCACCCTGTGCCAGGGCCTGCCCACCCTGCCAGGGAACAATTCCCTCCTCACCCCCTACTGAAATTTCAGTGGGAACCCATTCCCCTTTGCCCTGCCACTGCTCTTCCTAATGAACAATCCCTGTCCAGCTCTCCTGGAGCCCCTTCAGATGCTGCTACCTCTTAAATCCCTTTTTCCTACATTGGTTTCCACCAAGCCTCATTGAAGGCTTCCAACCTGCTTCTTGTTATGTACAATTTATATATATATATACATATATAAATACTGCTATGTACAATATATTGTTATATACATATATATGCATATATACATATTGTTATGTACAATATATTGTTATATACATATAGATACATATATATACCTATATATATATATATAGTTATGTACAATATGCAAATGGCAGAGATGACATGGAAAGGTGATTTAATTCCTGGTCACAGCATTAGTAAAACTGATGGAATTTGAACATGTGCCCATCCCTGGGTGTCTTTAATACACTGGGCATTTTTATCAACTGCATTTCCTTCTCCTTTTTTTCCATGAAATCTGTATTTATAAACTGATAGCTCAATGGGTGCCCAGAGCAGCTGGGGCTGCCCCTGGATCCCTGGCAGTGCCCCAGGCCAGGTTGGACACTGGGGTTTGGAGCAGCCTGGGGCAGTGGGAGGTGTCCCTGCCATGGCAGGGGTGGCACTGGGTGGGCTTTAGGGTCCAAACCCAAACCATTCCATGATCCTGTGTCTAAAGGAAAGGGATGTGAGAGGTCAGTGATGTCCAGAGGGGAAGATTTCAAACCAGTTTTGGAAAGAATGATTAATTATTTTTATTTCTGTTTCCACTGTGCATAATGCAGCCTGCACTGCTTGAACTTCTGTTTGTAGGGGCATAGCTAAGAACTGAGATAAAAACCTGTCCTTCAGTGGCAAGGACAAGGAGCTCAGTGTGGGGGTTGCCTTTGATGGTGAAATTCTGCTTAACCAGAGTTCAGTTGCACCTGGAGTTAAGGTGCTGGATATCATGGAGAAGAAATTCATGTGGAACGCTGAAATATTTGTTCTGTGTGAATTTTTTTGTTCCTACTGTTAAAACCAGTAGGAATCACATCATTCTTTTCTTTTTCTTTCCAGCTGGCCATCAAACAGCAGTGAGAAGGCAGAGAGTGATAACTGGGATGCGTGGGCAGCTCAGCCCTCGCTGACGGTGCCCAGCGCGGGGCAGCTCCGGCAGCGCTCGGCCTTCACCCCTGCCACTGTCACCGGCTCCTCCCCGTCCCCTGTGCTGGGCCAGGTGAGCTCCTGGCCTCACCCCTGCCCTCAGCAGAGGCAGGTGGTGCTCTGCAGGTGGTCTTAAAATCCAACTGCTAATCAGTTTGCCTCTGGAATCATTTAGAGTTATTATTATTAGAGTAACAGTTTATGTGTGTTGTGTATCGAGAAGGAATAATTTCCCATATCACAAGAGATATGAAAAGATCCAGTAGAAATACTAGAAAAAGCACAAACTACAAAAGATTTGAAAATATCCAATAGAAATAGTGGAAAAAGTAAAAACTACAAAAGATACTAAAGTAACCAGTAGAAATATTGGAAGAAGTACCAACTACAAAAGATATGAAAATATTTAATAGAAATATTGAAAAAAGCACAAACTACAAAAGATATTAAAATATCCAGTAGAAATATTGGAAAAAGCACTAACTACAAAAGATACTAAAATATCCAATAGAAATATTGAAAAAAGTAGAGACTACAAATTATATGAAAATATCCAATAGAAATACTGGAAAAAGTACAAACTACAAAAGATATTAAAATATCCATTAGAAATATTGAAAAAAAAGACAAACTACAAAAGATTTGAAAATATCCAATAGAAATACTGAAAAAAGTACAAACTACGAATGGCTTAGAGAGCAAAGTGGGAACCTTGCCTGTGCATGAAAACACTCACCTGACAGGACACAGTGAGCACCTGCAAGAGGGGTGGCAGGGAGGGTCCCACCTGCAGAGCTGCCCCAGCGCAGGGAGGAGCTGGAGCTGCTGCAGAGAGCCCAGAGGAGGCTCCAGGATGAGCAGAGGGATGGAGCAGCTCTGCTGGCAGGAAAGGCTGGCACAGCTGAGGGTGCTCACCTGGAGAGGAGAAGCTGCAGGGAGAGCTCAGAGCCCCTGGCAGGGCCTGAAGGGGCTCCAGGAGAGCTGCAGAGGGACTGGGGACAAGGCCTGCAGGGACAGCACCCAGGGAATGGCTGCCAGTGCCAGAGGGCAGGGCTGGGTGGGATCTTGGCAATGAGGAATTGTTCCCTGGCAGGGTGGGCAGGCCCTGGCACAGGGTGCCCAGAGCAGCTGGGGCTGCCCCTGCATCCCTGGCAGTGCCCAAGGCCAGGCTGGACCCTGGGGACAGTGGGAGGTGTCCCTGCCATGGCAGGAAGTGGAACAAGATGAGCTGTGAGGTCCTTCCCAGCCCAGGCCATTCTATAGATCTTTGATCCACTGGCAGTATCTGGGGCAGGATTTAACACAAAGCAGTTTCTGGTTTGCTGGTCTGGGTTGGCTTTTTTAGGTTTTGGTGGTGCAGGTTTGAGTCACTTCCTTGGGGCTTTCTTCAGTCCCCTGACAGCCTCCACTCCCAAGTGGGTTAAGTGGGAATTGCAATGGCAAAGCTTCCCAGCTGAATTCTGTCCCTCTCTTCAGGCATTTCCTTTTCCTCAGTGGAACAACAAACTCTTCTTGGGAGCCCATGTGTTCTGGGAAGTGCTGAGTATCTGCCTCAGAGCAAAAAGAAATTGGAATGTGCCATGAATAAAGTGCAGCAAAGCATCATTTTCCATAAAATGACCTAGCAGTCCTGCCAAAGCAGCTTCACAAGTGTTGATTACATGTGTGTTTTAAATAAAAGTAATTATTTTAATCTTGCATTGCATTGTTGATGTGTTAGGAGACAGAAATGCAGGAGGACTGTAACCATTTCTGAAATCCTTTGCAAGTTTAACTAGTGCTTTAGTTGAGAGATTTGTTGCTGTCAAAGCAGCCTGAGGATCTAATTCCCTAAGCAGCTTTCTTGCTGAAGGTGGAGCATGACTGACTCCTGCTTTTCCTTCTGAAGGGTGAAAAAGTGGAGGGGCTTCAGGCCCAGGCTCTGTATCCCTGGAGAGCAAAGAAGGACAACCACCTGAACTTCAACAAGAACGACGTGATCACCGTGCTGGAGCAGCAGGACATGTGGTGGTTTGGGGAGGTGCAGGGCCACAAGGGCTGGTTCCCCAAATCCTATGTCAAGCTCATCTCAGGCCCCATTAGGAAATCCACAAGGTATTTTGTTTGCTCTTCCTGTCATTCGCTTCTCTGCTGGGATAGAAGGAAATTGGAAGAGCTGCACACTTGAATTTTAGAGTTTTACCCTGTAAAAGGGACCCTGGTTTGATCTGGAGGGTTTTGACTTCTAATCCTGAAAACTTAAGACATTTTCAATTTATTAATTGAGAAATTAGGAAATAATAATAAGATAAGCAAATTAAGACATAATTTTAATAATAAGAAAATAAGAATTTAAGAAATAAGAAAACAGACCTCAATAAGAATAATAAGAAAATAAGAATAAGAAAACTGACTTCAGTTCTCCTTGGGTCTCGCCTCACCAACAAAAGATCAATTAACCTTCTTAATTTTATGTGACTTGCAACTGAAAAATGAGTGTATTGAACTTTCTGAAGTACAGCTGTGTAAGTCAGAGCTCCTCTGTGCCCAAAATTAAAAGGTATTCCTCAAATCTAAATCACTTCTCATTATTCTTGGAGGATTAAACATTTAAAATCTCTTTTTTTTTTGTATTGTAAAGGCAGCACTAGCAATAGGAATACAAATGAGAATGATTTTAGATCATTTTTTTCCTGAGGAAAAAGAGGAACAAAAGTTCTGTAATTAAGGCAGTTGTTTAAATGTGACCATGGCAGACCACTGGATTCAAAGCTTTATTTTGCACATTTACTGTCTCTTCTTTTAAAACCCGGGGAGTTGCTTGGGAGTTCAGGTGCATTTTATATTTGAAATACAGTAATAATTTTTCTGAAGAGATTGAATTTCTTAAATAACCATTATTTTCTTCTAAAGCATGGATTCTGGTTCCTCAGAAAGTCCTGCTAGTCTGAAAAGAGTAGCATCCCCAGCAGCCAAGGCAGCAGTGTCAGGGGAAGGTGAGTCCTGGCTGCCCTGGCAGCTCCTGCTCTGCATTGAACACAAGAACTCTGCTTTTGCCAAAATCAGGAGCCAGATTGTGCTCTTCAAGTGGTGTTAAAATCCAAATACTGATCAGTTTGCTTCTGGAATAATTTAGAATTATTGTTATTAGAGTAACAGTTTATGTGTGTTGTGTATAGAGAAGGAATAATTTCACATATCACAAAATATATGAAAATATCCAATAGAAATATTGGGAAAAGTACAAATTACAAAATATATGAAAATATCCAATAGAAGTATTGAAAAAAGTACAAACTACAAAAGATATTAAAATATCCAGTAGAAATATTGGGAAAAGTACAAACTGCAAAAGATATTAAAATATCCAATAGAAATACTGGAAAAAGTACAAACTACGAAAGATATGAAAATAACCAATAGAAATATTGGGAAAAGTACCAAATACAAACAATATTAAAATATCCAGTAGAAATATTGGGAAAAGTACAAACTGCAAAAGATGTGAAAATGTATTTTGTAGTTAGTACTTTTTCCAATATTTCTAATTTTTTGCCTTTATTTTGGTAACATTTTCTGATGTAGAATGGGTTTTCACAGAGGGCCAAAAAAGCACATCTGTCCATGGTGTCAGGAATTGTTAATATTTTAATTTCCCCCAAAGCTCATTCCCAGTGTTTCATTAGAGCTCTTAATGAAGGCAGTGACATCGCTTAGGGCATCCTGGGATCCTTGTGGGCAGCTCCATTTCAAAGCTGGAGCCTGGGCACAGACTCAGAATTCACAGGAATTTTTCTGAAGGGTTTTAAAAGGGGAATTCCTGGCTGTTGTCACCCTTCAGCTGCAGGTGAACATCCCCACCTGAGCTGCCTTAACTCTTAATCCCCTGCAGAGCAGAGGCAGCTGCAGGTTCATTAAATCACAGGCAGAGGGGATCGATTAATTAATTGTAGATTACAGGTGAACATTTGTATGTGCAGCAGCACCCCTGAAGGTTCTAACTGCAATTCCAGGTGCAGTTTTAGGGACATTTACATTGAATTTGTGTCTGGCCTGAGCAGCACAGAAGCCAAAAGGAGGGAGCAGCAGAGAAAAAGGAGATAATCAGTTATGTCCAAGTACAGCTGCTCTGCTCAGTGATTATTCCATATGATCCCAGCTGGTTTGGGTTGGAAGGGAATTGAATTAAAGATCACCTTGTTCTGGTTTTCCTGGTGTTTGAGGAGAAGGAATTATGGGCAGGCAGAGTCTTGTCCCAGGTGGGATATCTCAGGTGTTGTGTTTGTATTGAAAAGGAACACAGCTTTTGTTTAAGCACTTCAAAAAAGTGTGGTTTTGAGAGACAATAAAGCAGGGATTTAACATCTTCTGTTTGAGAGGGTTGCAGAAAAGCTTGTGTGCAGAAGGTGATTTATAAGGTGTGTGCACTTTGCATCCCAAACTCTGAAAATCCCACTCATCAGCACAAACCAGAAACCACTGGGAAATGTGTTTAATATCTAAATGAATGATTTATGTACATTTAAATTATTAAAATGTACATAAAATATGTACATATATATATATATATGTACATAAAATTAAAATAGCAAATTATATACAAACCCCCTGAGGCAGCCTTTTGATAGATCCTATTCAGTTCTGATAAATACAATTTTATTCATTAAACATTGATGTTTCTATGAGCAATAAGGAATAAATTTTCCTTCTGCCTAGCCCTGACATTACTGAGGTTTGGCAGGGGATCCCTGGGGGTGTCTCAGGAGTTTTCTATTTTATATTCATTTATTTATTGATGCTGTAGATTGATTTATTTTGGCTGTATTTCCTTTTGCAGAGTACATTGCCATGTACACCTACGAGAGCTCGGAGCAGGGGGACCTCACTTTCCAACAAGGTGACCTGATCCTGGTGACAAAGAAAGATGGTGACTGGTGGACGGGAACGCTGGGTGATAAATCAGGAGTTTTCCCATCTAATTATGTGAGACTCAAAGATTCTGAGGTAGAGAAATGTTTTCTTTGGGGTTGTAGTGCTAGCTGCAGGGCAGGGCGTGGTAGGGGAAATAAAAATGCTTTGCAGATTTACTGTCTGAGACTGGAAAAATTACAAATACAACTACACAAACAATATATACAACATATATTAACATATATACAAAGATATGTATATAATATATGCAGAATATATATAACATATATGCAAACAATATATACAAATTATATTAACATATATACAAACATATATACAATATATACACAAAATATATAACATATATACAAACAATATATATGACATGTATTAACATATATACAAACATATATAAAATATACACACAATATATATAACAACATATATACAAACAATATATACAACATATATTAATATATAAACATATATAAAATAGATACACTATATATACAAACAATATATACAACTATACTAAACAATTACAATAACAACTATATTTGTTGCATTTTACAACTTAATTTTATAAATAACTTGGGGGATCATGCATAAAAATGATGCCAATATCAGTCATGCCCTTGGCAGTTTTTAGACACTGATCAGAACAGCCATGATTGTTTTATTGCCCTGGTAAGTTTTTAATGCCTGAGCTGTATCTTAATGCCATTATTAAAAAAAAAACCCAAAACCTACACAGTAATATTTCAGTCTGTTACATTTTTTCCCTATTATTTCTTGCAATCAAGAACAAATTTTGCACCAAAACTTTGCTAACTACTGTATTTATTTGTCAGATTTTGATTGAATAATAGAGGTTCTGTTTAATCTCTTTTTATCTTGAAATAATTCCATAGGCCACATCCTTCTTGGGGTTTTGTGGGTTTTTTTCTTTCTTTTTAGGCACTCTAAAGAGAGATATTTTCTCATTTATATGGCTTGAGAGGATAATTTATCTCCCAGTAGGAATTAGTTTAGATTCAGAGTTGGATGACTGTTCTCTTGATGAGAAGGATTCTGGTTTGTATCTCTGGAATAATGGGGGGTTAAAGATAAATGAATAAAAATCAGTGGATTTTGGGGGATTTGGGTGGTAAAAAGTGAAAGATTGCAGCACAGACCTGGGCAGAGTCACTCCTTAAAGCCATTCCTGCTGCTGGGAAAGCCAGAGGATAAAAGCTGCAGTGAAATTCAGCTGTAAGAAACCTTTCAAGAGGAAATTTCTGCAGTGTCAGGAAATTCCAACAACATCCTCTGGGCCAGGATTAAAACCCTTGCAGTTAGTGATGTTTGGTATTGCAGTCTAGAGGTGGGATTGAGGCAAATCCCAGTGCAGAGCTCAGGTGTTCAATTCCCCCTCTGTCAGAGAGCTCAGTTTGGGGTTTCTGGATTTAAAACCTTGCAGTTAGTGATGTTTGGTATTGCAGTCTAGAGGTGGGATTGAGGCACTGCTGGCAAATCCCAGTGCAGAGCTCAGGTGTTCAATTCCCCCTCTGTCAGAGAGCTCAGTTTGGGGTTTCTGGATTAAAACCCTTGCAGTTAGTGATGTTTGGTATTGCAGTCTAGAGGTGGGATTGAGGCAAAGCCCAGTGCAGAGCCCAGGTATTCAATTCCCCCTCGGTCAGAGAGCTCAGTTTGGGGTTTCTGTCACCCAGCCTGCCTGGGGCTGCACCAGCTCAGTGCACTTCACCCAGAGCTGCTGCAAGTGCCCTTTGTGCTGGGGAAAATCCCACCTTCAGCTCAAATCTGGGTGAGAGAAGGAGGAAGAAGCACAGAGCTGGTGGAGCCCTGCTCTGGGATGTTGTTTCCATGCCAGGGTTCCTGTGCCTGCAGGACACAGATCTACCTCCAAGTGGGGAATTGGGTTTTGCTCTCCAGCCTGCTCCCAGAGCCAGTTTTTGCAGAGGATTTCAGAGTCCTGGCTCTCAGAAATCTCACTCTCTCACACTCAGATGTGCTGCTGTGCTTGGACAGCTGCCTGGGCTGGAAAATGTTCTGAAAAGAGGAATAATTTCATGTGTTCTGCACTATTGACAGAACCAAAGAAAAGCAGGGTGATCTTTCAGCAGCAAGGGCAGAGTTTCTAGAAATTACTCAAAATCTCAATGGTTTCTACAGCTGAAGAATTTTTTAAATTTGTTCTTCTGTGCCCATTCACCTCAGGGTGGTAAAACAAACCACTCCCTGTTCCTTCAAGCTTCAGTTTATTAAAAAAGTGGGAAAGTCTTTGTTCTTCAGAGGAACAATGGCTCATTCTGAGGCTGTTCCTTAGGGGAGGGATGGACACAGGGTTTATTCTGGGCACTGCTGAGAATTCCCTCTGTGGGGATGGCTTGGAAACAACAATCTCAAGACATCTGATTATAAAATTTTGCATAGGGGTTCAGAAAATAATCCCTGAAAGGATCAAGCTGGGGTTTGAAGGGTCCTGTGTACAGCACAATTGGCAAGTCCTTGCTGGGGATTATTAAATTGACAGAGCAAGTTCTGCTCTGCTGGCTCAGGAGACTTCATCACTTGTCACAAAGTGCCCTCAGTGTTCAGGGAGTGTCCCAGGTGTGCAGGGACAGGCTCTGGCCTCACTGCTGTGACTTCTCTCTGCTGAAGGAATAGGAAATGCTTCTCCCTCTCCTGAGTGGGCCAGAAATGGGCACCATCCTAAATGTGTTATTTATTAATTTAGTTATTTCTTGAAGTGCTGTAGGACTTTCCCATGTGTCCCTTCTGCTTTTGCACTGAGGATTCAGAGAATCCTCTAAGACAATTCAGGCTCAGTGTGGTCAGGGTGGTTCTGAGGTTTCTATTTTAAAATCACCTCTCTGTTTCCCAGAAAAGCAATGTCCCAGCCTTTGGTGTGTCCATGTGCCTCTAATCCAGCAGCATGGCTGCTGACCAAGGCATGGCTGTGAGGATTCTCTGGAGGTCCAGCTCTTGTTCTGGAGAGGTTTCTCTCAAGGTCCAGCACTTGTTCTGGAGAGGTTTCTCTGGAGGTCCAGCTCTTGTTCTGGAGAGGTTTCTCTGGAGGTCCAGCACTTGTTCTGGAGAGGTTTCTCTGGAGGTCCAGCACTTGTTCTGGAGAGGTTTCTCTGGAGGTCCAGCACTTGTTCTGGAGAGGTTTCTCTGAAGGTCCAGCACTTGTTCTGGAGAGGTTTCTCTGGAGGTCCAGCACTTGTTCTGGAGAGGTTTCTCTGGAGGTCCAGCTCTTGTTCTGGAGAGGTTTCTCTCAAGGTCCAGCACTTGTTCTTTGCTGAGGATGGCACGGGGTGTTCCTCTGCCAGAAACACTTCCCACAGCAGGTGGAGTTCTGGCATCACCCAGGTCCATCCCCCTCTGTGGGGCTCTCAGGGCCATGTCCCCCTGTCCCCAGGAGCTTCAGCAGCACCAGCCCCACTCTGGGGGTGTCAAACTGCTCCCCTCACCCTGCACATGCTCTGGGGACAGGGCTGAGCCTGCTTTGGAAGGACACCAGAATTCCTAATCCCCTGGGGGTTCTCCTGGGGCCCTGCTCACAGGGCAGGGAGGGGATCTGGGGACAATCAGAGTGCAGGGAGGAGAGGAGGATCTGCTGCTCCTGTAGGTGGAAATGTAATAAATAATGTGTGACAGGAAAGGAGCTCTGAGACATCCAGGCAAGCTGAAGATGTACCTGCTAATCCATTTATAGGTGCCTCACTGCCAGCACAGGGGTTTGAGGGGCCCTTTTCTCTCAGCCCTGAGCTGTTCTTCCATTACTCCTCTGTTTCATTCCTGCCAGAATCCCCAAGTTTTCAAACCTCAGTTGACAGGGAGAATGTGGAGGAGGAAACTGTTCTTTTCCACACAGGAATCAGGATTCTGTGGAGGCCTTCAGGTGGTTTGATGTTGGCTCCAAGTTTGTGAGGAGGATCCTGAAGGAGAAGAGGGAGGTGGAAGTGTTGAAGGCAAGGGGACTTGGATGGCTCCCCAACATTCCTGGCCACAGTCCAGTTTAGATTGAAGTTGCTGTTACCCACCGCAGGACACAAAACTGTCAGTGGCCTGGCAGGAAACTGCAGGAATTATTTAGGGGCAGGAGCTGGGCTGATGTCAGGTTTTGCTGGATTTCTGGTGGCTGTTCAAAGGCTTTGCTCCCCAGTCCCTTGGGTGCTGATGTTCATCCCTCACCTCACCCTGTCTGGCTGCAGGGAGCTGCTCAGGAATATTTGCAACCCAGCAGTTTGGAGGGATGGAAACTCCTGTTGTTGTTTCAGCTCACCTCCACAGAATTCCCATTCTGTAGACACATGGAACTGCAATCACAAATGGGATCTCCTTTGGGATTGCACATGGGATCTCCTTTGGAATTCCAAATGGGATCTCCTTTGGGATTGCACATAGGATCTCTTTAGGATTGCAAATGGGATCTCCTTTGGAATTGCAAATGGGATCTCCTTTGGAGTTACAAATGGGATCTCCTTTGGGATTGCACATGGGATCTCCTTTGGAATTCCAAATGGGATCTCCTTTGGAGTTACAAATGGGATCTCCTTTGGGATTACATATGGGATCTCCTTTGGGATTGCAAATGGGATCTCCTTTGGAGTTACAAATGGGATCTCCTTTGGGATTACATGTGGGATCTCCTTTGGGATTGCACATAGGATCTCTTTGGGATTGCAAATGGGATCTCCTTTGGGATTGCAAATGGGATCTCTTTTGGAGTTACAAATGGGATCTCCTTTGGAGTTACAAATGGGATCTCCTTTGGGATTACAAATGGGATCTCCTTTGGAGTTACAAATGGGATATACTTTGGTATATGGTATATACTTTTAGCCCATGAAGGGGACTAAAAGTCTCCACTTCTGCATTAACAAACCATCCACTTCATGCTTGGTATTTATTCCCAGGTGTTTATTGCCATCTAAAATGTTAAGGATTTCTGTAAGAAAAGAATTTCCTGTGAGTTTTTGACTCACATGCCTGTTGAGTGAAGCTTTGTAAATCATTTTCATGTACTGGAGAAGGAAACCTGAGTACTAAACTTGCCTCTTGTTCTCCATTTCAAGGCTCCAGGAGCAGCTGGGAAAACAGGAAGCTTAGGGAAGAAACCTGGTGAGTCAAATATTGTGGCAGCACCTTCTCTCTGTTCTTAAGTGTTCAATTCAATGGCAACAAAACCTTTTCCATGAAAATAGAGTGTTTGCTCTTGGTCATCTTGGAGTGGTTTGCACTGATGAAAACCCTTATCAAATAACTGGAATAAATGCAGTTAATAAATAATGTAAATGTAATAAAAGAATTCATCCTCTAATCATTCTAGTGTGTGAATCACTAAATAACATCTAGCTAGAGAATAAAAATCTGCTTGCTCAGAAGTGGATGTGAACTTCCTGCTGGATGGCTCAGCAGAGCAGTGGGAGCCATTCCCCCTGCTCCCCAGCCCCTCTCCAGGTTTCTTAGCTGTGCAAGCAGAAGACAGGAGGAGGAATTTCTCATTAAATACAGCAGGTCCTGGCAGGGGAGTGGGAGGTTTAAACAGAGAAAAGCCAGGAGGAGAGTCAGTGCTGGCTGAGGGCAAAGCAGGGAGGAGTTGGGCTGGGAACTGCCTCTGCTGCTGGGAAGGGCAGGGCTGGGTGGGATCTTGGCAATGAGGAATTGTTCCCTGGCAGGGTGGGCAGGCCCTGGCACAGGGTGCCCAGAGCAGCTGGGGCTGCCCCTGCATCCCTGGCAGTGCCCAAGGCCAGGCTGGACCCTGGGGACAGTGGGAGGTGTCCCTGCCATGGCAGGGGTGGCTCTGGGTGGGCTCTGAGGTCCCTCCAATCCAAACACTCCATGACTCCATTCCATGACTCCATGGCTGTGTGTGCTAACCCCAGATCCAGTTTAAAGCCCCTTTGGCACTCCAGGCCTTCCATCCCTGCCTGGCTCCCCTGTCCCTCCTGAGGGAGGTTCTGCTGTTCTGACTCTGTGTTCTCTGCAGGGCCCTTGGATTGCTCCTCATCCTCCTCATGCTGCTCATTTGTGTCTCAGTTGCTTCTCTGATAATTTTTCATGTTCCTGCTGGTCCTTTCCTTCTAAATCTCACATCAGTCATTTCACCATTTCCATGTTGGGCTTCACCTCCCTTTGTATCTCCCCTGCCCCAAAGCCTCCCTTGTTCCCAGCCCTGCAGGGTTTGTGGGTTCCTGGGATGAACCCCTGAGGGCTGACACTGTCCTGGGTCCCTCAGGAGGCTCCAGCAGCCGCAGCCCCACTCTGGGTGTGTTCAATGTGTCCCCCTGAGCCTGCACATGGCCTGGGGACAGGGCTGAGCCCAGAGTTCTGCAGCTCCACTTGGGTCCAAAGCTGGCTTACCTGTGGGGACTGAACTGTTCCACAAGCACTGGGGGCAGAGGAAACTCCAGCACAGCTTGGGGAAATTCCCTGGAACTGTCAGCTCCCAGCTCCTGGGCTGGCAGGGAACAGAGATTTCCAGGGAAATCCTCTTTGCTGCATTGGAAACTCCTTTTGGGGCCAGGTGGTGAGAAATTCTCTGCCAGCCTCGATTTGCACCTCTGGGTGCAACTTCATTATTTGGTCATTGTGATCGTCTCCTCTCCTCAGGGAGCCAAATGCAGAGATGGATTTACTGGAAAACACTGCATTTTGAGAGCATTATTATTATTATTATTATTATTATTATTATTATTATTATTATTATTATTATTATTATTATTATTATTATTATTATTATTATTATTATTTTATTCGCTATTTCAAACATTTTTGATCTCCTACCACAGAGCTGCTGCACCTCTGGTTTGCTACTTCTTTATTCCTGCAGTGCTCTGAACCTCTCATTTATTTTCCAGTTACCACATGTATTCATGGAAATACATAAATCCATAACAATTTTATGGAAAGGAATAACACATTCTTATAGCAGCAGAATTAATGTTGGAAAAATGTGCTCAGATTTTTTCAAATTAACCTTTTCTTTCCTCCTCTGCTTCAACAGAAATTGCCCAAGTTATTGCCTCTTACACAGCAACAGGCCCAGAACAGCTGACTCTTGCTCCTGGCCAGCTGATTCTCATCAGAAAGAAGAATCCAGGTGGTTGGTGGGAAGGAGAGCTCCAAGTTAGTTCCTTTTTTTTTTTTCCTAGTAAAATCCCATTTTTTTAAAAAAATGGTTTTTAGTAGTTGAGAATGCTGAATGTGTCAATAAGAAATAAATGTGACAATGCTCTGCAGTGCAGCAGGTGCCAATAAAACCCAAAAAAGCCAAAAAAGCCCTTCCAGGAGCTCCCACACCTGCCTGCCTGGCTTGGGGACAGCCTGGGGACAGCAGGAGCTCAGCAGGGAGGGCTCAGGGCTGCTCTGGACTCTCCCAGGTGTTTCTGAGAGCAGAATTTGACCATTTGGTCCCCCTGAAGGAGGCTCTGTTTGCTGTGGGGTTTTTAGCAGGAAATTTGAGGTGGAACAATGCCCTGGATTTATTTGTGCAGTGCAGATCTCTGACTAATTCAGTTCTGTTTAACTCTTCGTGCCCTTTTTGCCTTTCCTGGTGATATTTTTTTCATCTTTCATGGAGAAATCCTCTTCCAGGGTTCCTTTGGGGTTTTCTCTCACTAACCTTGGTGCTGTTGGTAATTTTTAGCTTTAAAGAGTCTCCATTAAATGTATTTTAAGACAGAAAAGAAACTTCTCTGGGCAAGAGCTGCCACAGCACTGAGCAGCTGCTGGGAGGCTCTGACACAATTCAGTTTTGGTTGTGTAAATACTCCTGTGTGATTTAGAAACTTTAATGTCTCACATGTTGTTTTACAATTGGGTTTTATTTTGTTAGCAATCCCTGGCTGTTCTTTTTATTCTCCTGCTCCACACTTGGGGGTCAGAATGAAGGGAAAATAAGGCAAATGGTTTTAGCATTAAACATTTAAGCATTAATGCAGTGCTCAAAAATATCTTAAATTATCTAAATGGACTTTGATCAAGTGTTTTCTTTTTCAGTAAATCCTTTAGACAGGGAAGAAAGTAGTTCAAGAATAGTAAATCCTTTAGATGACTTTTTCCCACCAAAGTTAACAATCTGTTTGTCAGACACAAAATTTTCCTTGCCCAAAATGCCAACCTTATTCTAACACAAAGAGAATAAACAGTTAAAATCATTCTTGAGGTAGAGTTAGAATCTGGGATTCAAAGTTCTGGAAGAACCTTTCTTACTGCAAGGAATTTTTATGGATTTGATTTGCAATGGACATTGGGTTTGGGGAGATAACAGGATGAGGTTTCCTGCTTTGGTGACACAAGGCATTGCAAAGCTTGGATCTGTTTCTGTAAAAGAAAAGAGGAAATTTGGATTCTTAATCTCTGTTTCAACTGTCACAACCTGGGGATCTATTTTAATGTAACAGGTGTAATAATGAACAAGTGTTTAATTAGAAATACGAATAAGATTCTATGTTAACAATTAGAAATATCAATAAGATTTTATGTTAACATTATGACATTGGACTAGTGGCACAAACCAGCTGAGTTTTACCTCCCCAACCCCCTTCCCTGCTGAGCTGAGCAGTTCTGAACCCCTGGAGCCTGCTCAGGGCCTGGCCCAGCAGTTCTGAGCCCCTGGCTGGGCAGTTCTGAGCCCTGAGCCATCCCCTGGCTGAGCAGTTCTGGGCAGTTCTGGGCAGTTCTGAGCTGTTCTGGGCAGTTCTGGGCAGTTCTGAGCCATTCTGGGCAGTTCTGAGCAATTCTGAGCAGTTCTGAGCTGTTCTGGGCAGTTCTGAGCTGTTCTGGGCAGTTCTGAGCAGTTCTGAGCTGTTCTGGGCAGTTCTGAGCAGTTCTGAGCAGTTCTGGGCAGTTCTGAGCAGTTCTGAGCAATTCTGAGCAGTTCTGGGCAGTTCTGGGCAGTTCTGAGCAGTTCTGAGCCATTCTGAGCAGTTCTGAGCCATTCTGAGCAGTTCTGAGCAGTTCTGAGCAGTTCTGAGCAATTCTGAGCAGTTCTGGGCAGTTCTGGGCAGTTCTGGGCAGTTCTGAGCAGTTCTGGGCAGTTCTGGGCAGTTCTGAGCAGTTCTGGGCAGTTCTGAGCAGTTCTGGGCAGTTCTGAGCTGTTCTGAGCCATTCTGGGCCGTTCTGAGCTGTTCTGGGCAATTCTGAGCTGTTCTGGGCAGTTTTGGGCTGTTCTGGGCAGTTCTGAGCAGTTCTGGGCAGTTCTGGGCAGTTCTGGGCAGTTCTGAGCAGTTCTGGGCAGTTCTGAGCAGTTCTGAGCCATTCTGGGCAGTTCTGAGCAGTTCTGGGCAGTTCTGAGCCGTTCTGAGCCGTTCTGAGCAGTTCTGGGCCATTCTGGGCAGTTTTGGGCAGTTCTGGGCAGTTCTGATCCTGTCCATCCTGGCTGAGCCGTTCTGTCTCCGCAGGCGCGTGGCAAGAAGCGCCAGATCGGTTGGTTCCCGGCCAACTACGTCAAACTGCTGAGCCCTGGCACGAGCAAGAGCACCCCCACCGAGCTGCCCAGGCCTGCAGCACCCTCAGGTGAGCCCTGCCTGCCCCTGGCACCCCTGCCCTGCCTGCTGTGCCCGTGCTGAGCCTTCAGCTGGGAGCAGTGCAGTGCTCCAGAGCCTCCGGGGCATTCCTGCATCCCCAAACCATCCCATCCCATTCCTAAGTGTGGGACAGGAGCTCTGGGGTGTTCCTGCATCCCCAAACCATCCTGGCCCATTCCTGAGTGTGGGACAGGAGCTCTGGGGTGTTCCTGCATCCCCAAACCATCCTGGCCCATCCCTGAGTGTGGGACAGGAGCTCTGGGGTGTTCCTGCATCCCCAAACCATCCTGGCCCATTCCTGAGTGTGGGACAGGAGCTCTGGGGTGTTCCTGCATCCCCCAAACCACCCCATCCCATTCCATCCCATCTCATCCCTGTCCATGGAACAGGAGTTCTGGGATGTGTCTCCATCCCCAGCCCTGTCCATGGAACAGGAGTTCTGGGATGTGTCTCCATCCCCAGCCCTGTCCATGGAACAGGAGTTCTGGGATGTGTCTCCATGCCCAGCCCTGTCCATGAACAGGAGCTCTGGGATGTGTCTCCATGCCCATGTCTGCCCATGGAACAGGAGCTCTGGGATGTGTCTCCATGCCCATCCCTGTCCATGGAACAGGAGCTCTGGGATGTGTCTCCATGCCCATCCCTGTCCATGGAACAGGAGCTCTGGGTTCTGGGATGTGTCTCCATGCCCATCCCTGCCCATGGAACAGGAGCTCTGGGATGTGTCTCCATGCCCATCCCTGTCCATGGAACAGGAGCTCTGGGATGTGTCTCCATGCCCATCCCTGTCCATGGAACAGGAGCTCTGGGATGTGTCTCCATGTCCAGCCCTGTCCATGGAACAGGAGCTCTGGGATGTGTCTCCATGCCCAGCCCTGGGTGCAGCAGGAGCTGCAGAGGCTCAGGAGGATCCAGGGCTGCCCCTGGGGCTCCTGTCCTGCAGAACCCCCTGCTCTGAGGTGGGACAGACCCCTGTGGGGAGGTACAGGGTGTGGGAAGGGACTCAGGAGCCACAGAGCAGGAACATTCCCCCAGAATCCCAGCCTGGCTGGGCTGGAAGGGCCTTCCCAGAGCCCATCCGTGGTGCTGTGTGTGGCCCTGCTGCTGGCTGCCCCTCTGGTGGTTACAGAGATCCAGAAAATGCCTCCCTAAAGCCTCATGGAATTCAGGTTGAGAATGGCAACTCAGCATTGAGGCACAACCTTTTACAAGGAAATAGGATGAGATTTTTTAATTTATTTTTAAAATTATTTCAGCTTTGACAATCTGTGGCTTTCCCCACATGCTGAATTTTACAGAATCAAATTTTTGCACTTTTTGCAGAGCATCAAAATCTTAATTAAACTGTAATTTAAAAAAAAAAAAGGAAAAGCTGTTTGGCAAATTGAAATAAGTTGCTGGCTTGGTACAAGGACAAAAATAAAAGCAAATTTTAGGATTAATCCACTGGAGAGAACCTGCCAGCAAGGCTCATTAATGGGAGTCTGATGTCTGGTGGGAAAAGCAGAAGCCCTGTGGCCTGGCAAAGAGAAAACAGCAGAGAAATAGAGGGGATTATTTATTTAACTAAACAGTCCTGCTGCTTCAGAGAGTTCAGGGAGCTTTGTCAGAAGTGAGCAGAACCAGCTGTATTCTGGGATTGGATGAGTTCCACTGCAAGGAAATAGAAAATCCCTGCTGGAACCAGTCCTGGGTGCAGCAGAGCAGCCTGGATGGCCTGGGATGCTTTTGTCCAGTTCTGTTCATTTTCTGTTGTACTTTCCAAGATTTTTTTGTTCTGAAAACCTCACAGGGACAACAAAGGCATCACCATTGGCTTTCTTTTGGATTATGCAGCTTCCAATAGTGGAAGTTCCAGTGTGTCCCAGATTTTCCTGTCCGCTGACCAGTCCTGGTGGGGGTTTCAGGCCAGGCTGGAGCACCCTGAGGCAGTGGAAGGTGTCCCTGTCCATGGCAGGGTGGCACTGGATGGGCTTTGAGGTCCCTTCTAACCCAAGCCCTGCTGGGATTCCATGAAACTCTGAGATTTTTAAACCCCTGGAGTTTGGGGGGGCTGAGCTGAGCCCCAGGATGGGCTCTGGTCACTGCAGGGTCCTGGATGGACACTGAGCCCATCCAGAGGGGACAAGGAGGCTGGAGAGGGGCTGGGAACACAAACCCTGTGAGGAACCCCTGAGGGAGCTGGGGCTGCTCAGCCTGGAGAAAAGGAGACTCAGGGCTGCCCCCATCACTCTGCACAGCTCCTGAAAGGGGCCTGTGCTCAGCTGGGGCTGGGCTCTTTCTGCAGCAGCACTGACACAGCCAGAGCACACAGCCTCCAGCTGCACCAAGGGAAATCCAGGTTGGAGAGCAGGGAAAAGGTTTTTCCAGCAAGGCTGAGAAAGTTCTGGAATGGCTGCCCGGGGAGGTGGTGGAGTCCCCATCCCTGGGTGTGTTTAACAAAGCCTGGATGTGGCACTGGGGGCCAGGGTTCAGTTGAGCTCTTGGGGCTGGGCTGGACTCCATGGTCTTGGAGGTCTCTCCCAGCCTGGTCATTCTGGGATTCTGTGGAGCTGTCCTGAGCCATGGGCAATGTCCAGAGGTGACCTCTGCATGTGGGCAGGGCCAGGCTGGAGATCAGGAAAGGTTCTTGCCCAGAGGGTGCTGGCACTGCCCAGTGAATGGGCACGGCCCTGGGGATGCCCAGGCTGGGGTTTGGAGGGTCTGGGCAGGGCAGGGTGGCTCAGGGCTGCCCTTTGGGGGGTGCTGCAGCCCCAGGTGACCCCCGTGCCCTGTCCCAGTGTGCCAGGTGATCGGCATGTACGACTACAGCGCGCAGAACGACGACGAGCTGGCCTTCAGCAAGGGCCAGATCATCACCGTGCTCAGCAGGGAGGACCCCGACTGGTGGAAGGGGGAGGTCAACGGCCACGTGGGGCTCTTCCCGTCCAACTACGTGAAGCTGACCATGGACACGGACCCCAGCCAGCAGTGTGAGTGTCCCTTGGTGTCCCTGGTGTCCCTGGTGTCCCTCCCACATGCAGCATTGCCGGGCCCCGCCGCCCCCGGGCCCCCGGGCTCTTTGAAGACCTTCTGTCCCCGCTGTGTTTGGTTGGTTTTGTTCCCATCCCCCCAGCACGTCCCCCCTGCCCATCAGTTTTGCTCCATGCCTCGCCACGCCTGCCTCATTTCCCCAGCTTGAATTTGCTCATTGTTTTGTTTTGCTTATGTGTTGTTTTCCTCCTTTTTCTAGGAATCATATGTTGTCCATCCCCCACTCAGGCTTGAAAGTCCTCAAAGAGACCCACTATCCCATAGCAGTGCCCAGAGGGATGATGGGAGATGCAGCCTTGATCATGTGGCTTCCAGCATGATCATCTACTGCCTTCTGAGTCAAGAACACACTGCACAGCAGTTTTACCTCATTTGACATTTAGTTGCATGGAATCGCAATGGTTGAGTTAATTACCGACAAAATTAAACTGATTCAAAACGAAACAAAAACAAAACAAAAACACACACACGCAAAAAAAAAAAATAAAAATCAGAGGATAGTGGGTCCTTTTGTGGCTTTCAGAGTTACCAAACTAATTTTTCCACCTTTGCACAGGTGCTTTTGGTAGTTTTAAAAATTATTTTTTAAAGATATATTCTAGCCTTTTAAAGGAAAAGTATAAATTTAATTTCTTCATTGCAATTTTGTTTGTGCAAAAAGACCCACTATCAAGGAATGCTGCATGTGCTATTAAAATTGTTCCAAATGTCCATGAATTGGAGACTTTATGTATCTTTCTTTTTTATTGTTCACTTGTCCAGTGTTGTCAATGTGTCTTTTTTTTATTATTTTAATTTTCTTTTTTTTTTTTTTTTTCTAATTACAAAAGAACAGAAGGAGTTAAAATCAGTTTAAGGAAGTTGAAATGTGCCCGGTTCCAGGTATTTTGTTGTAGTTACTGTACTGTTGTAACAGGTGTTGTTGTTGAGTGTGTAACCCATTGTGGGGAGGGGAGACGCCCTCCCCCCGTGCCAGAGGCAAACCTGGAGTGATGTTTTACCCAGCTCTGTTCATTTGATTTTGCACATTACCTGTAGCTGCAAACAGTGAGCAAACGGCCTGCTCTGTGTGTGTCCCTGGGTTTGCCACATTCCTGGGTCAGCAATGGGTGCAGTGTTCCCTGCTGGGGCCGCCAGGATTCCCCAGCTCCCCCCGGGACGGCGCTCGGGCTGCTCAGCTGTGCTTTCTGTGGAACAACACCTCGTGAACGAGTCATTCTCCTGACAAGAACGAATGTATAGAACTAAATCCCCGCAATCCATTTCCAATGTTTACATTTTTTAAAGCAGACTGTGGAATTGACACAGACGAGTAAGAGCTGGAGCTCTCAGTGGAGCTGGAGCTGTGCTGCAGCTCTTGCTGCAAGTGCTGGCAGTGCCCTCTCCCAACGCCTCACAGAGCACAACAGAGCCCTGCTACTCATGATTTACCACGGGCTTGCTCCTGGTGTCTGTGTCCCCCTGTCCCAGCAGCCTGGAGCACTCCCAGCCCAGCTCCCTGCTCCCCACCCGTCCTGCAAAGGTGCAGAGGACAAGTGAAGCTCCTTACTCAGTTGCACTTCAGTATTTCATCACTATGAATGTAAATTATATAAATATATAAAAACCTGCAGCTTTAACAACTGTAATCCAGCCTTTCCAATTAGTTCCATGTATAGAGAATTAAATCCTTCGTACAAAAGAGGCCGACAGTGTTTGTTGTTGTCTCGTTGCTGGGTCACGCCGAGCTCGCCCCGAGGGCTTTGGCAGCAGCACTGGAGCCCTTTGGCCCTCCAGGGACACCTGCCTGGCTTCTTGGAACCCTCCAGGGACACCTGCCTGGCTTCTTGGAACCCTCCAGGGACACCTGCCTGGCTTCTTGGAACCCTCCAGGGACACCTGCCTGGCTTCTTGGAACCCTCCAGGGACACCTGCCTGGCTTCTTGGAACGTGGTCTCCCCGTACCTGCTGGGATCCGTCACTGCTCCCTGCAGCCTTTGCCCCTCTGGCTCAGGAGGGGGTTGCTGGTGTGTCCTTGGCCTCCTGGCAGGTCCCTTCCAGCTCAGGATGTTCTGGGATTCTCTGATTCCCTGCCCAGGGTTTCTACGTGGTACCAAGCAGTGGATTTTGATTTTTTTTTTAATAGATAAATTAAATATTCTTTCTTGGTTTGCTTTGGAGGCCCTGGAGGGGCTTCTCCCAGGTTCCACCACATTGGCTCCTTCCCCTGTTCCTATGGCTGAACAGAGGTGTTCCTAGATTTGGGATGTGTTTTATGCCAGAAGCTCAAGTCTGAAAATATGAACAACTGCACAGATTTTCCTTCTTTTTAGGACAATGTTTAAATAATAATACATCTTTCATTTCTACCATAAAAAAATAATTCTTCTCCGTCATGGCCCCTTGCTAACAAGTACAGAAATGGTGCAGCACATCCCAGTTGTGATTTTCAGTGCTCTCTGAGGGGCTGGAGCCAGGTTTGACTCCACTCTGTCAGTGTTTTGTGCATTAACTGACATTTGAAGGAGAGCCTCTCCCTCTTTCCCCATCCTGAGCTGCTGGGTTGAAAACCTGACTGGACTGAAAGCTCTGGTCCTTAGGACATTGTGGGGCCTGTGACCTCAGGCCAGAACTACAGATTGAACCTGTGTGAAATATTTCCAGTGCTTCAGCTGCAGGGGATTCAGGTGCTGCTCTTTTCTTCTTCTTCACATCCAGTGAGAGGAAAATCAAACGAAGCTCCTGCAGTGCCCTGTTAATTCTTTCAGGTTCTCCCTTCTTCGTTTTTTTTTGTTGTTGCTGTGCTCCTTTGCTTGGTATTCTCTCCTTTTTCGTTTGTGTTCGGGAGGAGCAGTTTGGGGTCCCTCACAGGGAATCCCAAATCCCTGGGGCTGGCCCAGCCCTGCCAGCCCATGCAGTGCCAGCTGTGCCCCACGGGCACCTTGTCCCCAGCCCAGAGCACTCAGTGCCACCTCCAGGGGACACCTGCAGGGATGGGGCACTGCAAAGCTCCCTGTCCAAGGCCTGAGCTCCCTTTCCATGGGCAAATTCCTGCTGCGGCCCAGCTGAGCACACACGAGGCACTGCTGGTGCCTCAGGCAGAAGAGGAGCACAAATCCCTGTACAGAGTCCCAGCCACAGCCACTCCCTGGGGCTTTAGTGACAGATCCTGAAATCCCTGAAGTGTTCATTCCCTCCCTGAGTCCCTAAGGGGCTCTGCTGGCTCAGCAGGGAGGGTTTCATCCTCCTCCTCCTCCTCCTCATCAGGGATTCTCCCTGAGCTGCAGGGAACAAGGCATGGCAGTGACTGCTTTACTTGTCTTTAGGGATATCAATATATAAATATATATAAATATATATGTGAGAAAGGGAGTCTGACAGTGACTGCCCCAGCAGCTGGGGCTGCCCCTGCATCCCTGGCAGTGCCCAAGGCCAGGCTGGGCCCTGGGGACAGTGGGAGGTGTCCCTGCCATGGCAGGGGTGGCACTGGCTGATCCTTGAAATCCCTTCCCACCCAAATCACCCTGGCATTCTGGGAATTGGTTTTGTCTTCACTTCCCTGTGCCAGGGGCCTTCTGCCCTTGCACAGGAATTGTCACTTGAGGGATGGAGAGGAGACTGGAATTCCAGAGGCTGCCAGTGCTGCTGGGTTTTATTCTTCACTGGTTTTATGTTTGTGGGAATTCCTTCTGTATTCAACTGCTGACAAAGAATTCCCATGGGTGTTCTTTCAGAGAATTTGTTCTTTTCAGTACTTGAAATCTGTCCAAGAGAACTCTTAAGTCTGAAATGTGGGTTTATCAAGAACATTTTGCTTTATCTTCAGGATCAGTTTTATTTAAACCTCAATTCTTTTGGAGCTTTAGTGGCTTCACTTTCTGTCCCCATGAGCTCACTGAGCACATTTTATTCCCATAAGCAAAATGACTCAAATTCTGGTTTTGTTCTGTGGTTTTAAAGCACTTTTTAGTTCTTGTGGTTATTGACTCCAGCTATTTAACTTGTTAAATAGCACCTTCTGTGCAGTAAATTCAGATGACAAATGAGTTGTTTTTAGACAACTTCAGTAGATTCAGGAGCAATACACCTCAAATATTACAGAGTAGAACTGACCCAGAGGGCAGGGTCACCACGGGCTCCCCAGCCAAACCCGGTGCTGAGGTGACCTTTGGGTTTCAGGACATTGTCCTGGAGTTCCCATGGAAATGGTTTTCACCAGGATTCACTGCCCACCTGGGGACTTCAATGAGCAAAGCTCTCGAACTGAGCTGGGAATGAACCCCCAGGGACCCCCCAGTGCCAGCCCTGCCCTGCCCAGAGCCCACCCAGCCCAGCCTGGGCATCCCTGGCAGCGCTGGCCAAAGGCTCCTGGAGCTGTGGCAGCCTCGGGGCCGTGCCCATTCCCTGGGCAGCCTGGGCAGTGCCAGCACCCTCTGGGCAGGAACCTTGCCCTGAAATCCAACCCAAATCCCTCCTGGGACAGCCCCAGCCCCTCCCTGGGTCCTGTCAGGTCACAGGAGCAGACATCAGAGCTGTCCCTCTGGCAAATAAAAGTGAAAAAATGATAAAATGCTGCTGAAAAGAGGTTGGAACATTTCAAATACTGCATTTGGCTCCCACATTGCTGGTTCCAAGTGAAGTGCCTGCACAGCAGCTGTGTTTGTGAATTCCCTGTGGAATGGGCTGTGCAGTCCCCTCTGCTTGGAGCCATGGCTGCTGCCTGTGACTGTGCTGCTCCTGTGCCCTGAGTGCTCCCACACAGCCCAGGGCTGAGGTTTGGTTTCCTGATGTGCTCTGAACCCCTCCAGGCCTTGGTTAACCCTGTGATTTACATTTTTGGAGGCATTCTTGCCCTCACATGTGGGATTTTACTGTCCCCAAGCAGCCTCTGGAAGGAGATGGGTGGAATCAGTGACTCTGGAGTGGTTGGGGTTGGAGCAGCAGCAGTGAGCACATCCTCAAGTGCCACATCCAAACCTTTGAACACTCCAGAGAGGGCAATCCCACCCCTAAATAAAGCTGCAGGTTTTGCCAGAGGGACTGCCCAGATTTGTTTCCAGCTCCTTCCCTGCAGCTCAGAGGGAAGTGCTCCACTCTGACAGGAGCTGGACACACTGGTCTGCTTGAGAAATTCCAAAACCTGCTGGAATGATTGAAAATAGCTGAGAAATGGGGTTGGGCATTGCAGATGGAGAGATCTTTCTGTTTGATCCCAATGTCCTCACCAAAACCTGGGGTGGCCTCTCCATGGAGGGTCCATCCCAGGAGATTTAAGGGGAATTGGTTGCATCTGAAACAGGTGCTAAGAAAGCTGAATGTTGAAATGTTGTGAGTTAAGTAACTCAGCACTGAGAGGCCCCTTGAGGGCTGGGTCCAGTTCTGGTCCTGCAGGAGAGCCCTGCAGGGGCTGGAGAGTGTGCAGGGCAGGGAATGGAGCTGGGAAGGGAATGGAGAGTTCCTGAGGGAGCTGGGAAGGGGCTGGAGAGTTTCCTGAGGGAGCTGGGAAGGGAATGGAGAGTTCCTGAGGGAGCTGGGCAGGGAATGGAGAGTTCCTGAGGGAGCTGGGAAGGGAATGGAGAGTTCCTGAGGGAGCTGGGAAGGGAATGGAGAGTTCCTGAGGGAGCTGGGAAGGGAATGAAGAGTTCCTGAGGAAGCTGGGCAGGGGCTGAGCCTGGAGCAAAGGAGGCTCAGGGGCCCTTGTGGCTCTGCACAAGTCCCTGCCAGGAGGGCACAGCCGGGGGGGTCGGGCTCTGCTGCCAGGAACAGGGACAGGAGCAGAGGGAACGGCCTCAGGCTGGGCCAGGGCAGGCTCAGCTGGGCCAACAGCAGGAATTTGCCCATGGAAAGGGAGCTCAGGCCTTGGCAGGGGCTGCCCAGGGAGCTTTGCAGTGCCCCATCCCTGCAGGTGTCCCCTGGAGGTGGCACTGAGTGCTCTGGGCTGGGGACAAGGTGCCCGTGGGGCACAGCTGGCACTGCATGGGCTGGCAGGGCTGTGCCACCCCAGGGGTTTGGGATCTGTGAATAATTAACCTGATGAAGGGCTGCTCTCCTGGTGTGTTGTTCCCTTGTCCTAAAGCACTTGGAGGAACACTCCAAACTGTGAGATCACTTTTCCCTGCTCCTGGTCCCTCTGCCAGGACAGATTCCTGTCTCCTGTGCCCTGGGCACTCCAGCCTGGGCCAGCTCGAGGCTTACAGGGAAATCTGGCAGTGGCACTGCTTAGGAATGAAAAGGGATCAGTAGCTCTGGCCGAGGATGTGGATCAGTGATTTCCACAGCAGAACCTCCCTTCCCAAAAAGCAGCATCTTGTTTTAGGCTCAGTGTTTGTCTTGGGAGACCCAGATCTTCAGGGCTGACTTTGTAAGAAGAGGAACAACATCTTTACTCTGTGCAAAGGTTTTGAAATTATTTTTTACATTTCTGGAGCCCATTAATCTGCAGGGACTGTGGTGCTGGGAGGTCAAGGCACAGATTTGCAGTTCCAACATTTGTCTCTTGGTTCTCCAAGTCCAGCCAGAGTGGCAGAATTCATGGATTCACCCTCCTGAGAACAAACCAAGTTGATTATTGTCATTTCCCCATCCTTCCCTGGCTTTCCTGGATTGAAGCAAAGAATTCCCAGAGCAGCTGGGGCTGCCCCTGCATCCCTGGCAGTGCCCAAGGCCAGGCTGGACCCTGGGGACAGTGGGAGGTGTCCCTGCCAGGGCAGGGGTGGCACTGGGTGGGCTCTGAGGTCCCTCCATCCCAAACCATTCCAGGATTCTGTGATCTGTGGAATCCAGTTCACCAAAGTTCTTTGGCATCCATGAAGCATGAGCCAGACATCTCCACCTGGAAAGGAATCCAGTTCTTCTTCAGTGTTCTTCATACAAAGACAAGAAAATCCCTGCACTTGTGCACCTCACAAAGAAATCTCCTACCAGGAAAGTCTCTTTGGGATGTTCTGTTCACATTTGGGCTTTTTTTTTCCCCCAAATACTTCAAAAGCAGAGTGTTTCAGTGGTTCAGAGCAGCCATTCACAGCCCAGCTGGCTGCCAAGGGAGCCACTAAAATGGTTCATTATTCAAAATGTCAGTGCTCTCTCCAAGGGCTTGGTGCTTGGAAAGCACCTTCAGGCCAAGGATTTTGAACATCTTTGAACAAGAACTTCCCCAAGGAAAAGTAATTCAACACTTGTTTCTCTTCTAATGAAGCACTGGGAGAGCTGGGGCTGTTTCTCAGACCTGTGGTTTACTTGGTACCAAAGAAACTGCTCTGAAATCTGGCATTTATTCAACAGAGATGGAACTTCTGGCTTTTGGAAGGGGCCAAAATTCATTGTTCTGACATAAAGATGATAAATCTCCACACCTGGTTTTTATTCCAAGCAAAGTTTCAATTGCACTTTGTGGAGGGCTGTGACATCCTGTGTCTCAAGGGAGCCTTGTCAGTGTCCCTGTGCTTCCCACCTGATCCCAGCTCCCAGTTTCAGAGCCAGAGAGGAAACAACCTTGGCTCTATCTCCTTTTCTGGGTTTGTTTCATGTGGTTTTGTTTGGGTTTGGCTTTGGTTTTGTTTGGTTGGTTGGTTTGGGGTTTTTTTGGGTATTTTAAAGTCAAATCCATCATTCCCCTTTCAGGAGCACAGATCAGTTAAAGCAGATGTTGCTGGTATTCCATGGAAATATTGGTGATACACCTGGGCCTTTCCAGTGACATTGTCTGAGCTCCATTCAGGAAGCTAAAAATGCAGGAAATACTCCCTAAATATTAACTTTATATGCAAAGAACTGAAAGAGTTACCTGGGGCCTGATGTTTCCATGGGAGAAGTTTCTTTCCATGAGGAATATACTGAATTTCCTGAGGGGTGAGGGAAAGAATTCAGCTGGAGAATTTTGGTTGTGTGAAAATAGTTAAATAGATCATTTTTAGAGCCAAACATTTTCCACAGGTTTGAAATCAACTTTGCTTTTTGAAATGCACTGTATTTTATGCAGAAAAGTAGCAAAAACTGGAGGAAAACATTCTGTGTTCCAGTCTCAGAAGAACTTAATTAAGCTCAGCTGAAAAATAATGGCCTACAGAAGAAAGAATGGAATTAAATGTTCTGTCTAAATCAGAGTAGAAAAGAAAATTCAAGATTGTGGAATTAATAAAAATCCTCCCATCTGAGGGGATCAGTGCAAGGGAGGTTTGCAGCAATGAAAGGACAGAACTGATGGAAGAGGAGCTCTCAGTGCCTTTCCTGTGCCTTTGAACAGAAAGGAGAACAAAATCCACCCCTGGCTCGGCCCAGACATCAGTGGGGATCTCCAGTGGCCTTTGCATGTCCTGGCTCAGGTCCTTCCAATATTTGGGAGCAGTTTTTATGGAAGTGTGCAGAAGTGAAGAGCCCTGCAGGCCCTTCTTGAGCAGGATTTCTGTGAGCAGAGGGGCCAAGGTGAACTCCAATATGGAGCATCCATCAGCTGAGGGACTCGTTCCAAAGTGCCCCTTGGAGCTTTAGGGTCACTGCAGCTCTTCCCCAGTTCCCCCTGGGATGTCTCTGTGTTTTCCTCACAGCACATGGAGTCCTTTCCCCCTTTTTCACTGCCAGCCATCCATGGGGGATTGGAATGGGGTCGGGGGCCTCCAGGGAGAGGCTGGGAACGGGCAGGCGAGGCGAGGGAGAGTTTAAACGTGGCCACAGGGAAGAGCTCACACACAGAGATAGATGGCTTGTGTTGTAATACATTTTAAAACTGTGTTAAATGGAATGTTTGGAGTTCCTGAGAGCTGTGCCATGAGAGCAGTAATGCAGTGGGCAGGGCAGACAGCAGTGCTGCCCGTGCAGGCTGTGCCATGAGAGCAGTAATGCAGTGAGCAGGGAGCAGTAATGCAGTGAGCAGGGAGCAGTAATGCAGTGAGCAGGGAGCAGTAATGCAGTGCTGCCCATGCAGGCTGTGCCATGAGAGCAGTAATGCAGTGCTGCCCATGCAGGCTGTGCCATGAGAGCAGTAATGCAGTGCTGCCCATGCAGGCTGTGCCATGGGAGCAGTAATGCAGTGAGCAGTGAGCAGTAATGCAGTGCTGCCCATGCAGGCTGTGCCATGGGAGCAGTAATGCAGTGGCAGGGAGCAGTAATGCAGTGGGCAGGGAGCAGTAATGCAGTGCTGCCCATGCAGGCTGTGCCATGAGAGCAGTAATGCAGTGAGCAGGGAGCAGTAATGCAGTGGGCAGGGAGCAGTAATGCAGTGAGCAGGGAGCAGTAATGCAGTGCTGCCCATGCAGGCTGTGACATGAGAGCAGTAATGCAGTGTGCCATGAGAGCAGTAATGCAGTGAGCAGGGAGCAGTAATGCAGTGGGCAGGGAGCAGTAATGCAGTGCTGTCCATGCAGGCTGTGCCATGAGAGCAGTAATGCAGTGGGCAGGGAGCAGTAATGCAGTGCTGCCCATGCAGGCTGTGCCATGAGAGCAGTAATGCAGTGAGCAGGGAGCAGTAATGCAGTGGCAGGGAGCAGTAATGCAGCGCTGCCCATGCAGGCTGTGCCCAGCCCCGCTGAAGCCCCGCTGCCGTTGTGTTTTGCAGGGTGTGCAGACCTGCACCTGCTGGACATGCTGACCCCCACGGAGAGGAAGAGGCAGGGCTACATCCACGAGCTCATTGTCACCGAGGAGAACTACGTGAACGACCTGCAGCTGGTGACAGAGGTGGGGCAGCCCCGGTGCAAAATTCCTGCATTTCACTGCCTGCCCTGGGGGTCTCTGCCCAGTCCTCCCTTATCTGTATTGATACACGTACAGATAGGTACAGATATACAGACAGAGATACAGATGGACTCAGATACAGATATACAGATACAGATAGATACAGATAGATACAGATACACAGATACAGATACACAGATTTACAGATACAGATATACAGATATACAGATACAGATAGATACAGAGATAGATACAGATAGATACAGATATACAGATACAGACACAGAGATACAGATATACAGATTTAGAGATACAGATACACAGATACAGATAGAGATATACAGATATAGATAGGTACAGATAGATACAGATATACAGATATACAGCTACAGACACAGAGATACAGATATACAGATTTAGAGATACAGATACAGATGTACAGACACAGATACACAGATACAGATACAGATATACAGATACAGATATAGATAGATACAGATACAGAGATAGGTACAGATACAGATATACAGATACAGATAGAGATATACAGATATAGATAGATACAGATACAGAGATAGGTACAGATACAGATATACAGATACAGATAGAGATATACAGATATAGATAGATACAGATACAGAGATAGGTACAGATACAGATATACAGATACAGACACAGAGATACAGATATACAGATTTAGAGATACAGATACAGATATACAGACACAGAGATACAGATACAGATATACAGATATACAGCTTTACAGATACAGATATAGATATACAGGTATAGATAGAGACACAGACACAGAGATACAGATACAGACGCAGAGATACAGATATACAGATATACAGCTTTACAGATACAGATACACAGATACAGATATAGATATACAGATACAGATAGATACAGACACAGATATACAGATATACAGATATACAGCTTTACAGATACAGATACAGATATAGATATACAGATATAGATACAGACACAGAGATACAGATAGAGATGTACAGATACAGATATACAGATACAGCTGTGGGTGGGTGCAGACCTTGGCAATCCCCTGTGCTACCATCACCAAAATGCTGACCTTTGAAGTGTCATTTTAGCAAAGCCCTTTTGCTCCTGACTCTCAATGTTTATTTCTCATGTACAGGTTGTGAAGCTTAAACGAATGTTCTGGAATTAAGCACATTCCCTACACTCTGAGGGGGGTAATGGTACTGAGTGATAAATGAGCAGTGGGGCTCAGTTTTCACTTCCTGTGATTGGCTTGAGAGGTGGAAAAAAAGGAATTAGTACAGCCAGCTATGGACAATTCCTTTGACAGAGAAGCAAAGTCCTTTTTTGGAGAAAAGTTCAAGATATGCAAAACTTGGGACTCTCAGAGAAATCAGGTCTTCTGTAGAAGAGTCCAAAGTAAAACCTATTTTCAGTTGCAGTATCAAAGGGATGCTGAGATCTTTTGCAGGAAACCTCTGCTAAAATTCCCAGGTTTCAAAATTCCCAGATTATCCAGATCAGCATTAACACCAGCACCCCTACAAATTCAGAGTATTCCCTGTTAAAGCTTCCCATACCTGAGGGATTCTCCATCCCAGGGAACACCATGGATGTCAGGAACAGGGGTGTGCTGGGTCTGTACTTACCCTGTGCACTCTAAATGGCCTCTTCTCACTCCCCAGATCTTCCAGAAACCACTGATGGAGTCTGAGCTGGTCACAGAAAAAGAAGTTGCCATGATTTTTGTGAATTGGAAGGAGCTGATTATGTGCAATATAAAACTACTGAAGTAAGTTGGTTTTTTCCCCCATACTTCACAAAGCCAGAACCCTGGGCCTCTCCCCCTGCTTCTCCTTTTATCTGCATGAAAACATTGGCCACTTACACAAATCTTAACCAGAAGGGCCACGTGTTTCTCCTTGGGGGAAGAAGCAAACTGGGGGCAGGGTTTGCTGTAAGCTGTTGAGAAGAAGCCAGCAGTTCTGTGCCATTTGCACTCCCTTGGTTCCAGTGCTGCAGAAGGCAAATCCTCCTCTCCCCTGGAGAGCAGGGCTTGGCAAGGCTTCCCACAGGGCAGGACTTTCCCTGCCTGGTGCCAAAGGGTTTGTGCCCAGGGCATCCCTCTCCAAAGGCTCTGGGTGCTGCTGCCCCCACTCACTGCCAGTGAGGGCACAGTTAAACCTGCACCTTGATAGGCAAAAGCATTAATAAAGTTATTTTCTTTCCCTACTCAGCTGCTAATTTTCACTGAACCTACAGGGATTTTACAGTTTTGCAATATCTCCTTTTTTTTTTGTAAAATATATTTGAAAATAGCCCACAAGTTGAAAAGTTGTGGCAGTGACAGGACAAGTGACAATGAACCTTTCCTTAGGACACCAGGCTAAAACCTCAGAGTGATGGGGTGTTCCCTGCCTCACTCACACCTCACTGTTGTGTTGTAATTATTCCAATACCTCAGTAATTCTCTTTCTAAGCCAATAGAAAAGGAAATTACCCTCCTGCTTCTCTCTCACCTGTGATCTGGCATTGCATTAAAGCCAGGCAGCAGCTGGATGCCAGGAGAGGGAAAGGTGCTGGCTGGGAGTGCAGCCTGGGTTATGTGGAAACCCAGGGCATTGGGAATATTTCTGTGTCTGCCCAGGGCAGCACTGACTCTGACCCTCACTCATGGAGAAAGTTTCTTAAACTCCAGAATAGACTGGAAACCACAAAAGTGTGAAATAGATTATAGAGAGCAGTGTAGGTGTATTGCTTGGTGAGAAATTTAGGTTTTGGGGTTTTTAGTGTGTTGTGGATGGAAGCAAGATGGGGACACAGGGAGTTGTCCTGGGTTTCTCCTTCATGCTTCTTCTTCCTTCTTCTCCATGGGTTTGGGTGGCATTTTGTAATTGGGCAGAAAAGCCCCCATTGCAGCTCTTTGGGATCAGTTATTGGGTTAAAAGGGAAAATAATCCAGGTGTCAGTTCTTCATTGGATAGTTCAGTCTTAAAGAGATTGTTGGCCATTTTGTGCCTCTAATGAAAGGCTGCAGAACTCACAGCAGTGAGACTGTTTTACTGATAACAAATAACAAACACCTGAGTCCCAACATGAACTACTGTCTCAAGTGCCTTCAATCCTGACACAGAGAAACCCACAGCTGATACCCCTACAACTGGTGCCTCGGTGTAAAAGCAGCAGCTCAGCAAGGAGAAGCTGTTCATGGTATCCCTGCAGTAAATCTTGTGGCCGGTGTATTCATGTTTCTCTGCCTTCCCACCATGAACAAGAACCACCCCTTTGTTCCATAACTGAGGAGTGGCTCTGTGTCCTTCCCCTGCTCCTGCCCAGGGCCCTGCGTGTGAGGAAGAAGATGTCGGGGGAGAAGATGCCGGTGAAGATGATCGGGGACATCCTGACGGCGCAGCTGCCCCACATGCAGCCCTACATCCGCTTCTGCAGCTGCCAGCTCAACGGCGCCGCCCTCATCCAGCAGAAAACCGACGAGGTGCCCGACTTCAAGGAGTTTGTCAAGGTGGGAGAAGCAGCAGCCCCTGGGAATTCTGTGCACCTTCTCTTCTCACCTGGCTGAGCTGCTGAGCAAAGGAGGCACCACCTCCTGTGAGGGCTGTGTCACTTCTGGGCCATCCCTGGAAGGGCTGGAGCGTGTCCAGGGCAGGGAATGGAGCTGGGAAGGGAATGGAGAGTTCCTGAGGGAGCTGGGAAGGGAATGGAGAGTTCCTGAGGGAGCTGGGCAGGGAATGGAGAGTTCCTGAGGGAGCTGGGAAGGGGCTGGAGAGTTCCTGAGGGAGCTGGGAAGGGAATGGAGAGTTCCTGAGGGAGCTGGGAAGGGGCTGGAGAGTTCCTGAGGGAGCTGGGAAGGGGCTGGAGAGTTCCTGAGGGAGCTGGGAAGGGGCTGGAGAGTTCCTGAGGGAGCTGGGCAGGGGCTGAGCCTGGAGCAAAGGAGGCTCAGGGGCCCTTGTGGCTCTGCACAAGTCCCTGCCAGGAGGGCACAGCCGGGGGGGTCGGGCTCTGCTGCCTGTCCCAAGGGATAGGAGGAGAGGAAATGGCCTCAAATTGCACCAGTGGAGGTTCAAAATGGAGATTGGGAACATTTTTTCCCTCACAGAGTGGTCAGGCCTTGGGCTGAGCTGCCCAGGGAGGTTTGGAGTCACTGGAATTGTCCCAGAGCAGTCTGGATGTGGCCTTGGGGACAGGGTTTGGGGTGATGCTGGTGGGGCTGGGGTGGCACTCATCCTGAAGGGCTCCTCCAGCCTTGGTGATCCTGGGATTTTTGTCCAGACAAGGCAGGTGAAGAAGTGTTGTACAAAGCACCAGGAGTTCTCCTGCTGATGCTGTGATCTCAGAGCAGATTTAGCTGAGGATTGGTGCTCATTTACTGCCTTCCCTTTTCCTTTCTTGGAGGAGCTCATATTTGGGGTTTAAACCACCTGACTAACCAGATTTTCCCTCTCTAATGTTTCAGAGGTTAGCAATGGATCCTCGCTGTAAAGGAATGCCACTGTCAAGTTTTCTACTAAAGCCTATGCAACGGGTAACCAGATACCCACTAATCATTAAAAATGTACGTTCCTTTGCACACATGGTGTGTTTGGTGCTGCTTTGCTTACACCTTCATTACAGGGTTGTTTCCTTATTTGTGTCAGGCTTTGTCACTGGGAGGTTTCTGATGTGCTGGGGAATGTGGGATGTCCTTTAATACTCGATTCCAGTATAGAAAATGGGACCACTCCTTGGGCTTTGGCAAAGTTATTCAATATTTCCATTTGAAACAGAGCCGAAGCTTGCACCCAAAGAACCAGAAGGCAGTGAGTGCTGAGGGAAAATTTAAAATTCAGATAACAGGAGCAACAAGACAACCTTGGGCTCATATTTGCCTTTCCTCTCAGTGCCATTCCCTCCCCACGGGCTGAGCCTGGATTGTTGCAGGTTCCCCCTGTGCTGATGGTGCTGGAGGATTTACAGCCCTTTCCTAACTCCCACTTGTTCCTTAACACTTCCCATCCCAAATAACACCATGGAGCAGGGCCCAAGGCTTTCACAGGGAATTGTGAATTGGATGTTGGTGTTTAAGGGATTCCTTCAGCAGTCGTGGCTGCATTTCTGTATTTGGCTGCAACGTGTGTGCTTCTGTCAGAGGAAAGGCTGTGCAGCAGGCCTGCAGTCCAGCTGTTCCCAAATAGTGTTTGCCTCCCATTTCTCATGTCTGCCAAGGAGGAAAACAAACACGGGGCTGGCTCTGCTGGCAGCGAGGCCTGGACTGGAAGTGTGGGGCCGGCAGCGAGCGCAGCTGAGCTGTGCTGCCAGGAGCCTGATGCTGCCTTTGCTTGTGTGCAGATCATTGAGAACACCCCCGAGAACCACCCTGACCACAGCCACCTGAAGCAGGCCCTGGAGAAGGCGGAGGAGCTGTGCTCGCAGGTGAACGAGGGCGTGCGGGAGAAGGAGAACTCGGACAGGCTGGAGTGGATCCAGGCCCACGTGCAGTGCGAGGGCCTCTCCGAGGTAACGGGGCTGCCCCTGGGGACAGGGACACGGCAGCACTGCCCCATGCCCTGGCCCCTGTCCTGTCCCCTCCAGGCCCCTGCACGCCCTCCTGGCTGCTGCTCGTGCTCCTGACCCTGCCTGGGTGCCTGGCTCCGGAGCGGTCCCGGGCTCAACGCTGCCATTTGCAACCAGCACTTCCCAGTTTCCCGGTTCTTTGTGGGGCAGTGGTTATGGGGCTGCTGGATCCCACTCCAAAGCTGCACCTGACCACTATGGACTGCTTTGAAAACCAAATATTTAGAAATATTTTCTGTGATAAAGCTTTGTATTACGTTTGAAAACTCAAGGATACTGATCAAGTCTCTGGAGACTTTACAGAGAGAATCCCTGCCTCCCATGCCATGTTCCGTGATGATAAGTTTCTAGAAATATTGTGTTTGTATGTCCTGCAAAAGGAGGGAAGATATTCTGATAGCCTTCCTGCTGCTGGTGGAGGTAACAGAGGCAGACGGATCACAACTTGATTTTGAAATTATGCACTATTCTAGAAGGTAAAAAAATAATGAGCACTGGTTGGTTCATAAAGTAGAAAAATTGCATTTCACCTGAGGAGGTCTGACTGTTCTGGGAGAAGGACAGGTGTGACAATGTCAGCACATCCAGCTGTCTGCCAGCAGGAAAGTGGCTGCTTTATCTTCTGTAGGTGGTGCCTGCCCCAGAACAGCAGCTCCACACCCTGCCAGAGCCTGTGGTGCTCACTGCATTGTCACCAGCAGCAGCCCCAGCCATGGCAGGGAACAGCTCAGCCTCTCCCTGTTTTCTGTCCAAGGGGTTGCCAGCCTGCCAAAGGAGCCCCTCCAGAGCCAGCTGCCCAGGCTGGGGAGAGCTGTGCCAAACCCTGGTGAAAATAAACCTGAAAATGGCACTTTAGGCACTGTTGATCCCTAACAAGGCCTGGCTGAATCTGGGATTTTGCCGATCCCAGTGGTCAGCAGCTCTAACCTCAGGTACCGTGGCCATCTGAAGTCCTCTGGGGTGTTTTAAGGGGTGAAATTCAAGCACAATTCAGAATGCAGCCCTTAAGGAAGCCGTTGGCAGAGCTGCTGCTCATCCAGGACAGGTGCCCTGGCTCAGTCCCAGCCCTGCAGGTGCATGGCCAGGGGGCACAGATGCTTTTGGCTTCCCCTGCCTGCCCAGCCCGTGCCCCTGCGGCCTTCAAGGCCTCTCCCAGGGCCCCCTGTGCCTTGTGCTGCTTGTGGTGCTCGAGGCATGGCTGGTCATCCCTGCCACAGACTGGAACCAGGACTCAAAACTGTGTTTGGTCTCTTGCAGGGCAGCCCCGATTGTTTCACTTTATACAGTGCGTTGTTGTTCTTCTTCTACTTTTCGCAGCAACTCGTTTTTAATTCAGTTACAAACTGCTTGGGACCACGCAAGTTCCTGCACAGTGGGAAGCTCTATAAAGCCAAGAGTAACAAGGAGCTCTATGGTTTTCTCTTCAACGACTTCCTCCTCCTCACTCAGATCATAAAACCTCTTGGCTCTTCTGGCACAGACAAGGTCTTCAGCCCCAAGTCCAACCTGCAGTACAAAATGTACAAAACTGTGAGTGCTGCTGTGACACCGGGATGGGGACAGGGCTCAGCAGCTCCATTCTGGGGGTGTGGGCAGGAGCCTTCCTAGAGAAGAGTTGGAAAGCTTTGAGGTTCAGGGGCTGATGGCAGGAAGGGTGGCTGTGTGCTCTAGGGAAACAAGAGAAGATGCTTTGGAGGTTTTGCTTGAATAAAACTCTTCCATGAGGGCTCGTGTGTTCGAGGGAGTGGAGGGAGAGCAGCATTCACTGCTCTCTGGGGGAGGAAGCTCTGCTGTGCTTGGCTCTCTCCAGGAGCATCCCCTGGCTATGCAGGCACCTCTGTCAGCTTTTAAAATTTTCTGCAGAAATATAGGAGGCAGAAGGGGGGAGATACTTGGGGCATGGAATAATCCTGCTGTGAGCTGATGTGTGCTGAATGCCCCTGTGCAGACTCTGCAGTACAACTCCAGCTCTGATGTTTTACAGCCCATTTTCCTCAACGAGGTACTGGTAAAATTACCCACAGACCCTTCTGGAGATGAGCCCATCTTCCACATCTCCCACATCGACAGAGTCTACACACTGCGGGCTGAAAGCATTAATGAAAGGTAAGGGCCTTCGTGGGCTTTAAAAAGTCTGGGAACTGCAGGATGGGAATGGTTGTGATGGAAACTTGCAGAGCACTCTCCAAGCTGGTTGTTTTACAAGACTGGAAAATCCTTCTTGGGAATATGATGATCTAGAAAGAGGGAGAAACAATATTTCCTGAATTCCAGCTGTATCAGTGATGAAATGGCCGAGGGTGGATGTTTAGGCTGCATTTCACATTTTATGGTAATGTGAAGAAGCCAAGAGATGCAATTCTATCTTCTGCTGTTACCTGGGATGGCGGGGAGTGGGACTGAGTGAGCTTTAGGATATCTCCCAACCCAATGTCCTGTGGAGCAGCAGCTCTTCATTAGGGGTTCCAAAATGGATCCACAGCTTCCGGATTCTCCCATGTTTCCTTGACTCAGGCTTCCTGGTATGTCACAGCCGTTCTTCAAAGCACTTGAGGTCACTTTGTAGCCCTTCTGCCACCCTTTTTCTCTGTCAACCTTCCCCCTCAGCCTCCTGCAAGCACAGGCTGGGATTGCTGGGATGGACCCAGTGATCCATGTGGGTCTCTTCCAACTCAGGATGTCCTGTGACTCTTAATCATGAAATGGTTTCCCAGAAGGGCCCACTCACCACCCCTGGACTCCCCAGGTTATGCTTTTAAAGCTCAAGGGTCAGAAGAATTGGGTTGGAAATCTCAGGGACCAAGGACAGTGGCCACCTCAGCAGCAGCAGTGTCTTGTACCTCCTGGCTCCAAGAGATCAGTTTATTTCAGGAAAACAAGGGGCTGGATGAAAGCAAACCTGTTCTTGAGACCTTTTGTTTTCTCACCAAGCATCTCCTATTCAAGGTTCTCTTGAGCTTTCTGTGTGCTGGGGTTTGCTGCCTTGGGATGGTTCCATTCTGCTGAATTCCAGTAAGATCCCTTCCAGGCAGACAGCTGTGGGGTGGCAAAGCCTGGCATGGGGCCAGAGCCTGGGCTGGGAAGGAGGGACAGCTTTAGATTTGTCTGCTGTGCTCCAGCAGGGAAAAACAGAAATGGCATTTTGCAACTTTTTTTTTCTCCTTTCCTTCTGAAGGACTGCCTGGGTTCAGAAGATCAAAGCTGCTTCAGAACTTTACATAGAGACTGAAAAGAAGAAGAGGGAAAAGGCCTACTTAGGTACAGCATAGGATGTGGGGGTCTCCTATTCTGTGGAAAAGTCCCTGGGCAGGAAAATGCACTGGTGACATTTCTCTCTGCTCTCCTGTTCCACCACAGTTCGCTCGCAGAGGGCAACAGGCATCGGGAGGCTGATGGTGAATGTTGTTGAAGGCATTGAGCTAAAACCCTGTAGGTCCCATGGTGAGTGCCTTGGCTTTCCTTGTTCCATCCAGAGGACATTCCCATTTGCCAACCTAACTCTGCAGGGGTTCTGTCCCAGTCGTTATTTTGTTAAATGACGTGAGTTTAATGAAGGTAACATAGGCAGAGGTGACTTTGTGCAGCTGAGCCATGGTCCTGCAGCTGTCCTGCATGAGGCTTTTGTTTCAGGCTGGCTTTGTTTCCACCACACAAGCCATGAAGTCCTGAAGGGAAGGGTGGAGGGTGCTCAGCACCCAGCAGAGCAGAGTATTCAGTGTGATGGTAATGTAGCCCATTACAGAGGCAGTGAAGCAGAGCCTGGGATGGGGCCAGGGGCCTGGTGTGGCCAAGGTCTGTCCCAGCTCAGGTGGCTGTTGGAGCAGAAGGAAGCACGCAGCTAAAAAAGCCCCGCTCGTTTCTGTTTGTTCCCATCTTCCCAGGAAAGAGCAACCCCTACTGCGAGGTGACCATGGGCTCCCAGTGCCACATCACCAAGACCATCCAGGACACCCTCAATCCCAAGTGGAATTCCAACTGCCAGTTCTTCATCAAGGACCTGGAGCAGGACGTGCTGTGCATCACGGTGTTCGAGCGGGACCAGTTCTCCCCGGATGGTGCGTACGGGCTGCCCCTGCCAAGGGCGTTTGCAGAGCTCTCTTTTGAGGAGGAGCATTCCTGCTGAGGGAAAGCAGAGGGAATGGGCTGGGCTGAGAGATGATCCTAAAGATACCCCAGATTTGACCCTCTTTGCATAGGAGGAGTCAAATTAACCTCACTCCACACAGTATCCGCACAAGAAGGATGCAGCTCCCTCTGGGTTTTGAGAGTTCCTTTTCTTGTGCAGTTGACAACAACTAAAATGTGATTTGTAATTCTGCTGAGACTCCAGAAAGCTCTGGATGCTCTTGCACGCAGATGGGTTCAGGCAAAAGGAAATGTCTGAGTTCCTGTTACATGCAATAACAGTAGCAAAAATGAGCCCCGGATTCCAAACCCAACAGACTCATGGAACAGTTTGGTTTGGAAAGGACCTTAAAGATCATCCAGTTCCAGCCCCTTCCATGCGCCGGGACACCTTCCACTATCCCACGTTGCTCCAAGCCCCATCCAGAGTGGCACTGAACACTTCCAGGGGTGGGGATTCCACAGCCTCTCTCATTCTTATTTCATAAGCTGGGATGAACACGTGGAGCATTCACAGAGTATATTTTGGAGTCACAATCTCAGGCAGTGTTTGGGTAGGACTGGCACTGGCTCATTGACCTCGTTGCTGGGCTGATGACCTGCTTGGCTCTGTCATCTCCAGCAGGTTCACTCTCAGGTTTAACTGAGAGCTTTGGCCTTATCTTATATCATAAAATCAAGAAGTCCCTGAAGCGAGGCAGCTGTGAATTCCATAGTGGGTTTTTGCACTCATGGGCCCATTTACTTTTAATGCTGCTGCTGTTTAACGTGGTCTGGCAAAATGCCTTGCTATGCTGCCTGGCAGCCTTTGGCCCCCTTCAAGTGCACAACTAGAGTAGGACTGAAGGCTTGTTTTCTCTTCTGCTGTGTGTGGGTGGAAGTTCAGGTCCTTCTGCAGGCTCTGCTTTCCCTTTCCTGAGCGCGCTGTGTTTCTGCATTCCAGACTTTTTGGGCAGGACAGAGATCCGTGTAGCAGACATCAAGAAGGATCAGGGTTCCAAGGGACCAGTTACAAAGTGTCTCCTTCTGCACGAAGTCCCCACGGGAGAGATCGTGGTGCGCCTGGACCTGCAGCTGTTTGATGAGCCTTAGGAGAGAGGGGCCAAAGTCAGAATTCAGCCAGAGGTCGGTGCAGGAGGCGTCTGCAGAAGCTGTCACCGAGTCCTTGCTGGTGTGGCATGAAACTACTGCTCGCCCTTCACACGTCAGAGGGTTATCAAAGCAAACAGGAGCAGCTTTGTGCCTTGATAATTCTCACTGAACACATGAATCCCAATTTAGTGAGGAGATCTCCCTCGATCTCTCTGTGTGGAACTTGGCGTTGGTTTCCTGGGCTGGTGAAACAACCCTGTTGTTCCTTGTGCTGCAGTGGGGATAGCTGGCAAAACACTTGAGTGGTTGTGCTTGCTCCAGCTGCCCTGCTCTTTAATTCCCGTGGAAGAGGCAGTGTGGGTGTGTTTGGGAGGCTTTCTGAGGGTTTTCCCCTTCAGGAGTTCTGTGCCTATTGCCTAGCAGAGTGGTGTGTAAATGTGAGTGAATGGAAGGAGCAGTTTTGCAGCAGGAAGATCTTTGAAGGTCTTCATGATGGTACTGAAAAGACTTAGAAAATAAATAGTCTATATCTATAAACAGAGAAGATTCTATTAACATACCACTTCATGACTCGTGTTGCCCCTGAAAATAAAAGCTGTCCAGGCCTTCTGCACAGAGATGAATTGCACTCCAGAAGAGTCCAGCCCTCGGTCCCTGTGGAAGTTCTGTTGTCCCAGGACTGTCAGTGCTGGGGCAGGAAGCCAAGGGTGAGGCACAGAGCCCTGCTGGTGTCGTGTGTCCCTCCCGGGTGCCCCTTCACTGCTGCTGCTCCCAGGCTGAGCCTCACCTGCCGTGGGGGAGAAGAAACAATCGTGGCTCCAGCTCAGGAAGCGAAGGTCCGGCCTGCAGGGCCCGGGTGGTGCCCAGGTACAGAGCTGAGCTCGCCTGTGTGCAACCAGGGCACGGGGGCTCGGGGCATCCCGCGGGGCAGCTGCTGGGTGTCACCAGAGAGCTCGTGCTGCTGCTGCAGAGTGGGGACCCCAAAGCCAGCCGGGGAATGCAGGGCTCTCCATCCCTTTCACTCCGTGGATAACAACGTCCAGGCCCACGTCCCTGTCTGGCAGAGCTCCCGGGCACAACGTCTGCTTTCCCTCGGGCACACATGTGAGTGCCCTGCTGAGTCTGGGACAAAACATCCCTGAGAGTCAAATTCCTCTTTGTTCTGCTTGGATTCCTTTTGTTCATGCCCTGCCACGCATCCACTGGTATTTTTGTAAGGACTTCATTCCGGATGGGAGGTGCCAGCCCGTGTCATTCGCATGTGAACGTTCTCGTGGAGCTGTTGTTAGGTTTTGGTGTTCCTTGCATGTCCTTTCAGTACTGGTTCCCACCTCTCCTGTGTCGGCGGTGTTCTCTAGCACTCCAAGTCTTATTGGTTTCCATTAGGAAATTAGGATATATCCATAACAGGTAGGTAGATCAGTATGGTAATAAGTGTAAACTGTGCTGGGAAGTGTCTGTGTATTATAATTTCCTAAAAGACCACTGTAATGTTTCAAGCAATGGGAAGGAAAAAAATGTATGTTGGAGGGACAACAAAGTTTACATTTCATACTTTTCAGAATCGCTTTATTATTTATTTATTGAAGATAGTGTAGAATTTTGTATCAGAAATGACAGACATACTTATGTATTTTTTGAAACAAAACAGAGATACACACTTTAGTTAGAAACTTTCAACTGACCACATTTTAGAGGGAGTGTGACTCCCTAGGCATGCATTTGTTTACCACTAACTGGCTGAAAACACGATTAAGAGAACTTTAAGTTTCTATTTTTCAATGTTGTTAAGAAAATTGTTTCAATTAAAATATGTAAATAGTACTAAACCCATGCTTTCCTAATTCCATATCAATACATTTTATTAAATATAATGTATATGAAAATACACATTGTTGTGGTAGGATAAAAAAAGTGATAAAATCTATTACTGGAGTACCATTAAATGTCATTGTCTAACCTTTTATCGCTGTCCTAATTTTACTCAGTGCTGCCAACAGGGTGAACATTCATTTCAGTGTTTCACAAGTAGCATCACTTTGTTTGTTAATAGTGTCATTTCACCAGCATCAATTACAGTGACAGCTGACCTGGCCAACAGGACAAAAAAATAATGCAGCTGGAATGCAGGAACCTTAGGCAGGGTTTTGGAGGGAGCCCCAAGGAGCTGCACCTGCCTGAGGCTCGTTTGGTGCTGGAACTGGGGGACCCTTCATCAGGGGCTCCTCTCAGACTGAAACCCATGTCATGGACATCAGAGAATCCCAGACTGCTTTGAGTTGGAAGGGACCTCAAAGCCCACCCAGTGCCACCCCTGCCATGGCCAGGGACACCTCCCACTGTCCCAGGCTGCTCCCAGCCCCATCCAACCTGGACACTTCAGGGAAGTGCTGTAGCAGCCTGTAAGATTGCCCTGTTTTGGGGAACTGTGACAGCCCCATGGCTCGGGATGTCCCACTCCCCCTGGATGCACAGCACTGCCAGTGCCAGCAGGGATTACTCAAACCCTGATGAGGAAAGGCTGGAGTTTGGCTCCCAGAGATCCATGGAATCCCTCACAATCCAGTGCTAAAGGGGCAGCTCAGCCTGTCCCTGTGCATGGAGGCCAGGCTGTGTCCATGCCCTGGTGCCAGTGTCACTGCCCTTGGAGCTCGGTGGCACACCAGCACTGCTGCCTTCCCAGACAGAGCGGTGCTTCCTGGAGTCACACTGTCCCCAAATCCCCGAGGCTGGCACATGGAGTGCCAGCTGTGCCCCATGGGCACCTTGTCCCCAGCCCAGAGCACTCAGTGCCACCTCCAGGGGACACCTGCAGGGATGGGCACTGCAAAGCTCCCTGGGCAGCCCCTGCCAAGGCCTGAGCACTTGGGAGTGCTGTGAAATAAAACCACCCCCAGGCTGGCCTTGGCTCAGAAATGCTGAGAGCCTGCCCAGGGCAGAACTGATGGAAAGCCAGGCTGGAAAGTTAGGAGAGGCTGCTCAGAGCTGGGGAAGGGACTTGGGCACCTGGGAGACAGGGCCTGGCTCTGAGCTGACACTGAGCCAAATAGCTGAGTGATTGCAGCAGGGCTTTTTCTAGATGCACTTAATTATTCGGTATTTTCTCAATGTGAGTTTTTATGAGGGCACTTTTTCAATACTCATTTTACATTTTTTTTACCCTTTAAAAATAATTCAGTCACTTTTTGTTACATGTGAGGAGGATTGGGTAGGAAACATTGTGGGTAATGGAGTTTTTTCTTACATACAGTCTCAAAACTGAGATGTGACAACTCCAGACTCTGACTCCAACAGCAGTGCCTGGTTCCAGGCTGCTCTGCTTGTCACAGTGAGGTCTCAGTTCATTCAAATGCAGCAGTCAAGGCCCTGGAAACAGGGAGAAGCTGGGAACCAGGAGAAATTGCTTTGAGGGTTTGCTCTGTGTGTACATTCCACATCTGCCCTTGCTTTGTTCAGCCTCTCCACTCCTGTCCTACGTGCACATTGCTGTATCCAGAGTTCAGTACATGCTTATAGATATAATATAGATATATTATTATTGTACATACAGTACAAAACCACAGTTCTGTTGTCATTGTCAAATACAGAGGAAAACAGAAAGCATTTAAAGGCACCTGGTTTTGTTTGTTCATTTAAATATTTTAAAGAAGGAGTATCCTCAGGAATTTATTTTTCTGTATGTAGGATATATTTAGGATCTCATTAAAAAAATAAAGAACTGCAGAGAGTCTGTTAAACGGCCCTAATTACTTGATAGAGTTGTCAATGGCTCTGCTGTGACCGTGGGTCAATTCCTTGGCTGCCTGTAAAGCTGCCAAAGTGTCACTGTCCCTGGATGTGGGGACCAGTGCTGGGATCTGACAGTGCTGTGCAAGCAAAGGGAACTGGGGATTCCTCCAAGCCCCCGTCAGCCCCTGGGTCCTGCCCCTGCCCTGAGCACAGGAGAGGGGGAGAAGGAAGAAATAGGGACAGAGCTGAAGGGTCAGAGCTCGGTGAGCAGCAGGAGCTCTGCCCTCCCTCCACCCCCCAGAAGTGGCTGGGTGTCTGAAGGGTGATGGATGGGAAGGAAATCCATCCCAGTTTGGGGAGCTGCTCCATGGGAAGGGGACTGTGGTGTGACACAGGAGGGGGAGAAGGTTGGGGATGGGATCATGGTGCTGGTCCAAGGGCTGGGCTGTCTCCAGCCCTGCTCTCCAGGGAATCACAGGATGCATTGAGGGGTCCTTAAATCCCACCCAGTGCCCTCCCTGCCATGGCAGGGACACCTCCCACTGTCCCAGGCTGCTCCAGCCCCAGGGTCCAGCCTGGCCTTGGGCACTGCCAGGGATCCAGGGGCAGCCCCAGCTGCTCTGGGCACCTGTGCCAGGGCCTGCCCACCCTCTGAGAGGTGCTGCTCCCTCTTCCCCATCGCACCCTGGCTTTTTTGTGCACATTTTGCTTTGAGCCAAACAAATGGTATGGACTAGTTTCCTTTTCTTTTTCTCTTTTAAGAAAACCAGATAAAAATTCTACTGCCTGTAGAATTTGTATGATCCTAAAAATTATGAAGGCATTATAAAAAATTGTCTGGCACTAGAAGATAAACTTACCCTTTCTTTCAAGAAAATGCAATTAATTTGTATTGTTGATTTAGAGCACGTTTAGCTATTCCTCAGTGAAATATCTGTACTGTGAAGATGGCTCCTTTTGGTTTTTAAGGCATTTGTAACAGGTATGCATCAGGCAGCACTGTTTCCATAATGCGGTTTTAACAGATTTCAGTTGCTGTGAATGTCTTGTTCCCTCAGTCCCTCCTGGTTGAACAATTCTATTTACAGATAAGGTATAACTAAACAAGAGTCCCTAAACTGTGCCCCCCTGTGTGAGGCCTGGTGCTGCTCCAGCTGTGGTGGCACAGCTGGTGTGGGGCTGTGCAATGTTGGACAAGCTGAGACTGGGCTTGTGCAAGTGAATGATGCAAGAATAAATGCAAATGATGCAAGAATAACTTTTTAAAGTTTACCTGTGTGCTGTCACATTTCTGAGAAGTGCTGGAGGGAGATGGAGTCAGGACATCTGCAGATGAGTCACTCTTCCCTCAAGCGCCAATCTCTGCTCCTGGCACAGGGACAGCACCCCGGGAGTGGCTGGAGCTGGGCCAGGAGGGATTTAGGTTGGATTTCAGGGCAAGGTTCCTGCCCAGAGGGTGCTGGCACTGCCCAGGCTGCCCAGGGAATGGGCACGGCCCCGAGGCTGCCACAGCTCCAGGAGCCTTTGGCCAGCGCTGCCAGGGATGCCCAGGCTGGGCTGGGTGGGCTCTGGGCAGGGCAGGGCTGGCACTGGGGGATCCCTGGGGGTCCCTTCCCTCAGGACATTCCATGACTCCATGACTGTTTATGCTGCCAGCACCTGCCTTGCTCTCGAGGCAGACCAGGCACAGACAAGCCCAATTGGGAAAAGCAGCATTTTTTATAAATGTGTTGTGATCACCCACCCATAAGGGGAAGGAAGCACCCAAGAATCGTAAATGCTCAAGGACAAAAGCAACGATAAAAGCTGGAGCATCCACAAAATAAGCAAAAACTTCTCTTAAACATTTAAGATTATTTTTAGCAATGTATTAATATTTTGTTAATTTGACTTATTGCTACACAACTGCTACAATAATCTCTGACCTACAATAAAAACACATGGCAGTGAGTTTGGGATAAAGGGAAAGGGTGAAAGGGCAGAGAGAAAGGAAAAGATTGATTAAAAAGGGACAGACAGAAAGAAAGACAAGGAAAGAAGGGGGAAGAGATTATCACTCCTGGTTCCAGCACGGTTCCAGCTGATGGGACATCAGTCCTGGATCCAGCATGGTCCCAGATGAGGGGATGTCCCTCCTGGATCCAGCATGGTTCCAGATGAGGGGATGTCCCTCCTGGATCCAGCATGGTTCCAGATGAGGGGATGTCCCTCCTGGATCCAGCATGGTTCCAGATGAGGGGATGTCCCTCCTGGATCCAGCATGGTCCCAGATGAGGGGAATGTCCCTCCTGGATCCAGCATGGTTCCAGCTGGCAGGATGTCCCTCCTGGATCCAGCATGGTTCCAGATGAGGGGATGTCCCTCCTGGATCCAGCATGGTTCCAGCTGATGGGACATCACTCCTGGATCCAGCATGGTTCCAGATGAGGGGAATGTCCCTCCTGGATCCAGCATGGTTCCAGATGAGGGGATGTCCCTCCTGGATCCAGCATGGTTCCAGCTATGGGACATCACTCCTGCTTCCAGCAACGATCCAGCTGCTGGGATGTCCAGGGTCAGGGACTTGGTGGGGGTACCCTTTTATGGACTGGGTTGCCCACCCTGAAATGGGTTTCGCACCTCTATGCAAACTGGGCCTCCTGCACAGTCTGTTCTTCGAGACCCTTCTGGAAAAGGGTCGGTGGCTTTGGGGGTCTTTGTGCTCTTGGTCCATGGCCACCTCTTGGCCCGAGTCCTGCGCTTGCAGTGCTGGGTTGTGCTGACCTCTAGGAACCACAACTGGGACGTCTGTCCCACCCAAGTGCTGCTCTGCCTCCACCTCCAGGCCTGGCCTGGTGCTGGTGTGGGCACTACTCCTCTGGCTCTGCCACCAGGCAGGGACACCAGAACAGCCCCAACACCAGAGAGGGACAGCGGAACGGCCTCCGCACCAGGCGGGGACAGCGGAATGTCCCCTGGCCCAGAGAGGGACAGCGGAACAGCCCCCGCAGTGCCCGTCGGAAGCGGGAGGGACGTTTCTCAGAGCGCTGGCTCTGTGCCTCTGGCACCTCCGGACCGAGAGGCTTGGGAGGCTGCTCCTCCTCAGCAGCTGCCGGCCTGGCACCTCTGGGACCCCACAGGGCAGGAGAGGCACTGGGCTCATCAGCACAGGCTGCCTTTGCTGCCACCTCTGTGCCCACATGCCTGGAACAGCTGGGTCCTTCCAGGGGGGCCTCATCATCCACCAAGCCCAAGGGTTTGTTCCAGATGTTGCTCTGGATGGCTTCATCCCCTCGAGACACCACTGGGACTCTTTTGGAACGCGCATTGTCACCCTGAAATCAAGAGATGACGTGGAATCCAACAGCTCTTGCCGCTGGGCCTCCGCCTTCTCCTTGCACCAGTTCAGATTGGACGGTCCTTGGTGTCTGTCAGCTTCATGCTCTTCCTCCTCCTCAGCATCATAATTGTTGGGGAAATTGGCTTCCAGCCATTCCAGCACCATCTGATGCCTTGACACTCTCTCCAGTACTGGCAGTCCACGTGATGGGCTTGAATCTCTGTCCATACCACCGAGCAGGGCCCTCCTTGTCAGCTCTTCGTCCTCACGTTCTTCCCAGTTGCAGAGCTCTTCATCCTCGTGTTCTTCCCAATGGGAGAGCTCTTCATCCTCATCTTGTTCCCAATTGCAGAGCTCTTCATCCTCGTGTTCTTCCCAATGGGAGAGCTCTTCATCCTCATCTTGTTCCCAATTGCAGGGCTCTTCATCCTCACGTTCTGCCCAATGGGAGAGCTGTCTGTTGCCATCCTCTTCCCATGGGGACATGTCTTGGACATCATAGTCTTCCTCAAACCACAGCTCTGTCTTGTGTTTGACATCTGCTGGGGAAAGCTTCTCATCCTCGTAGTTAACCCCTTGGGACAGCTCTTTGTCACTGTCACTGTTCCCCTGAGACAGCTCTTTTTCATGCTTCTCTTCACCCAGGGACAGCTCCTTGTAACTCCTGGTGTCCCCTTGGGAGAGCTCATTGTCACCTTCCACTGGGGACAGCTCATCACTGCTGCTTTCCCCTGGGAAGAGCTTGATGGCCTCTTCCAATTTGCACAGCTCAGGGTCACTTGTGCTGTCCTCTGGACCAACCTTGATGGCTTCTTCCACTTTGGACAGCTCCTCATCAGCTGGGCCATCCCCTGAAACCACCATGATGTCCTCTTCCAGTAGGGACAGCTCCTGGTCACTTGTGTGGTCCCCTGGAACAACCTCAATGTCCTCTTCAGCTTCGGACAGCTCCTGGTCACTTGTACTGTCCACTGGAAAGAGCTCACTGTCATCTTCCACTGGGGACAGCTCCTGGCCACTCTTGCTGTCCCCTACAGAGAGCTCGATGGCCTCTTCCACTGGGGACAGCTCTGGCTCAATGCTGCTGTCTCCTGTAAGGCTCTCAATGGCCTCTTCCACTGGGGACAGCTTGGGCTCAATGCTGCTGTTCCCTGTAAGGCTCTCGATGGCCTCTTCCACTGGGGACAGCTCTGGCTCAATGCTGCTGTCTCCTGTAAGGCTCTCAATGGCCTCTTCCACTGAGGACAGCTCTGGGTCAGTGCTGCTGTCTCCTGTAAGGCTCTCGATGGCCTCTTCCACTGGGGACAGCTCCTCATCACTGCCATTTCCCCCCTGGGACAGCTCGTTGTCATTGTTCTGTCTCTCCAGCTCTGTGCCTGTGAGGCTGCGCCCCATGGCTCGAGCCCCTGAGGGGATGGGCGGGACAGGCAGCAGCTGCCAGCTCGGGGACACACGGGCTGTGCCCTCCTGGGCCAGCCTGAGCGGGGGCAAGAACACCCTGGGCATGGGGGCGTATGGCTGCCAAGCACAGGGGCTGCAGGGCTGGGGCTCCTTCTCCCCTGCACTCCCCAGCCCTGTGCCCTGGCTCTGAGCATCCCTGGGGCTCACCAGGCAGGGCAGTGGTGTCAGCGGTGACAGCACTGGCAGAGGTGGCAGTGGTGGCAGTCTGTCCCCACAGAGGGACAGGGCCTGGCTCCAGCTGTCCTGTGGCACTGCCTGCGGCTGCCCGAGCTGCACCTGTGGGACCTTGAGGTGTTTGGAATTTCTGGGTCCTACCTTTGGCTGCCCCAGGTGCACTGGTGGCAGCTTGATGGGCATCAGTGAGGAGCAGTAGGAGGATGAGGATGAGGAGGCGTGAGATGGAGATGGCTCCCTTGGCAGGGCAAAGGTCCTGACCCTGGCCCTGCACTGGCCTCTCCTTTCTGCCTCATCCCTCACTCTCATCCTCCTCTGCACACTCAACAGTTGGCCTTGGGCGGGCTGGGAGTTGGGGTTCCCCTTCTCCTTGTTCATTTTCTCAGTAATTTCCGTTGTACTCTAGCACAGATGGGCACAGGGAGCTGCTTCCTGCGCAGAGAGCGGCTCTCCTGCCACTGGGCACCGCAGGGCTCTGTGCCCCTCAGACACCCTCAGCCAGGCCGGGGCTCCCTGATGTCACAGGGCTCTCTGGCCACCAGCACGGCCCACATCACAAAGGGCCCCGACACCGTGTGCCCGTGTCACAAAGGGCCACCCCGGCAGCCCAAGATCAGTGGAGCAGGCAGGAAGGGGGCACCGAGCGCGGTCTGGGCGCCTTTGCCGGGCACGGGAAGCCGAGCGGGGCAGGGGCAGCGCGCAAGGCCGGGGCCGTGCACAGACACCCGGGCGGGCTGGAGAAGCGGCACCGCGAGAGCTCCTGCGCTGCCACCAGGCCGGGGCCCGGCTGCTGCAGCTGCCTCGGGGCAGGGCCTGAGGCCCCGACTCCCGCAGCTCTGCCCCGGCCTCTGCGGCGCCACGGGCACAGAGGCCGGGCCGGGGCTCGCTCCCCGCTGCCCGCAGGGCGCTGCCCAGGGCTCCCCGCCCGCCGGGGCCGGGCCCGGGCGCTGAGGGAGCGGCGCCGCCATTGCTGCCGCCCTCAGGGGCTCTGAGGGGAGCGCGGCTCCCGCCGGCCCCGCTCCGCCCGCACGGGCCACACAAACACGGAGCACAAAGACAGACGGCGCTGAAATTGTGTCCGTGCCCTGCCAAACGCACCCGGAGAGCGGCCCCAGGGGCTGCGCTCGGCTGCGGCAGCATCGCCGCACGGCTGCCCCCGGGCCAAATCCCGTGTGCTGATACCGGGGCCGGGGGTGTGCGATGGGACACGAACCACACGGGGTTCAGCCTCTCTGGGAGAAAGAAACGAGTGTTTGAGGCTGTTTGGGAGAGAAAACTACTCTCGATGGCACTCGTCTGTTATACATGGGGCTCAAAAGGCGTAACAAATACTAGAAAGGCATAATTAGAAATACATGTGGCTCAAAAGTCATAAAGAGGTCGTTAGGAGCAATATGTCTGTTGACAAAAGAATTAAGAAAACTATGCTATAAAATACTTACACAGTTTTTGTCACTTGTTGTTCTCATTCTTTTTAAACTTTTAAATTTGTTTCCTGTGATCTTCTTTATTTTGGAAAGATTGAAGCAAAACTGAGCAACACCAGGGAAAACCCAACAGCTGCTCCAAGGCTGCAGAACGGCTGCGCAGCTCCGCAGCACTGCCGCGCTTCAGCCGTGCACAAAAGCCCCTCTCCTGTCCCAGGCTGCACGGCAGCACACCAGGAGTAATCAGAGTTCCTCCTGATTTCCCAGGCTTGTCCTGCACCATTGATCCAGAACCTCCTGCAAGTGTGGGGAGTGAGAGGAGACAGATCAAGTGTGGCTCTGGATCATCTGTTTTCTTTCCAATTTTCCCACTCCTGAAACAGTGCCAAGCTGCAGGTGGGACCACACCTGATGTCCCCCAGGCCTCTCCTCTGGGCTGGAGCCCTGCAGGGCAGCTCCACCAAGAACAATTCCTTTTCCCATTGCAGGAGTCCCCTTTGGTGTGGAAAAGAAAGAAGGGAGAATTGAGGGTCCCCTTCTCCTTGTCCATCTGCTCAATAATTTCTGTCATCCTCCAGCACAAATGGATCCAGGGAGCTGCTTCCTCCTGACAGGCAGCAGTTCCCTGAGTGCTGTTTGGCTCCTTTGGGACAGCTCAGTGGAACTGTCCTGTGGAACTGTCCTGTGCCTCTCCACAGAGCCCTTTGTCCTCATCTGCTTCCATGGGACATGTCTTGGACATTACAGTCTTTCCTGGCAAAGCTTATTGTTGCTGCTGTTATCCTGTTGGGACAGCTCCTCGTCACTGTCACTCTCCCCTTGGGACAGCTGTTTCCTGCGGTAGTCTTGGCCCCGGGATGCCTCCTAGTCACTCTGCTTGGTCCCTGGGGAGAGCTCAGTGGCATTTTCCCTTTGGACAGCTCCAAGGCACTCTTGTTATCCCCTGGGGAGAGCTCGGTGTCATCTGCCCTGGGCACTCCTGTTCTTTAGTTCATCTTCCCACTATTTGTTCTCTTCCCACTGGGACATTGGAGACAGACACCTCCAGCAGGAAGGTGCATGCAGCAGTGTTCTGGAACAGGGATAACCCAAGGGCAGCACAGAACAACAACCATTTTGTGCCCTCCTGATTTCATGAAACGTTTTCCTGTTTGGAACAGGAACAGGGGCAGCTCTGCATGCAGACCAGCCTGACTTTTGTCAGTCCCTGGGTTCACACACAGGAAGAAAAACTATGAGCTGTTGAGCTGCAATGGGATGAAGAGTTTTCATTTTGGACCAGGAACTGCTGGGTATCAGCCCTCTCTTTGCAGCAATTTGTTCAGCTTGGCAGAGGTGAGACATGTCCTCACTGCTCTCACAGCAAGCACTTTAATCACAGAGTGCAGCCTTAACTGAGAGAGGTTTGTCCTTCCTCCCACTCCCTGTCTTTGCTCCCACACCCTGCTGCCTTGCTACAGAGCTCCCCAGCCCACCTGAGCCATGATGACCATGCACAGCCCCACCATGGCACCTTTCCTCACAGCCCACCATGGCACCTCTCCTCACAGCCCACCATGGCACATCTCCCCTCAGGGCCCCTACATGGCACATGTCCCCTCACAGCCCCTCCATGGCACAGCCCCGCCATGGCACATCTCCCCTCACAGCTTCACCATGACACATCTCTCCTCACAGCCCACCATGACAGATCTCCCCTCACAGCCCACCATGGCACGTCTCCCCTCACAGCCCACCATGACAGATCTCCCCTCACAGCCCCACCATGGCACATCTCCCCTCACAGCCCACCATGACAGATCTCCCCTCACAGCCCCTCCATGGCACATCTCCCCTCACAGCCCCTCCATGGTACATCTCCCCTCACAGCCCCACCATGGCACATCTCCCCTCACAGCCCCACCATGTCGCATCTCCCCTCACACTCCACCATGGCACATCTCCCCTCAGGGCCCCTCCGTGGCACATCTCCCCTCACAGCCCCACCATGACACATCTCCCCTCACACTCCACCATGGCACATCTCCCCTCACAGCCCCTCCATGGCACATCTCCCCTCACGGCTCCCTCCCCTCACGGCCGCGGCGCCGCTCGGCCGCCCCCTGGCGGAGAGCGGGGACACGCGGGACCCTGCTCCCTTCCTTCTCCACTTTTCTCCCTCTCTCTCCCTCTCCCTGCCCTTCTCCCCTGTTTCTCTCACTCCCCATTCTCCCACCCTCCAGTCTTGCCCCCTTTTTTCCCCTCCCTGCCCGTTCCTTCCCCTCTCTCTGTCCTTGAGCGCGGGGTCACAGCCGCGGCCCGGCCCCTTCCTGCGGCCCCTCCTCTTCCTGCGGGTCCGTTACCGGCCCGTTCCCGGGGCCGGCCGGCGGCACCAGGCAGGTGAGGCGGGGGCGGGCCGGGCTCCCGCTGCGGGACCCCGGGCAGCAGGGAGGGAGGGAGCGGGGCTGCCTCCTGGGGGTTCCAATCCATCCCCCCTTCCCAAATCCCAGCGGCATCGCTGGGTTCGCTCTGCCAGGAGTAACGCTGCTTTCCCAGCCGGACCCCTCGGCGGGTGAGGGTTCTATATATGGATCTTAACGACAGGTTTATTGAAATCGGGGCTGTCGAGTTATGAGAAAGTCACTTTCGGAGCAATAATTGAATTTTAAAAGTGTGTTTATTGATCGTTCTCTTTAAGTAGTAGTTACATGGGGTTTTATGGCCGTATGAAAATTAGTAGTTATCTTTGTCTGCCACCCAGATGGAATGAAATCACTGGGTCATAAATAAAAGGTGTTAATGAGCTCCATTATCACGAGCTGATGACTTAATGCTAATGCCTTACATGGATCAAAGCCAGCTGAAAAACATTGAGGATTGATCCAGTCCCAAGTACTTGTCTTTTTCCTTCTCTGGGCAGTTTGGTTAGTGCAGAAGACATAAATGCTGCTTATTCTTTGATTAACCTTGAAGAGTTGATTTGACCTAGTTTTTTGTTTGGAGATGGAGTGAGCAAAGGAGATGTTGCCCTCTCTGTGTCTTTAGGTCCACTGATCCAGAATTTCCTTAAGGATTTCCATGAATAAAGAAGAGTTGGCTGATGTGTAACTGGTGTGCCCAGTTAGTGTTATATACTTCTGCTTTGATTTTACATAAGGACTGACTTTGTCACCTGCTGAGGTGCTGCCCTGGCTGTGTCCCCAGATAACCCAGAATCACTGGAATTGCTGACACAGTGACATACTCACTGCTATCGATCTGTTCTGAATTCCAGGTTATGCCCCTGCCTGGCACCAGCGAAGGAAGTTGGCCACAGCTGGGATACAAAGGCTGACCTAGTGAATCTATAACCTGAGTGCTGATCCAGATGTTGCTGTGAAATACCAATAATGTGCTGGGATGACCTCCTTTGCCAACGTACCAGGTCGTAGGTCTTGATCCAAGGGAATAGGAAATTGAGTTGTTGCTGAATGTAGGTACAGGGAAGGGAGGGATTTGTTTCAGCAGCTATTGCTTAGCATCAAGCTTATTTCCAGTTTACAATGTTTGCTGAAAGGCAATAAAATTAATAGTAGAAGAATAAAGGCAATAAAAATGCTTCCAGGGAATTCAGCAATGCAAAACAAACCTGTGTTCCTGTTGTCATACCAGGAAAAAAGTAAATTGTGACTTAATTTTCATTTACATTGTAATACTACTGCTTCAATACGAATTAATTAGAAATGTAAATTAGAAATTTAAGCTTAGGGAGGGCCGGGCTGGATGGGACTTTGGCAATGAGGAATTGTTCCCTGGCAGGGTGGGCAGGCCCTGGCACAGGGTGCCCAGAGCAGCTGGGGCTGCCCCTGCATCCCTGGCAGTGCCCAAGGCCAGGCTGGACCCTGGGGACAGTGGGAGCTGTCCCTGCCATGGCAGGGGTGGCACTGGGTGGGCTTTTTCCAACCCAAATCCTTCTGGGATTCTGTGATTTCAATAATAGTCTGTAAAAGAAAAAAATACTGCTAAATTTCTATAGGGATTTCTTTAATATATCAGGCTAAAGTTAAGACTTATGCCCTGGAAGTTCTTTAAAAAAAGGATATTTAACATGATTTTTGTCCAAATGTGTCTGTAGGTTCTTTATAATGTAGCTGCACGTGAAGAAATCCCCAGTGGCTTTGTGTCATGCTGAGTAACAACATGGGGCACTGTTTCATGGGACGGGGAGCCATGATCCCACGGAAGCTGAAGCCGTTTCTCTGCAGGATGTTGTCGGGTTACAAACCCAAAAACGATGTCAAGGACTCTTACAAAGTGCTGGAGCTGGAGGAAGGCTGTTCCCTCGACGACGTCAGGAACTCCTACCACAATCTTGCCAAAAAATACCACCCGGACAGCAGCTCCGGCATGGCCGACTCCAGGGCCTTCATCCGGGTGGAGGAGGCCTACAGGGTGGTGCTCGGCGACCTGGCGGCCAAACAGAAATCGGACTCGGGCGAGGAGGAGGAAGACCAGTTCAAATCCAAGTCCCTGCAGCACAGGCACTACCTGAGCTTCGAGGGCGTGGGCATCGGCACGCCGAGCCAGCGGGAGAAGCAGTACATGCAGTTCCGCGTGGACCGCGCCACCGAGCAGGTGCTGGAGTACCGGCAGCAGCGCCTGGAGAGCCGCTACGCCGGCAGCGACCTCAGCAGGGCCCAGGACGTGCGGCAGAGCAAGAAGGTGAAGATCACCCAGGCCGTGGAGCGGCTGGTGGAGGACCTCATCCAGGAGTCCATGGCCAAAGGAGACTTCGACAACCTGAGCGGCAAAGGGAAGCCCTTGCAGAAGTTCTCGCACAGCCCCCACATCGACCCCATGACCCACAACCTGAACAGGATCCTCATCGACAACGGCTACCAGCCCGAGTGGATCCTGCTGCAGAAGGAGATCCGCGAGACCATCGAGCGCCTGCGGAAGAGCATCGTGGCCTCCCGGAGGAAGCTCGGGGAGCCCATGACGCTGTCGGAGCAGAAGCAGTGGGGCCGCGTCTGCGAGCAGTTCGCGGAAGACATCAGGAAGTTGAACAAGAGAGTCGACAACTTCAACCTGGTGGTGCCCATCCTGAGCAGGCAGATGGTGCATTTCAGCGCCGACAAGGAGATGCTGCGAGCGCGAAAGACTTACGAGGCTGTCGCGGAAAAGGTTTCTGAGCCAGGCACGAAGGAAAACGGGGGGGAAGAGGGCAAAAGGTTTGGGTGGAAGTCTTCTCTCTTGAAGTGGTTAAAACTTACACCGAAATAATTTCGCACTAATTCCTCTTGCCAAGGGTTTTGAATGCACTTTATTAATGAAATATAGCACTAGAGAAATTTCAGGTTCGCTGGAAATGTCAAATCCACGCTGTTACACTACTTGAAGGAAATTTGGCTGTGTGATGAGCATTTGCATTATAAATAATTGAGTTATTTTTAAATATTATTAAATGAAATGTGCCAGTTTGGTTTGTGGTAGAGTTAATTTCTCTCATTGTTAGTCTGGGGCTGCGTGTTGGATTTGGGCTGGAGGCAGTGCTGACCATTCCAAGGTGTTTTTATTGCTGGGCAGGGCTTGCACAGCACCTTTTGTGCCCTCCCCAGCTCCCCAACCCCTGAGCAGCTGCTGGCTGAGCCAAACCACAGCAGCAACAAATCAGATAAGTTCTTCTCTTGCAGGCCATTTTCCTTCTGCTGAAATCCAAATGAATGCTTCACTTCAGCACAGTAATCACTTTTACAGGCTCTTATCACTTCAAAGGGGAAACAGAAGCATAAGAATGACACATTAAAGTGGAGGCAAACATCTTGCTGTGCCCTGTTTGACCTTTGCTCTCTTATTTCAATACTTACAATTCACGAATTTTTGGCAGGTTCTCTGTGTATTTTTTAAAAGTACATTCACCTCTTCAAGGGTAAATTCAGTGGCTGTGAAGGGAGGGTTCTGGATGTCTTGGCTTGGAATGTACATGTGCACAAGTCTATTTTTGCATCTTTAACACAGAAAGAGGTCTTGGAAATTTATTTATTGGTGAACACCCCCTGCCATGGGCAGGGATACCTTCCAGCTCTGTGTATGAATGTTTGTCTCCATAATTTATTCTTGTTTATAACAAAAACTTAATTAAAGATATTGTGAATTAAAGATACATTTCTGAAGGTCCTTTGACGTGGTACTCTTGAAAACCTCACATTTTGATTCACGTTAGGATCTGCAGGAATTGGATCAGAATTGCTGTTCAGACAAATCCAGTGGGAGATTTCAGGAGCAAATCCAGTTCATGGCACAAGGGTAAATAGAAACCAGTTTGCAGGAAATGGGACCCACTTTGGCTCACGAAGAAACATCAGCACTTCCAATACCAGGGGTGACATACAGGGAGAATCTGCAGACTGAGGGATTTTTATGTTTTTATTAAAACCACTTGGGTTTAAATGGGGCAGGTGTGACCTGACTGAGGAACTTTAAATAAGCCTTGCACTGATGCCATCAGAACCTTCCAGGCACAAAAATCCACTTCTGCAACATTTACAGTGACAATGGAAAAAATAATTTCCACTTTAATGTTTCCCAGGTGTTTAGGGGAGTTCAGTGTTTCAGGGCTTGTCTGTAATTTTGTTGCTCTTAAGAGCAGTGTTTAGTCAATACTAAGGAATATCAACTACTGCACACAGAAAATCCAGGAGAGAATGGCCTTCAGAAGGAATTTTTCTGGCTGACACTGGACTGTTAATTTGAATTTGATAAATGTTATTTTATGACTGTGAAAAAGAAAGTCATTGCTGACCCCAGATCCAAAACTACATTGTTTATTCCTGGAACTTCCTATTTGTTGGTCTAATGACCACATGCCTTGTGGCTTGAAAGGTTTAAGTGACATCTTAATATGAAGACAAAAGATTATATAGGCATATAATTTTATATATTATGAAGATACAATATTTGAGGTATCAGTTTTTCTCAGGGTGAGGAATCTTCCTTGCCCAACAGGGCAAGAGGGAATGACTTGAAACTGAAAGAGGGATTTAAACAAAGTATTGAGAAGAAATTCTTCCCTTCTCTAGGCACTTTAGATGTTGAGTGCTGCTGAGGATTTCTGTGTTTCAGAGCAGTAACATCTCGGGATGAACGTGGAGATACAGAGGAGGCTCTGAGGAGAAGGAATAAAGGAGAAGCAAGAGCAGGGCACCTTCTAAAAGAAGTATGGAAGTGATAAATCTTTATTCTTATGCCCCTCTGAGGGAACAGGGAGTGTCTCTGGGCTTGATGGAGCACAGTGTGTTCGTGTAAGTTAAGGTTAAAAAAGGAAGCAGGGAGGACTTTGAGTACAATGTCATTCTTTCAGTTCCACGTCTATGAGATGTCCCCTCTAATCTTCAAAAGCCGACTTTGATCCAGTTCTTTTCTTTGCCCAGGGCTTTTATTCAGTCACTTACTTGTTTTGCTGTTTTAGATGGGCGTTTATTGACATGCTTGTTATCCCCATACTGCTTGTCCACTATTGCTTGTCCTTCCAATCCAGACCATTCCGTGATTGATCCTATGAGTTAGAATTTATCCGTGTTTATTAATTCCGCTTATTTTCATTAAACCAGACACCGGACTGAGGTTTAAGAGCATTTAGGGGTGAACTTTATTCCAGTATGGGAATGACAATATTGTGCTGCCGTGGGGCAGCGGAGGCGGCCGGGAGTCATTCCCGGCCGTGTGGAGGCGGCTCTGGGGCTCAGGGGGCCGTGAGGGGGCGGCCATGGCGGGAGGGGCTCCGGCCGTGAGGGAGGGGGCGGGGCCTGCAGGAAAGGCGGGAGCGCGCTGGCCCCGCCTCTTCCCGCCCCGCCCGAGCGGCAAAGGGCGGGGCTTGCGGAGTGTGGCGCCGCATTGACCAATGACACCGCTCTGTCCTTACCCGGCCCTCGGCTGACGCGCAGCGCTCGGCTCTGATTGGCCAGAGGGCGCGTCAGTCAGGGGGCTCGGTGCCCTCAGGCGGAAGCGTCGCGCCCGGGAGCGGGTACGTGCGGCCGTGCCGGGCCGGGCCGGGCCGGGCGGCACCGGGACAGGTACCGGGACCGGGTCTGGAACCGGCACCGGGACTGCGACAGGGAGCGGGATGGGGGGCGAGAGAGAGAGCGGCACCCGCACAGGGAGGGACGCCGGGGCCGCTCCCTGGGACACCGGTGTGTCACGGCTTGTCCGGCCCTGAGGACGCGGACGGGGAGCGGGGTCTGTAGGGGAGGCGAAAAGAGAAAATGCCGTGTTTTATCTAAATAACAATGTACCGGGCGGGCCGTAGGGATCCCTGGCGGGGCTGTAGCTCGGGCTCGGGGCTCGCCGTGCCCCGCCACGCCCCGGTGCCAGGGCGGGCACAGCGGCGCGCTCGGAGCGGGCCTGAGGCAGAACCGCCCCTGGAGAGCTGCGAATCGAGAGGGGTTCTGTCCCCCCCTCCTCAAGTTTTAAACTTTCATAGGCTCTTAAAGAACCCCCGCTGCGGGCAGTTCTGGGGCTGAGCTGCACATCGCTGTAAAGGGATGAATCATGGAATGGTTTGGATTGGGTTGGAGGGACATTAAATCCCAGCCAGTGCCAGCCCTGCCATGGCAGGGACACCTTCCCCTGCCCCAGGCTGCTCCTCAGTGCCCAGCCTGGCCCGGGGCACTGCCAGCATCCAGGGGCCTTGTAAGGAATGGAAATAGGGTTAATATCACTTTTTAATAAGTTTGCCACAGAGCCTTGTTTTTGTGTAAATTAACTTAAAACTTCCTTTCTTTGCTCTTGTGTTTCTGTGATACTTAAAAATCAGACAGTGCTGTGGAATAGGGAGAACTGAAAGTGAAAGTGCAGGAAATTACTGAAATAAGTGGGAAAATGACAATGGCTGTTACAGAAATGTTCACACAAGCCCCTGATATACTTTTCACCCTCTGTGCATGTGGGGAAATGTGTGACCTAAAGGATATTCTGATGAGTTGCTTGTGGAAGATGCATCTTCTTCAAGGAAAACTTGAATATCCTTCATGCCTTTAAGTTTCTTCCCTTTTTCCTTCTGTCTTCTCCTCTCTTTGGAATCAGGCAGTTCTGTTCTTTACTAACCCAATGATATTCCACATTAAGGCATTTTTCTTCCTGCAGACTTTTTGTGTTTCCTTGCAACTGCTTTCAACATTTTGTTCAGGCGAAATCAGCTCATTTGGGGAGAGAAAAGCTGATTTTCAGGTGAAAATGTGGAGCTGCTGTTGTGTTTTCTGTCTGCATGGCAGAGCAGTGGGCTTGCTCTCCATGCTGCCGTCTGCCAGGGGTGGTTTTCCCAGCTCCAGAGTCTCCAGTTTGGTCCTGCAGATGTGTTTGTGTTTGCTGGACAGGCCGAGGAATGTTGCTGCCTGCCCTTGGCAGAGGGGAGGAGGCTGATGGTGGGAAGGGCGTTGAAGGACAGGAATTCCAAGGGCTTTACCTGTTTCCTGCCTGGGAGCTGTGTGGGTGGGAGAGTTTAAAGCAGAGAGTGAGTCCTGCACCTTGATCCAGGTGGGAAATCCCAGCTGAAGGCAGAGGGGTGTGTGCAGGGAGGCCCTGGGCTGGCAGCTGTCCCTGTGTCCCTGCTAATGCTCCTGGGGACAAACCTCAGCCTGCCTCCTGTGCTGTCCATGGGGCCTCAGCTTCACTGTGGGGCTGGGATTTTAGATGCAGCTCATTGTGTTCTTCCTCTTTTTCTAAGGAGTTGTGGAGAATTACAGATCATGGAATGTTTGGGTTGGGAGGGACCTCAAAGCCATGGCAGGGGCACCTCCCACTGTGCCAGGCTGCTCCAGCCCCAGGGTCCAGCCTGGCCTTGGGCACTGCCAGGGATCCAGAGATGGAATTCCATCCCAGCCCTGCCCACCCTGCCAGGGAACAATTCCTCATTGCCAAGATCCCACCCAGCCCTGCCCTCTGGCACTGGCAGCCATTCCCTGGGTGCTGTCCCTGCATCCCCTGGCAATTGTCTCTCTGCAGCTTCCCTGGGGCTCCTTCAGGCCCTGCAAGGCCACCCTGAGCTCAGCCCAAAGCTTCTCCTGTGCAGGTGAACAATGCCAGCTGTGCCAGCCTTTCCTGCCAGCAGAGCTGCTCCATCCCTCTGCTCATCCTGGAGCCTCCTCTGGGCTCTCTGCAGCAGCTCCAGCTCCTCCCTGCGCTGGGACAGCTCTGCAGGGGGAATCACCTGTGGGGCACAATCCCAATCCCAATCCCTTTCCCAGTTCTCATTCCCCAGCCCAGGACACCTCTGTCTCTCTGCCTGCCCTGTCCACTGTTGCCTTGTGGCCCCTTTATCCCCCAGGGATGCTCTGCTGAGGTCCCTTGGGAGGATCTCTCCCCTCTCCTGTGTCAGTGCATTCCTTTCTCTGCCATATCAAATCCAGGATATTTTAGCTGGATTTCTTGAACACCCAGGGGAGATTTGTCCCCTTTTGTGCTGTCCCTGTGCCAGAGCAGCTGGGGCTGCCCCTGCATCCCTGGCAGTGCCCAAGGCCAGGCTGGACCCTGGGGACAGTGGGAGGTGTCCCTGCCATGGCAGGGGTGGCACTGGGTGGGATTTAGGGTCCCTCCCAACCCAACCCAGTCCATAATTCCCTGTTTCCCTGCAGCCACTCCCAGGCAAGGCCCCTCAGCCCACATTGAGACAGCAGCAGGAGCTGGGAGAGTTCCAGTGTGGGTGGGTGAGGAGCTGGGAGGGGAAAGCAGGAATTGCTGCAGGACAGGGACAGACACAGCTCTGAAGAGGAACAGAGAAAGTGGAGCCATTTAAGAGTGGACAATGTGGAAGGGCTTCAGGAGCAGCTGTAATTCAGCTGAGGGAGCTGGGAAGGGGCAGGAGAATCCCTGAGGGAGCTGGGAAGGGGCTGGAGAGTTCCTGAGGGAGCTGGGAAGGGAATGGAGAGTTCCTGAGGGAGCTGGGAAGGGAATGGAGAGTTCCTGAGGGAGCTGGGCAGGGGCTGAGCCTGGAGCAAAGGAGGCTCAGGGGCCCTTGTGGCTCTGCACAAGTCCCTGCCAGGAGGGCACAGCCGGGGGGGTCGGGCTCTGCTGCCAGGAACAGGGACAGGAGCAGAGGGAACGGCCTCAGGCTGGGCCAGGGCAGGCTCAGCTGGGCCAGCAGCAGGAATTTGCCCATGGAAAGGGAGCTCAGGCCTTGGCAGGGGCTGCCCAGGGAGCTCTGCAGTCCCTGTCTCAGGGAGTGCTCAGGAGGTGTTTGGATGTGGCCCTTGGGGACAGGGTTCAGGGGTGGCCCTGCGTGGCACTGGATGATCTCAAAGGGTTTTTCCCACCCTGCTGACCCTGGAATTCTGTAGGAGCACAGCAATTCCCTGTGAAAGCTGTGGGATGAGCAGGGATCTGACCACTGCCAGGGAAAGGTGAGAGGAGAATTCCTGAGGAGAATAACCAGATGGCTGGGCCCAGATGCTGCACAAATTAAAATAACTTTGGAATTTGAAGTGGCATCACAAGTGTGGGTTTCTGGAGGACAAATTTCTGGATCATGTTCCAGGAGGTGACCTGTGTTTGCAGCATGGACAAACTGTTTATTGATTGATTTTTATTCCACTTCTTCTCACTGCTGTTATTAACCTGAAAATGTTCTCCAGCAATCTGTGCTGTCACACAGTCATGAAGGACATTTTTGTTAGTCTTTACCAAATGGCTGGAAATGAATTATGGCAGGTTGGGAAATGCAGAAGTTGACAATACTGAAGCAAATTAGAATGGTGCTAAGAGCAGGTGTGAGTCAGTTTATTAACTTTGCTTTCCTCTTCCCATATTTAAGGTTCCCTGTGACCTTTTCTCTGTGCAGCAAGACCTTCTTTACCCTCAGAACCAGGGTTTGATTTGCTGACTTGGGCTCTTTTTCTCTGTGTTAAAAAGGCACTGAATCATATTATCTGTTAGACTGGAGACTGGAAATATTAGAGTTTAATTGAGACTCCTTGACATGACTTAAGGACCAAGTTCTGCCATAAGCTTTGGGGTTGTGGTGATTTTCTTTTGTAGCTCTGTGTAAGGGAGCTTGTTTTGTGAATCTAGCTCAGTAGAGTTTATCATGGAATGGTTTGGGCTGGGATGGCTTTAAAACAATCTCCTTCCCTCTCCTGCCATGGGTGGGGCAAATCCCACTGGAAGGTTCTGTGTAAAAACCTGAATTCTGTAAAAACCCCCAGACTGGAACTCGTGGGAGTTGTCCAACATCTCGAGATGTTCCTGATTGATACTGAGAGCAGGGGCTGGACAGAGGTACAGGAATAAAGTAATAAATAAATAAATAAGGAATAAATCTCTTATTAAAAGGCCTTTAAAGGATGCACTTTGGGCAGCACAAGGGCCTGGCTGTGGCTCCACCCAAGATGGACCCTGGGTCAGGAGTTTTCACACTTTCATAAGTTCTGGTCCATTTCCATATTGGGGCTAATTACAATTACAGCTCCAGGTGGTGCAGTCCCATCCTCACAGTTTGCTCTCCTCAGTTCACTGTTTTTACTCTCTTTTGGGGCTGAAGCTGCAGCAGTGTCCTTGGTTCTGGGGCTGGAAAAGGATTGTTCTGTGTGACTGAGCTGAGAGGAGAACCTGCTGACACCTTCTGTGAAGCTCAGAGTGACACACTAATGCAGTACAGAATCTGGAAAACATGAAAGCTCCAACTGAAGGCATCAACACTGACCTCAACTTTGGCTGTGTTTCAGGCACTCAGGAACTGCTGTGGATGGAAGAGTCCAGGACAGAGTGCTGGGACAGCGGGGCAGCGTGAGCCGTGCCCAGGGCAGCGTGAGCCGTGCCCAGGGCAGTGACAGCCGTGCCCAGGGCAGTGACAGCCGTGCCCAGGGCAGTGACAGCCGTGCCCAGGGCAGCGTGAGCCGTGCCCAGGGCAGTGACAGCTGTGCCCAGAGCAGCCTGAGCCGTGCCCAGGGCAGTGACAGCTGTGCCCAGGGCGGCCTGAGCTGTGCCCAGGGCAGTGACAGCTGTGCCCAGGGCGGCCTGAGCTGTGCCCAGGGCAGCCTGAGCTGTGCCCAGAGCTCTGTGAGCTGAGGCCATGGCCGGGTTCCTGGACAATTTCCGCTGGCCGGAGTGCGAGTGCATCGACTGGAGCGAGCGCCGCAACGCCATCGCCTCCATCGTGGCCGGGGTGCTGGTGAGCACAAGCTGTCACACTTGGGCCTCAGGTTTTGCCAGTTCTCCCTCTTAACTTCCCCAAATCCAGCCTGGTCCTTCCCGGGGTCACTGTGGGGGTGGCAGCAGCGTTGTCACAAGGCCTGTGACGTTGCTGGCCGTGAGCCATTTCTGCTCTCTCTTCTTGAAAGGAAATTCCTCATGGATTTCTGCAGAATTGGATCTGTTAGAGCCGCTCTGTTCTACACCATCTCCATCTCATGTGTGTTTAGAGTCTGGATTCTTGTTCTTAAGGGGAACAAGGAACAGGGAGTTTCACAGAAATTGCACAGGGAATTTCATAGAATCCCAGAAGGGTTTGGGTTGGGAGGGACCTGAAAGCCCATCCATGGGCAGGGACACCTGGCTGCTCCAAGCCCCAGTGTCCAACTTGGCCTGGGACACTTCCAGGGATCCAGGGGCAGCCACAGCTGCTCTGAGCATAAATTTATCCATACCCCACTCCTAATGTGAACAGAAAGTGTGGCTGATTCCCAAACACTCCTCTGAAAACAGCACCGTTGGGATTTGTGCAGGCATTGCCCATCAAACACATTTAAATCACTGTCCAGAGGAACTGGTGCTTGTTAGAAGCCAGGGAGGGCAGTGCTGTCCAGAGCCCTGCCTGCTTTCCCTGGCTGCCCTGTGCCCCCCAGGCTCAGCCCCTGTGTCTGTGCCCAGTTTTTCACAGGCTGGTGGATCATGATCGATGCTGCCGTGGTCTATCCCAAGCCGGAGCAGCTGAACCACGCCTTCCACACCTGCGGGGTCTTCTCCACACTGGCCTTCTTCATGTGAGTGCTGGGGACAGGGCTCCTCACAGAGCCACCAGAAACCAGCCAGGCTTCACTGACAGTGTGCCCAGCATGGATAAATCACACAGTCAGGAAATGCTTTGGGTTGGGAGGGACCTCAGAGCCCATCCAGTGCCACCGCTGCCATGGCAGGGACACCTCCCACTGTGCCAGGCTGCTCCAGCCCTGTCCAGCCTGGCCTGGGATGGAGAATGCAGTACTTACCTCAATATGGAACAACTGACTGCATTTCCCTCAGTTTTTACAATTTTTACAGCTGTTCCTTGCCCAAAACTTTCTCAAACGGGAGGGGTAACAATAACCTGGCTCTTGTCGCGGAGATGTAAATAAAAGTAACAACTTCTATTGAATCATTCAGTATTGGCAAGAAAAAGAGATGTTGGGATTTGTGACTACACAGAATGCCAGGGAATTTCCCAGCATTTGTCACATCTTAAAAAAAAAAAAAAAAAAAAATCTGGGGTTTTACTTAGAACTCTAAATTGATTTTCTGTAATCTGAAGTGTTTTACTTGGAACTCTAAATTGATTTTCTGTAATCTGAAGTGTTTTACTTAGAACTCTAAATTGATTTTCTGTAATCTGAAGTGTATCTCCTGTTTTTGCCCCCAGGATAAATGCTGTATCAAATGCACAGGTGAGAGGAGACAGCTACAGTGATGGATGCTTAGGGAGAACAGGTAAATTAACTCTACAAATCCTGCTCAGGTGATCATTTACCTGCTGGGGTTTTTTCCAAGTGGTGGTGAAAGAAATAATCAGGAGATAAGGAGTAGGAGAGAACTTCTGTGAATTAGCTTCTTTACAGAATTAACCCTTGGAGAGAAGTGCTGGCTTTGTTAGAAAGGGAACTTCGTGAAATTCAGTTTCTGGATGTCTTGGCTTCCTAAACTTTCCCTGCAAATCCTGGAGAGCTGCTGGGAGAAATCAGTTCCTGCCTGGGGTGGCTCAGGAGCAGCCATTCCCTGGGGAGTGTCACAAACATTTCCATTTCCCCTATGTCACTGCTGTGGGTGTCCCTGCACCTGCTGTCCTCCCTGCTTCCATTCAGAATTCCCTTTCCATTTCCCACGTGGATCCCAGCAGCCTTTCCCATGGGGTTTGTAAATTTGGAGGGATTTGCTGCCATTTGAAGTGGCCTGTGGTGCTTTTTGTGTGTCATTAATATTCCAGCTCAGAGAACTTCAGCACAGGAATATCTTTCCTTCCCAATGACCGAGCAGGTGGAATTTGTCCTTGATCCTTGGGTTTAACCCTTTCCATTAGTGCCTTTAGTGAGGTGCTGTGTTCCATCCTCCCAGAGGAGCAGCTGGATTCTCTGTCCCTGGAGATAAAAATCCACATTTCACTCTCCCTGCAGGGGCTCGGATCTGGCTCTTCATCGGCTTCATGTTGATGTTTGGATCCCTCATTGCTTCCATGTGGATTCTCTTTGGAGCATATGTCACACAGAGTGAGTCTGCCTGTTTGCTCCTCTAGGAAAGTGCTGTTCTTGCCAGCTTTTGGCAGGAAATCCACAGGGATGGAAGCCTGTGGTCTCTGGGAAATCCGAGCCACAGCGTCCAGGTTTTAGTCTGAGATTGACACTGGAATATCCTGGTAAACCCAGCTCCCAGTTACTGAAATATCCTGTTAAACCCAGCTCCCAGTTACTGGAATATGGAATATCCTGGTAAACCCAGCTCCCAGTAGCTGGAATATGGAATATCCTGGTAAACCCAGCTCCCAGTAGCTGGAATATGGAATATCCTGTTAAACCCAGCTCCCAGTTACTGAAATATCCTGGTAAACCCAGCTCCCAGTTACTGAAATATCCTGGTAAACCCAGCTCCCAGTAACTGGAATATGGAATATCCTGGTAAACCCAGCTCCCAGTTACTGAAATATCCTGGTAAACCCAGCTCCCAGTAACTGGAATATCCTGTTAAACCCAGCTCCCAGTAACTGGAATATCCTGTTAAACCCAGCTCCCAGTTACTGAAATATCCTGTTAAACCTGGCTCCCAGTAACTGGAATATCCTGTTAAACCCAGCTCCCAGTTACTGAAATATCCTGGTAAACCCAGCTCCCAGTAACTGGAATATCCTGTTAAACCCAGCTCCCAGTAACTGGAATATCCTGGTAAACCCAGCTCCCAGTAACTGGAATATGGAATATCCTGGAATATTCCAGTAACTGGAATATTCCATGCCAGCAGCTGGAATATCCTGTTAAACCCAGCTGCCAGAATTAAAGCACTGTTTCCTCTCTTCCTCCTCTGCAGACACTAACGTGTACCCTGGATTAGCAGTGTTTTTCCAGAATGCATTAATATTTTTCAGGTAAGTTACCTGGGCAAATTCCCCTCTTTCCAGAGGGACTTTCCTGCTTCCATACATTGATACTCCTGGAAAAGCAGCTCTGTTCTCTGCTCCCTTTGCTGCAGAGCTGAGAAGCAAGGTTTGATTTGCCCTGGCCAGGCTCTTTGCTCCCTCCCTTGTTGGTCCAGCTGTCTCTGCTCCCCCTGGATAAGCAGCTCTGGAATGTGGGTGGCCAGGGATGCACAGAGTTCTGGATGAGGGATTGCCAGTGATTCTGGACAATGGCAATCACTCACCTCTGTCCTGCAATCCCTTGGCTCCCCTCCCAGCAGAGCCAGCTGGGGAATCCCATTCCCCTTTTCCAGACTGTTTCACACCAATGGCTCAGGTCTCTGGTGCTTGATATTCCCTGAATTTCCCTTCACTGGCTGAGCTTGCAGTTGTAAAGAGTGAGAATTCATTTCTGGAAGAGCCTGCTGGTGTGTTTTGTAACAGCACACTGCATTTATTTCAAATAATATTATTAAATCTATCGGTTTGGAGTCTCTAATAACTCCTTTTAGCTGTGGAATGCATTTTGCAATCCACAGATTTTATTAATAAAAGGCACTGAAAGCATTAAACAGTGTCAGTTCCAAGATGAGTCACTGGAAGTTTCACCTCACCTCCTTTCTTTCAATTCCTGGCTGATCCTTTTCCTTCCAGCCCCACACCAGGTGCTTTGCAGTGACCTGGGTGGGTGGGCTCTGGGAAATGAGGGATATTCCTGCAGGAAACAGCAGCTCCTAAATCCCCTCTGGGATTGAGAGTGGAAGCTGCTGAAGGCAGATTTGTGCCTGGAGTTTTTAGTTTTATTTAGAATCCCAGAAGGTTTGGGTTGGAAGGGACCTTAAATCCCATCCAGTCCCACCTGGGCAGGGACACTTCCCCCAAACCCTGTCCAGCCCAGCCTGGGACACTGCCAGCCATGGAGCAGCCACATGTGGCATTTTGGAAATCAAATTGTAATATGGGTCTGATTCTCTACCACAGGCTTCATATTCCTTCTGATGTGTTCAGAAAAATGGAATTGTTTTATCCCAGCACTTCCTGTCACGTTGAGCTGGTTCCCAGGCAGCAGACTGAGACTTGCTGCTCTGGACTCCTTGAATTTCATAACTCCCAGGCTGTTCCTTCAGAAGGGCTGTGAAAGTGGGTGTTTTTCTGTTTGGGCTTCAGCTGGCTCCCACCGTTCCAGCCACGCACAGGAAGCCAAATATAAACACCAAAGCCAGATCCTGATCTGACTAAAAGTTCATGGCTGGGCTGTTGATCTGCACAGGGTAAGATTTAAGGATACTGTTGTTAAAGTTACCCTGTGTGTGGTCTGATTTTTATTTCTTTTCTTTTTTTTCCCCTCAGCACCCTGATCTACAAGTTTGGGAGAACAGAAGAGCTGTGGGGCTGAGCTCCCTTGGTCCACAGCTGCCACGTGGTTCTTGTGTGTAGATAATTCACAGTCCTTTGTCCTTGGTTTGCTTCCCAGCCTGGTGGAACTGAGACAATTCCAGGCTCTGTCTGAAGCTCTCCTGTGTCAGGACACACTTGTGAATGTGTACATAGGACAGGATCTGTCCTTTCCAAGGGAAGGGCAGGCTGCCAGCCTTCCCTGCTCAGGCTCCAGGCTTTCTCCAGCTCCCTGCCCTCCCAGCAGCTTCTCCTGCACAGCTCCACCCGTGTCCGAGGCTTCTGTGAACAATAGTGAGCACACAGGACAGAGCCCATCCCAGCCCTGCTGGGGTAAGAGCTGATTTTAAACATTTTATATTATTGTTCAGGTAAAAATAAAGTAGATTTTTTTTCCTTCTTCTTTTGGTAAAAGGTTATGGGTTTTTAAGCAAGTCCCTACACTCAGCAGGTTGTGCATGGCAAAGCAAAGTATTCCTGACTTGTGATGGCTCTGGCACAAAGGACATTTGCTGGCACCACAGTCCTTGGAATTAATTTCATGCTGCTCAGTGTAAGAGATACCAGTTGGTATTTAATGTATTTCCTGATATTAGAATAAAAACACTCCAACAAACTGATGCCAGTTGTACTTGACATGAAGAATAAATGAGTCAGAGCAATGTCTTGCTACTCATGCCAGTGTCACTGTCTCCAGGGGAGGCTGTTTGCTGATAAATCAGTTTTCCTGCCCTGTTCCCTCTCTGCTTACAAGGAAGTGAGGTATGGATGGATTTATTGCTCACAGTCCAACCTTGTAATAATTTCAAGTTTCAATAAATTCTAGGAGTGACTCACACCCAGTTTTAGAGCTGCTGTTGTCCCAGTTAAAATGTATTTGTCTCTTACATTTTAAGGCTGTTTCTATTAATGAATTATTGAAATCCAGTTTCATCTCACTGGAGTGAAACAGAAAGTGAGGCTGAGGATGTTTAATGTCCCTGGAGTGTCCCTACAGATCCATTTGCTGGGGTGAGTCCTTCTCACGAGTTCTCTGTGTGTTTTTTTCTTGTGCTTTTTACAGCATTTGCCTCTCCCCTGGCCCCCAAGGCTTTTACAACTTCCCCACTTGCAGGCTGCTGCCTCAGAGGTGCCAGGAGCTGAGTGGGGATGCTGGGCTGGGAACTGTTTGTTGGGGTGGGAATTGCTGCAGGGGCAGGAGCTGGGGCCAGCCTGGAGCTGCCCTTGTGCCCTGGGTGCAGTAACCCCATCCCAGGGCTGCTCACTGCTGGGGATTCCAGAATAAAAGTGAACCCAGGTGCTCAAAGCAGTGAATTTTGTACAGCAACTCACCTTGGCACAGGGCCTGCACCACCTAGGAAAGCCAGGCTTTGCTTCAGGCCTGTCAGGTTTCTTACCCAGGAGCTTGGGAGTGTTTGTTGGGTTCTTTAGGAAGCCAGAAAGGAGCTTGGGCTGGAACTCAACCCTGGAACTCCTCCCAGTGCCAGGAGCTTGTGCCTGGACTGGGAACTTGAACTGCAGGCCAGGCTGGGAGAGCTGGGGGTGCTCACCTGGAGAGGAGAAGCTGCAGGGAGAGCTCAGAGCCCCTGGCAGGGCCTGAAGGGGCTCCAGGAGAGCTGCAGAGGGACTGGGGACAAGGCCTGCAGGGACAGCACCCACAGTGCCAGTGCCAGAGGGCACCTTTACAAGGGGACAGGGAGGACTCAGTGACAACAACCCTGGAGTCACTCCCAGTAAATGCTTTTTCATTGTTTGTGTAAAAACATTTACCTCCACCCTCCCTGCCACAAACCCAGTGCAGGGTTTATTCAGGAATACACACAGATATTCCCAGGGGGTTTAACCTCATTTCTGTCCCCTGGCTGAGTTTGGTGGCTCCTTTTTGTGAGCTTTGTTCCCAGCCCAGCCTCAGAGTGTGGGTGCTGACCTGGCAATTCCTCCATGAGTCAGGCTTTCCTGGAGCTCCCTTGGCAGGAGCCTGTGGAATCCCAGGGATTAGATCTGTTCTGCAAGGAACACCTGATGAAGCCTGTGGAATCCCAGGGATTAGATCTGTTCTGCAAGGGAACACCTGATGAAATCTGTGGAATCCCAGGGATTAGATCTGTTCTGCAGGGAAACACCTGATGAAGCCTGTGGAATCCCAGGGATTAGATCTGTTCTGCAAGGAACACCTGATGAAGCTTCTGACAGCTGCTGGCCTGGGCAGTTCCTGGAAAGGCTGGGACAGTGGCACCTCAGCTCTGCCAGGGCCCTCCAACCAGGCACTCACAAAAACCCCACATTTTTTATTGGTTTTTAAACAATTCGTATCAAACCCATGGAAAAACAATCACATGACCCCATTTTTTAGTACAGAAGAGGTTCACTTGTTCTTTGTGCTTTATTTTTGGATACTCCAGACCCCACAGGGGTGATGGAGGGTTTAACTTGCACTCTTTTGCTTTAAGGCACTAAAACCAGAACTCTCAGTCAACTTCTGCTGGTGCTCAGCAAGAGGTTTTAGTGTCTGACAGGGACTGATAAACATTGGAAAAACTCAGAGCAGAATTCCTTTCAGGTCCTTTGTGGTGTGCAGGGCCCTGCCTGGCTGCAGCAGCAGATTAAAGCTCCAGGAGGGTGGGAGGAGGCAGGTAAGAGCAGACCTCTCTGGGAGGGGCTCTTGGCACAGCTTCACCCCAGGAAAGTACCCACAAATTCCCTTTTAGTTTGTCCTGCACTTAAAATGAACGAGGAGAGCAGACTGGGGTGGGTATGATGGGAGTGTTATTGCCAACAGAAACCAGAGGGTATAAATGGATTTCACCTTGCAGCTTTCCACTCCCTGAAAAACCCCAGGTCACCCCACATCAATAAAGTGCAGCCATTCCTCCAAGCTGGGGTGGGAATTCACCCCTTTCATCCACCTGGCTCCAGGCAATTTAGTGTTCCTTCCCTTCCCCTTCCACCTTCCCTCTTCCCAGTGCTTCTGGCACAGAGAGGAGCTGGGGGAGCTGGGCAGAGGCCCCTGGAGCATCAGGGTTTGGGTTCAGGATTCTCCAGTGATCCCAGGGATTCATGTCCAGGGTTCTCCAGTGATCCCAGGGATTCATGTCCAGGGTTCTCCAGTGATCCCAGGGATTCATGTCCAGGACTCTCCAGTGATCCCAGGGATTCATGTCCAGGATTCTCCTGCGATCCCAGGGATTCGTGTCCAGGATTCTCCTGCGATCCCAGGGATTCGTGTCCAGGATTCTCCTGCGATCCCAGGCTCTGCTCCTCTGTGTTCAGGACTGTCCTGGCAGCAGCCCTGCCATGGGAGCAGCCTCTGGCCAGCCCTGGTGTCACTCACAGGGGTGGCCCTGCAGTGCCTGCCCTGTCCCTGGAGGATCCTCACCCTCCTGGCCAGGTCCCTCTCCCAGCACCAGGGCCTGGGGCTCCTCCTCAGCAGGACTGCACAGCTCCTCCAGGCCAGCCGAGCCAGGGTCCCTCAGGAACTGAAAAACCACAAAACACCAGGTCAGGTCCTGTTAGAAACCCCAGAGCCAGCAAACTGCTCCAGCCCAGAACCCACAGCAGGAGCTGCTACCCACATATCCTATCCTGGGCTTCCTTAAAACTAAAAACCCCTTTATTTCTCTGGGGAAAGAAAGAACTTATCCCTCCAATATCCCTTCAGGTGAGTTAAAGCAGCTGCCACCACAAGGCCAATGTGTCCCCTCTGTCCTGCCCCATCCCAGGCTGACCCCTTTTAGAAATCCACATTTTAAACACTCTGGCATCTCCCTTCTTCTCCTCTGTCCTGCCCTATTCCAGGCTGATCCCATTTATAATTCACATTTTAAACACTCCAGAAATCCACATTTTAAACACTCTGCCAGTTCCCTTCTTTTCCTTATTTTCCTCTCTGTCCTGCCCCCATCCCAGGCTGGTCCCATTTATTAATTCACATTTTAAACCCTCTGCCAGGCCCTCCTGTGCAGGGGATCCACTGTTGCTGCTCATTAATCTGGGAAATTCAGATTCAGAAATTCAGAACACAGGAGGAGCCTCAGTCCTGGCAGGTGCTTTGCATCACAGGCTGCATTATCTGAATACCCTGCACAATTCTTTTTTATTATTATTTTAATACCCAGCACAACTTTTTTATTATTCAGACCCTGTACACTTATTTTAAAAATTATTTTTAAACCCAGAACAATTCTTTTTAAACTATTTTAATACTCTATATAATGAGTTTCTTACTTACTTTTCTTTCTTATTATGCTCTAAAAAGATTATTATTACTATTATTATTATTATTACTATACCTTGTACAAGATTATTTTTATTAATACCCTGTACAAAATTTTTTTACTATATTAATTCTCTGTACAAAGATTTTTTTTTTACTATTTTCATACCCTGTACGAGGATTTTTAAATTATTATTATTTTAATACCCTGTACAAGGATATTTTACTATTTTAACATACTTACAAGGATTTTTTTACTGTTCTAATACCCTGCACAATGAATTGTTAATTATTTTAATACCTTGTGCAAGTAGTTTTTAATTATTTTAATACCCTACACAATCTTTTTACTGTTTTAATACCCTGTACAAGGATATTTTACTATTTTAATATAATTACAGGGATTTTTTACTCTTAATACCCTGCTCAATTAATGATTTTAATATCTTATACAAATAGTTTTTAATTATTTTAATACCCTACACAATTTTTTTTACTGCTTTAATATCCTGTAACAGGATTTTTTTTTTTACTATTTTAATACTCTGATACGAGGATTTTTTTTAATGTTTTAATACCCTGTACAAGGATATTTTACTATTTTAATAAAATTACTGGGATTTTTTTACTATTTTAATCATTGTACAAGGACTTTTTCATTATTTTCATACTCTGTACAAGGATTTTTTTACTATTTTATTATTAATGACAGGGATTTTTTTTTACTATTTTAATCATTGTACAAGGATTTGTTTTCCATTATTTTCATACCCCTGCACAAGGATTTTTTTTACTATTTTATATAATTACTGGGATTTCTTTTTACTATTTTAATCATTGTACAAGGATTTGTTTTCCATTATTTTCATACCCTACACAAGGATTTTTTTTGCCATTTTAACACACTGCACATGGATTTTTTTGCCATTTTAACACACTGCACATGGATTTTTCCCCCAAATGAGATGCACTTCCCTGGACAAGTGACCCCTATGAAATGCCAGCTGGGGGAAGCACAAGGACAGAAATTATTCACTCTGGGTTCCTTCAGCCCATGGCTACAAAAAGCTGGGAATTCTCACCAGAACCACAGGAAATCTAACAGACACTAAATATTCACCTCCACGAGCTGCACACCAATAAAACCTTTAAAGAAACCCAGAATTTTTATGCTGAATAAAAAATTTTTACATCAAAGCTCTGCTTGAGGGCTGCTTTTTGTGCAAGGGAAAAAGAGGAAGAAGAAGAGCAGCACTGAAAGCACGTGGTTTAACCCAGAAATGTCTGAGCTACCAGGGGGAGCTTTTCCTCTGAGCCCTGCTGAAAACAAAAAGAGGAATTGCCCAGGAACAGCCCCTGGAGGTCATCCTGAGGCATCAAAAATAAAAATATTTCAAATACCCTGGGTTGGCTTGTGCAGAGCTGCTCAGCCCTTGTGTGACAAAACCTCTGAGCCCCAGCCCGGGGCCAGGGCCTGACAGTGACAGTGAAAGAGTGACAAAGAAATGAAAATAATGGCCAAAAAATGGTGACAAAGAAATAAAAATAGTGGCAAAAATATAGTGACAAAGAAATAAAAATAGTGGCAAAAAAATGGTGCCAAAGAAATAAAAACAGTGGCAAAAAATAGTGACAAAGAAATAAAAATAGTGGCAAAAAAATGGTGCCAAAGAAATAAAAACAGTGGCAAAAAATAGTGACAAAGAAATAAAAACGGTGGCAAAAAATGGTGACAAAGAAAGAAATAAAAATAGTGGCAAAAAATAGTGACAAAGAGAGAAGAGCAGGAGCAGCCAGGCTGGGTTTGCCAGGAAAGTAAAATAGTGGCAAAAAAATAGTGACAAAGAAATAAAAACAATGGCAAAAAAATGGTGACAAAAAAATAGTGGCAAAAATAGTGACAAAGAAATAAAAACAGTGGCAAAAATAGTGAGAAAGAAATAAATATAGTGGCAAAAAATAGTGACAAAGAAATAAAAACAGTGGCAAAAAAATGACAAAGAGAGAGGAGCAGGAGCAGCCAGGCTGGGTTTGTCAGGAAAGTAACAAACTGACAGAAAGAGTGAGAAAGAAATAAAAACAGTGGCAAAAATAGTGAGAAAGAAATAAAAACAGTGGCAAAAATAGTGACAAAGAAAGAAAGAAAAATAGTGGCAAAAAATAGTGACAAAGAGAGAGGAGCAGGAGCAGCCAGGCTGGGTTTGCCAGGAAAGTAACAGACTGACAGAAAGAGTGATAAAGAAATAAAAACAGTGGCAAAAAAATGGTGCAAAAGAAATAAAAATAGTGGCAAAAGTAGAGTGACAAAGAAAGAAAGAAAAACAGTGGCAAAAAATAGTGACAAAGAGAGAGGAGCAGGAGCAGCCAGGCTGGGTTTGCCAGGAAAGTAATAGACTGACAGAAAGAGTGACAAAGAAATAAAAACAGTGGCAAAAAAATGGTGCCAAAGAAATAAAAACAGTGGCAAAAAAAAAAAAAAAAAAAAAAGTGACAAAGAAATAAAAACAGCAGCAAAAATAGTGACAAAGAAATAAAAACGGTGGCAAAAAATGGTGACAAAGAAAGAAATAAAAATAGTGGCAAAAAATAGTGACAAAGAGAGAAGAGCAGGAGCAGCCAGGCTGGGTTTGCCAGGAAAGTAAAATAGTGGCAAAAAAATAGTGACAAAGAAATAAAAACAATGGCAAAAAATAGTGACAGAGAAATAAAAATAGTGGCAAAAATAGTGAGAAAGAAATAAAAACAGTGGCAAAAATAGTGACAAAGAAATAAAAACAGTGGCAAAAAAAAAAAAGACAAAGAGAGGAGCAGGAGCAGCCAGGCTGGGTTTGCCAGGAAAGTAACAAACTGACAGAAAGAGTGACAAAGAATTAAAAACAGTGACAAAAAATAGTGACAAAGAAATAAAAATAGGGGCAAAAAAATGGTGCCAAAGAAATAAAAACAGTGGCAAAAAATAGTGACAAAGAAAGAAATAAAAATAGTGGCAAAAAATAGTGACAAAGAGAGAAGAGCAGGAGCAGCCAGGCTGGGTTTGCCAGGAAAGTAAAATAGTGGCAAAAAAATAGCGACAAAGAAATAAAAACAATGGCAAAAAGATGGTGACAAAAAAAAATAGTGGCAAAAATAGTGACAAAGAAATAAAAATAGTGGCAAAAAATAGTGACAAAGAAATAAAAATAGTGGCAAAAAAATAGTGACAGAGAAATAAAAATAGTGGCAAAAAATAGTGACAAAGAGAGAGGAGCAGGAGCAGCCAGGCTGGGTTTGCCAGGAAAGTAATAGACTGACAGAAAGAGTGACAAAGAATTAAAAACAGTGACAAAAAATAGTGACAAAGAAATAAAAATAGTGGCAAAAAAATGGTGCCAAAGAAATAAAAACAGTGGCAAAAAAAAAAAAAAAAACAAACAGTGACAAAGAAATAAAAACAGCAGCAAAAATAGTGACAAAGAAATAAAAACGGTGGCAAAAAATGGTGACAAAGAAAGAAATAAAAATAGTGGCAAAAAATAGTGACAAAGAGAGAAGAGCAGGAGCAGCCAGGCTGGGTTTGCCAGGAAAGTAAAATAGTGGCAAAAAAATAGTCACAAAGAAATAAAAACAATGGCAAAAAAATGGTGACCAAAAAAAAATAGTGGCAAAAATAGTGACAAAGAAATAAAAACAGTGGCAAAATAATAGTGAGAAAGAAATAAAAATAGTGGCAAAAACAGGGTGACAAAGAGAGAGGAGCAGGAGCAGCCAGGCTGGGTTTGCCAGGAAAGCCCAGGCAGGCACAGGAAGGAACTTTCAGCTCAGCAAAACAGGAAAGGAGTGGGAGATGACAAAAAGCACATTTTGAGCCATCACTTGCTCATCTCTATTTCTTTTCACTGCTTTGGGGGATGCTCCCCCAGTTTCTCTGCTACAGGAGAAACCCCCCAGGCCCCACGTACCTCCTTGAAGTGGGATGGGATTTCCAGAGGGGGCTGAGCCCAGTATTTGATTTTTTGGTGGTGTCTCCACAGGAACAGCAAAGCAGCTGCCACCAGATTGGCAACCACCAAGGCCAGGCCAAACAGGGGGATGATGTACCCAGCTCGGGTTGCCTCTGGAAAAGAAGGGGAAAAAATTCCAAATACACATGGCAGGTTCACATTGATGGAATTATGGAATGGTTGGGGTGGGAGGGACCCTAAACCCCACCCCTGCCATGGCAGGGACACCTGCCACTGTGCCCAGTGTCCAGCCTGGCCTTGGGCACTGCCAGGGATGCAGGGGCAGCCCCAGCTGCTCTGGGCACCCTGTGCCAGGGCCTGCCCACCCTGCCAGGGAACAATTCCTCATTGCCAAGATCCCACCCAGCCCTGCCCTCTGGCACTGGCAGCCATTCCCTGGGTGCTGTCCCTGCAGGCCTTGTCCCCAGTCCCTCTGCAGCTCTCCTGGAGCCCCTTCAGGCCCTGCCAGGGGCTCTGAGCTCTCCCTGCAGCTTCTCCTCTCCAGGTGAGCACCCCCAGCTCTCCTAGCCTGGCTCCAGCCCTGGCATGAACCCCTTTATCCCATTTTCCAGCAGATTAGGAAGGAAAAGGAGAAGGTACCACATTCCCTCCATCCCTGGCTGAAAATTCCTGGTTCTTTTGCCACCGATGCCAGGAGTGAAGTCCCCTGGTGCTGCCAGCCCTGCTGCCACACTGGGGGTGGCAGGGACAGCCCAGGGGATGCAGGACTCCTGTGCCAGCCCTCCCAGCCCACACAGACCCCAAAGCCAGCCCTACCACTGAGGGCAGTTCTGTGACACTCCGGGGCACTCGGCTGCCCCTCCAACAGGTGACCTGAGTAAATGCTCAGCTGCACTTGAACTCTGAAGCAATAAAGTGTTGACTCCTTTAGATTTCCAATTTGGAATAGTGTCTTGCTTTCACTTAGCTTCTGCTGGAAAGGCACACACAACAAAAAAGGTGTTACTGTGAAAACCAGACCAGTTTTCAAGACAAATATCCCCCCCACATTTAAATTTCTCATTCAAGAAGCCCAATTTTTATTTTTCCTCACTCAGCTTTCCCAAACAACAGATGCAGTGGAGTATTTCAGCTTTTCTGGGAATTTTGATGCAGCTTCTGCAGCAGCTCAGGCAGGGAGCAAAACACAGAGAAATGGAGGGGAAAAGGAAACCACAGTGACCCTTTCCTGGCTGTCAGCTGAAGGTGTTCTGTGTGTGAGAAAACACACAGTGCTGCAAGGCAGGAAGGAAGTGGAGATGATTTAACAAGGACCTTGTGGCAGAAGAGGGTGGTAAATAATTGTTTTTGCTTCTGTTTTTTAGATGTTTGACTTCAGATTGATGTCATTTGGAAGCTTCCTCTTTTTAATTTTTTTTTTTTATTTTATTTTCAAGCCTGACTTAACAGCTCCCCTACACCTCTGGCCTGTCCAAACACAATTCCCAGGGAGCAGCACACGATGATCCCAAACCTGTGAGGCTCTGGATGAACAGGGATGACCCCAGCTCATCCCAGCCTGTTCCTGCCCTCTCCTCCTCTCCCTCCCTGGGCTCAGCTCCTGCAGCTCCCAGCACAGCAGAGCAGGAGGGACTCCCCAGAGCTTCCCACAGTGCTGAGGAAGCTGTGCAGTGCAAGGTCACCTCTGGCAGCAGCTCTGTCCCCAATGTGCAGGGGGCTTTCATCTCCTTCCAAGCAGAGGAGGAAGTTCCCAAGTTTGGAGGTGCAGCAATCCTTGTGCCAAGGCCAGAACCCTTCACCCACAGCCCCCGTGGTGAGGGTCACACAGAATGCACTGAATTTCTGTCCCCACTGCTGTCCTGCCAGGGGACACTGACTCCAGCCCTCAGCCCCCAGGCACAAGAACAGAACTGAGAGGATTCTTACCTCTTCTGTGGCACTGGTGCTGTTCTCCCAGTAGGACACGAGGTACTGGAGGAGGTCCCCAGGCTCGGGGGGGAAGGGGGGGCTGACACTGACGAGCAGAGAGCCAGGGCTGGCACTGACACTGTTCACCCTGGGGGGGCCCAGAGTGGCTGCAAACAAACACAGAGAGCAGGGAAACCCTGGGCTGCACAGCTGCCTCCAGCCCCACAGAGCCCCCAAACCCCTGGGGTGGCACAGCCCTGCCAGCCCATGCAGTGCCAGCTGTGCCCCACGGGCACCTTGTCCCCAGCCCAGAGCACTCAGTGCCACCTCCAGGGGACACCTGCAGGGATGGGCACTGCAAAGCTCCCTGGGCAGCCCCTGCCAAGGCCTGAGCTCCCTTTCCATGGGCAAATTCCTGCTGCTGGCCCAGCTGAGCCTGCCCTGGCCCAGCCTGAGGCCGTTCCCTCTGCTCCTGTCCCTGTTCCTGGCAGCAGAGCCCGACCCCCCCGGCTGTGCCCTCCTGGCAGGGACTTGTGCAGAGCCACAAGGGCCCCTGAGCCTCCTTTGCTCCAGGCTCAGCCCCTGCCCAGCTCCCTCAGGAACTCTCCATTCCCTGCCCAGCTCCCTCAGGAACTCTCCAGCCCCTGCCCAGCTCCCTCAGGAACTCTCCATTCCCTTCCCAGCTCCCTCAGGAACTCTCCAGCCCCTTCCCAGCTCCCTCAGGAACTCTCCATTCCCTTCCCAGCTCCCTCAGGAACTCTCCATTCCCCTGCCCTGGACACTCTCAGCAAACACCCCAAATATCAACAGCTTTTGCTCAGGAACGGGCAACATCTCCTCACCTACTTCATGCATTTACAATATTTGCTTAACTTTTCCTGGAAATTCAGTAAATATTAACCAGTAGTGGATGCTCTGAAGCGTCTCGGTTTATCTGCAGTTACTGACCATAAAATCATTATCTTTTCTCTTCCTTTGATCAGCCTGCCACACCTTCCATGCTCCCCAAAACCCCACCACTGTCTGGGCCCTGGATGGGAAGAGGAATAATGACTTTTCCCCTCCTTGCTTTGATGTCTCCATGTGTCCATTAGCATAAGCATGGTGACCTCCAGTGCCCCAAGGTGTAAATCATGAAAACACTCCTAGAGTGCTGTCAGAAGTCCTCATTAACAGCAAAAATCCCTCCTTGCATGCACCAGCTCCTCACTGTGCCTCAAATCCAGTGCTTCTGATCCTGCACTGCAGGAGGAGCCATGGATGTGGTTTCTGGGAACTGCTCTGCAGGGCAGTGACACAGGAATGCCCCCAGAATGTGGGGCCTTGACACTTCTACACTGTAGTGCAAACAATTTATATTTCTCTGAACCATTTCTATTTCTCTGAACCATTTATACTTATCTCAGGACAAATTATATTCATCAGGACAAATTATATTTATCGGGACACTTTGGACAATTTCTAATTTTCAGGACCCTTTTTGTTTATCAGAAAAGGGATCTGTCCAGCAGAGAGAGGTGGTTTAGCCTCAGAGAGTTTGTGGTGTGTGTGTGGGCAGAGCTGAGTGGGGAAATGAGAAGGTGGAAAATCCTCCAGCAAAAGAACCCTGGGCTCTCTGAGAGCTCCAGCACCCCAGGGGTTCCTCTGGTGACACCTGAGAGAGCAGAGCAGAACCAAACCTGGGGAGGCCTTGGACAGTAACAGCTCAATCCCCTTGACGCCTTCGGTTTTAAGTTTCTCTGTTCTGTTTGATGTGCAGCTTTTAGCTGTATATTAAGTTATATTAAATTATATTGAGCTTTGTATTATCCTCTTTACTTGGATCTTTTCACAGGGTGGGGAAGACAAAACCATCCTATTCTAGCTGGAGACTCAAGGACAATCTCTTCACAAACAATGTGAAAAGAGGAGGGTGGGCAAGCAAGCCAGGAGGATGAAACTTCATCATTTGAAGTCATTAATTGGACAGTGAACTCCTGTATGCAAATGGACTAAAAATTATACAAATGGGACATCTCATGACCAAGCTCTTTTGCTTCCATCCTGGAGCCACCTGGGCAGGACTGTGGCTGTGGGGCTGCCCTGGATCCCTGGCAGTGCCCAAGGCCAGGCTGGACACTGGGGACAGTGGGAGGTGTCCCTGCCATGGCAGGGCTGGCACTGGGTGGGATTTTGGGTCCCTCCAGCCCAGTCTGGGATGCCATGACTGCACACTGATTATTTTGCATTCCAAAATGAGTCATTCCCCCTGCCAGCCCCCAAACCACTGAAAAGGTCCTTCAATAAATATCCCCTTTATTCCTCTGAACTCATCTGGCCTGTGTCCCAGCTCCTGAGGGCACCCCTGTCCCAGCAGAGCCAGAGAGGCAGCCTGTCACTGACATATTTTATGAAAAACCCTTTTCCTAAGATTTTTCCTCCTGAGAAGCTGAGAGGCCTCAGGAACAAAATGCAAGCAATGGTTATCTGCTGCTGTGGGATGCAACAGGTGCATCTGGGATTGGTCTCATGTGGTTGTTTCTAATTAATGGCCAATCAGCCCAGCTGGCTCAGACCCTCTGGTCAGCCACAAGATTTTATTATCATTCCTTTTTATGCCTTTCAAGCCTTCTGATGAATCTTTTCTCTTTCTCTAGTATAGTGTTAGTATAGTGTTAGCATATAATTTTCTTTTAATATATATCATAAAATAATAAATCAGCCTTCTGAAACATGGAGTCAAATTCTCATCTCTTCCCTCGTCCTGGGACCCACAAACACCACCAGAGCAGCCCTGCTGCTCCCAGAGCCCTGAGCAGGCTGTTCCCCAAGCACTGCTGGTCCCTGTCCCAGCTCCTGAGGGCCCCCCTGTCCCAGCAGAGCCCAGAGAGGCAGAGAGCTGTTCCCAGAGCCCTGGAGCATGGCTGCTCCCCAGAACTCACTGCTGGTCTCTCTCCCAGCTGTCCCCAGAGCCCTGGGGCAGGCTGCCCCCAGCACTCACTGCAGGTCTCTCTCCCAGCTGTCCCCAGAGCCCTGGGGCAGGCTGCCCCCAGCACTCACTGTCTCTCTCTGCCACGAAGGCAGGGCTGTGTGCCCAGGCCGATGCCAGCGCGCCCAGCTCGGCGCGCACCCCGCAGCAGGATCGTCCAGCGCCGCCGCCGCCGCAGCTCGGGGGGGAACCGGCACCGGGGCTCGGGGGTCTTTGTGCAGCCCATCTCCTCCCAGGCACTCCATAACGGCCTGCAGAGCACAGCAAACACCATGCCTCAGGCTGGGGAGCAGAGGGCTCTGTGTTCTGTCACCAGTGCGGGGTCTGGCACTGGGGAAGGGGTTTTACAGCGCTTCTGTGAGCCAGAGAGGGTGCTGAGAGGATCCGTGGTAAGAGGGTCCATGTTTACCCCTGAAAGAATTTTCACACGATTCCCAGAATGACCAGGCTGGGAGAGACCTCCAAGACCATGGAGTCCAGCCCAGCCCCAACAGCTCAACTGAACCCTGGCCCCCAGTGCCACATCCAGGCTTTGTTCAACACACCCAGGGATGGGGACTCCACCACCTCCCCGGGCAGCCATTCCAGAACTTTCTCAGCCTTGCTGGAAAAACCTTTTCCCTGCTCTCCAACCTGGATTTCCCTTGGTGCAGCTGGAGGCTGTGTGCTCTGGCTGTGTCAGTGCTGCTGCAGAAAGAGCCCAGCCCCAGCTGAGCACAGGCCCCTTTCAGGAGCTGTGCAGAGGGATGGGGGCAGCCCTGAGTCTCCTTTTCTCCAGGCTGAGCAGCCCCAGCTCCCTCAGGGGTTCCTCACAGGGTTTGTGTTCCCTCTCCAGCCTCGTTGTCCCCTCTGGCTGCATTCATGAGTCTCAAGGTCCTTCCCAAACTGAGGGGCCAGAGCTGGGCACAGCACTCTACCAAGGTCATTGACACAGAAACCAAGAAAGAAAGAAGGATAAACAAGAGAAATCTGCAATTGCCTGTTCCAATGAGCGCTTTGTTTGTCTCTCCTGACCAATGAGTAAAATGTAAACTTCTAAGATTATAAGAATGTATAAAAAGCATCCATGCTAGAATAAAAGAAGTTGGAAGCCTTCTGAAAATAGAGTGTGTGGCTTCTTATTGTCTCTATCTCAACTACAACATATCACTGTCTGTTGAAACCAGGTGGGGCAGTGTTCTTTATCTCACCCATGATTTTTATCAATGGCAGACAATGATTTTAAGGTGATTTACCTGCCCTTGAAAAAGGGGTGTTTTGATTGGGCATGGCAAAAATCAGAGGATTTGCAAATTGCATTATTGAACTTCTCAGGTGTTTGTTCTGTTCACTTTCCAGGCTATAGCAAGCAAAACTGAGCTCCAGAGGAAAACCCATGTTAAAGGCAGTGCCTTTAAATGCTGTAACAGCATCTACTGATGGGAAAACACACAAATCAGAACTAACATGGCATGACCAAACAGACAACAACAGACAGAACGAGAGGACACTGTCTCAAGCTGCACCAAGGGAGATACAGGCTGGAATTAAGGAGGAAGTTTTTCACAGAAAGAGTGCTCAAATACTGGAATCATCTACCCAGGGAGGTGGTGGAGTCACCAACCCTCGATGTGTTTAAAAAAAGACTGGACATGGCATTTGGTGCCAGGATTTAGTTGAGGTGTCAGAACATGGGTTGGACTCGATGACCTTAAAGGTCATTTCCAACCTAGAAATTCTGTGATTTTGTGAACAACTAAATAATGGGAATCAGACATTCAAACAGTCAAAGGTTCTCCTCAAATTGTTGAATTGGCAGCAGAATTTAGAAATATCCCTCATAACTTCAGGGGGATATCCTCTGTCAATGGGCCAGCTGTTAAGCCAGGTGGGGCAGTTTTCTTTATCTTTTCCACAACCCATCCCTCATAACTCTGGGGAAATATCTTCTGTTTGTGGGCCATTAATTATTAATTATCTTCTGTCCATGACCAGCGAGTGTCCCTGCATGGCTGATCAAATTCCACCATCCTACTCCCATGTCTTTGCCTGAGAGCCCCTTAATTTCAAATGTATAATAATTTGGAGGAAGGTGGTTTGCATTTTCCATTTCAGGGGAGGTTCCTGCCCTCCTTACAGACACCTGGCTGTTCAAACCAAGGCAGCAATGAACCAAGAGCAGGCAGTGCAGCCACCTGGAACACCACACCCCCTCCCAGCCAGTTCTGGTGAGACAAGAATGTGTTACACAGCTCTGGCTTCACAAGGGTTAACTAAGCATTTTCCCCCTCAGTCTGGGGACATTTAAATTGCCCAGAGAGGATCAGGAAAGGCTAAAATTCTGTGCAGCATTTCTGGGTGTCCTCAGGGCTGCAATCCCTCCTCAGCTCAGAGAACACCTCATGGGCCAAGGGCCTGTCACTCACCAGGAGCTGCCCTTGGAGATACATAAAAACATCTGTGCTAAAAAACATCCTTTCATTCTGAGCTTATTCATTTTCAGGGTTTCTGGGGTTTTTAAAACCAGCTGTTATCTTGGATTAGAACAAAGTGAGCTGGTTTTATTTACTGTTTACTCACGTGCTGTACTCGGCTGTGTACAACACTGTGCCATTCTCCACTGGAACAGGAGACCACCTCAGCCAACTCTGGAAGTTGTAGGAATAAACCTCCACATCTTTTGGGGCTGGTAAATAGGGAGGAGTTTCTAAAGGAAGAAGAACAATAAAAGAATTATTGAAACATTCAAGTGCATAGTAACCAAATTTCAGTCTCCAAATTTCATCACCATGTATTAAATTTCCACTGTTTTGCAGGTAAAACCATTTCCCCTCCTTCTCCTTCTGTTTCCAGGGGCTCTGGCATTTCAGGGTGGGCAGGCCCTGGCACAGGGTGCCCAGAGCAGCTGGGGCTGCCCCTGCATCCCTGGCAGTGCCCAAGGCCAGGCTGGACCCTGGGGACAGTGGAGGTGTCCCTGCCATGCCAGGGGTGGCACTGGGTGGGATTTGAGGTCCCTCCCAACCCAAGCAGTCTGGAATTCTGTCTGTCCATGAATTCCAGCTCCCTGTTTTTTATTCATTCCATAAAGAACATAAAGCTGAAAGTACCGAGCCCGACACAAAACCACAAACCCACCCAGTCCCCCATGAAGCCATAAATGAGGGTCCCGGAATCCCAGGATCACCAGGGCTGGAGGAGCCCTTTGGGATCACCCAGTGCCCCCCCAGCCCACCAGCATCACCCCAAACCCTGTCCCTGTCCCCAAGGGCACATCCAGACTGCTCTGGGACAATCCCAGGGACTCCAAACCTCCCTGGGCAGCTCAGCCCAAGGCCTGACCACTCTGCCAGGGAAAAATTGTTTATAATTTCTCATCTGCTTCTCCCCTGGTGCCATTTGAGGCCATTTCCTCTCCTCCTTTCCCTTGGGACAGGCAGCAGAGCCTGACCCCCCTCACTGCCCCTCCTGGCAGGAGCTGTGCAGAGCCACAAGGTCCCCCCTGAGCCTCCTTTGCTGCAGGCTGAGCCCCTTTCTGCTCCTCACAGCACATTCTTTTTTTTCTGGAAGCTTTTCCAACCCTTCCAAGCTTTTCCAGCCCCTCCTCTGCCCACTGCTGACCACAGCAGCTGCTCTGTTCTCTCTGCAGCTCACGTTTGCCTCCCTGCACAGCCCAGGTGGGCACCCTGTGCCAGGGCCTGCCCACCCTGCCAGGGAACAATTCCTCATTGCCAAGATCCCACCCAGCCCTGCCCTCTGGCACTGGCAGCCATTCCCTGGGTGCTGTCCCTGCAGGCCTTGTCCCCAGTCCCTCTGCAGCTCTCCTGGAGCCCCTCCAGGCCCTGCCAGGGGCTCTGAGCTCTCCCTGCAGCTTCTCCTCTCTTTTTCCCCCCATCTGCCTCCTGCTGCCCCTGAGGCCATTCCAGTGAAACCTTCCAGGAGCCAGCTGGGGAAAAAACCCTTCAGGGAGACGTGGTGGCCCTGAGGAAGCTCTGGTTGTGCCAGCTTTGGAGGTGATCTCACCAGGCAGCAAATGGCAGGAGCTCTGTGGGTGGGGAGGGCCCCAAACCCAGCTGTGAAAAATGGGTATTTTATGATTGGCTTTTGGCAAATATTCAAATGAATATTGTATCTGTTATGTTAGAAAGTTGTGCTGTATTAATTTTCTTAAGTAGTGTGTTAAATATAGTTTTAGGTTAAAACAAAATGTTAAAATAGAAACTGTGCTATGTAAGATACTTTTTAAAGAAAGGACTCACAGTGAGATAGCAGCCACAGGGACACCTGAATCTTTCAGAGAAAGAGAATTTATTGCCCCATTATCAGGAGAATTGAACTTCTTCCTGCCTCACTCAGGCATAAAGACACCATCAGGATTCAGAGGAAGAAGCTGACACTGCCCAGACAGAATCCTGGGTTTGAATGGAATTTATGCATCATGTGTGAGGTGTATGAATATGCAACAGGTTATTGCTTTTAAGGGTTAATCCTCTGTTAACAGTGGGTCCTTTTTTGGGCTTGTGCTGCCCAGAAAAGGTACCTGGGCTGTCTGTAACTCTTTGTTTCTGTTGTCTCATATTGTCCTAATCCAAACTGTCCAAATTATTATTACTCTAATTGTATTACTATTTTTATAACCATTTTATTATCATTAAGCTTTAAAAAAAATTTAAAACAAGGCACTGCAGCAGCCACCATCAGCCTCCAGCTCCTGCTCAGGAGGGAAGAGGGAAGAGCTGTGGGACAGGAAAAGGACAGACTGACAGCCCAGGAGGGGAGGAGGAAGCTGCCAAAACACGGCCAAAAAAGGGACAGAGCCAGGCAGGGGCGGGAGGGCAGCCACAGGCAGAGAAAAATGGGAAATGGGGGCGGTGGGGAGGAGGAAGGGCTGAGGAGAAGGGAGGGAGCAGCTGGAGCCAGGGAGGAACAGCAGAACCAAAACCTCTGCAGGACATGGCCGAGGCTCCAGGGGCAGCCCTGGGGTCTCTCCTGGATCCTGCAGGGACCAGCAGGGACGAAGGTTTTCCTTCTGCACCCCATGTGCTTTGCTGGAGTGACTCCTCACACCACGAGAGTCACAGAATCAGGGAATGGTGTGGCTTGGAAGGGACTTTACAGATCACCCTGTGCTTCCACCTTCCAGCCTGGCTGACAAAGAACCATGATAAAACACCCCCATGACAGCAGGTAATTTTTAACTCTGAAGAACAGAGCCTCCTAAGACACAGTCTGGTAATTATTACATCAGCGAGATCAGAAGATCAAGCTTGACTTGAGTCAAATTCCGGCCCAGGCTTTCGTGGAAATGGGGATTCCTGTTAAAAAGTTTGTGTTTTTTTTTGATTTCTACATCATGTTGCGTTAAACCCTAAGTCCAAAGTACCAAATGATGAGTTGAGCTCTAGCTTTCCAAGAAAAACTGTGGCTGCCCCATTCCTGGAAATGTCCAAGGCTGGAGCAATCTGGGACAGTGGAAGGTAACCCTGTCCCTGGCAGGGGTGGACAGTGTGACCTTAACCACAGCCAAGCCAGGCTGTGTTCCTCTCCAAGTCTAATCAATAATTTCTCACCGGCCTGTCAATAATTTCTCAGCCTCATCTCTCAGAACACACACACTGCCTCAGCCCACGCGTGGCTGGCTCAGCCTTGCAGACTTGTGGGAGATTCCTCACAGCTTCCCAAACCATTCCCCTCCCAGGTGTGTGGAAGGCCCCCAAGGAGCCGTCTCTAAATTGGTGAGAAATTTTCACGTTCCAGTCCCACGGATCCTTTCCTGCACTCTCGCTGCGGGTCTGGCACGTGGTGAGGTATCTCACACCATCTGTGCCCTCAGAGCTGTGTCACACAACGTTCTGCAGAATCCCAGGAAGCTCTGAGAACCAAACACCACAGGCAGCAACTCCCAGCACACCTTAAATCAGGAGCCATGAAGGGCAGGGCTGGGTGGGATCTTGGCAATGAGGAATTGTTCCCTGGCAGGGTGGGCAGGCCCTGGCACAGGGTGCCCAGAGCAGCTGGGGCTGCCCCTGCATCCCTGGCAGTGCCCAAGGCCAGGCTGGGCCCTGGGGACAGTGGGAGGTGTCCCTGCCATGGCAGGAGTGGGATTTAAGGTCCCTCCAGCTCAGTCTGGGATCCCATGGCTGCACACTGCTTATTTTGCATTCCAAAATGAGTCATTTCCCCTGCCAGCCTCAAAAACATTTGCAGAGCTCACCAAAAACCCTGCAGAGATTATCAAAGACGCTGCAGAGCTCACCAAGAACAGCCCAGGGCTCATGTGCCCTCTGAGGGCTGCCACGAGGCTGAGGAGCTGCTTCCTCAGCACCCAGGGAAATCTGAATTTCTGTCAGATCCCTCCCTCGCAGGGCAGGGACTGCAGCTGCTGAAAGCACACACTCAACTTCCTCCTCATCCCCAGTCTGCACGGCCTAAAATAACAACACGAGCACTTCAAACACAGCACCCACGGGTCCCAGCACCCTCAAAACCCCAAACTCCCTCAGGGCCAGGGGAAGACAGAGAGGTCCCTTTTATTTGCACTGGGCTGCTTCTTTCAGAGCAGCAGCCTAGGGAGGCTCAGATTGTTTTTTCCTGCTCTGCAGAGGATTCAAGGTACTTCAAACCACGAGTCAGAACTTTCACAGCAGAGTGTGAAGCCACAATCACAGCCAGTGAAAGCAGCCTGGCTCGGGTGACCCCTCCGTGTCCCAGCTCCTGCTGCTCCTCAGGGATTTCCGATCCCTTCCCCTGCATCAGCCCCCAGCAATCATCCTGCTGCCCTGGCAGAACAGCAATCTGGGCTCTGGGGCATTTTGTGTGGATTTTTGCTGTTCCAGTGCCCCAAAGCGGCTTCTCAGGGACAGTGCAAGATTGGTTTCCATGGCAGGGGGTTGGAATGAGACCAGCTACAAGCTCCTTCCTGATCCAACCTATTTTGGGATTCTGGGATTCCCAGAGCTCCCTGGGAAGTCCCTCGGCTGCTGCTGGGATGAAACTGAGCAATGCTGACTGCAGGAGGCCCTGCCCTGGTTTGCCTCAGTGCAGCCAGCGGGTCTGGAACAACCAGAGAGCCCCACAGGGCTCATCAGGGCCAGGCTGGTCAGCCCGGCCGTGGCCACCACCGGGACATGGGACACGCTGGGAGCCCGAGTGCCTCGGTGAGCACCACGTTCTGTGCACAGCTCGTTCCATGTGGAGGGGTTTTGGTTGGGAGGGACCTTAAACATTATCCCATCCCCACCCCTGCCATGGCAGGGACACCTTCCACTGTGCCAGGCTGTTCCAGCCCCAGTGTCCAACCTGGGCACTGCCAGGGACCCAGAATCCCTGGGGTTTCGAATCACAGATTCCAGGGGTTTAGAATCACAGAATCCCAGACTGATTTGGGTTGGGAATGACCCTAAAGTTTATCCAGAGCCACCCCTGCCCTGGCAGGGACAGCTCCCACTGTCCCCAGGGTCCAGCCTGGCCTTGGGCACTGCCAGGGATGCAGGGGCAGCCCCAGCTGCTCTGGGCACCCTGTGCCAGGGCCTGCCCACCCTGCCAGGGAACAATTCCTCATTGCCAAGATCCCACCCAGCCCTGCCCTCTGGCACTGGCAGCCATTCCCTGGGTGCTGTCCCTGCAGGCCTTGTCCCCAGTCCCTCTGCAGCTCTCCTGGAGCCCCTTCAGACCCTGCCAGGGGCTCTGAGCTCTCCCTGCAGCTTCTCCTCTCCAGGTGAGCACCCCCAGCTCTCCCAGCCCGGCTCAGAGCAGAGCGGCTCCCCTGGGACACACCTGGAGCCGGGATTACAGAGCTGGAGCCTGCAGAGCCATTTCCACCAAACCCAAACCCAAACTCCAGTCCATCCACACTTTCAGACGGCATTTCACGGGAGGTGCCACCTCCCACACATCCGCCACGCCACGAGCACCGGACGGCGCCACAGCCCCGGCCCGGCCCGGGTCCCGCCACAGCGGGGTTTGGGAGCCGCCCCGGGGCCGGGCAGGACCGAACCCGCCCGGACAGGACCGAACCCGGGCTGGGCAGGACCGAACCCGGGCTGGGCAGGACCGAACGCTGGCCGGGCAGGCCCGAACCCGCCCGGGCAGGGCCGAACCCGGGCCGGGCAGGACCGAACCCGGGCTGGGCAGGGCCGAGTCTGGGCCGGGCAGGGCCGAACCCGGGCCGGGCAGGGCCGAACCCGGGCTGGGCAGGACCGAACCCGAGCCGGGCAGGACCGAACCTGGGCTGGGCAGGACCGAACCCGGGCTGGGCAGGGCTGGGCACGGGCTGAGCCCGGCCCGGCCCCAGCGGCCGCTCTGGGCCCGGAGAGCCGGGGCGGGGGGAAGGCACAGGGGACACCGGCACAGGCCCCGCGCGGGGACCGAGACTGCGGCGCGGCCACCCAGAGCCCGCGGGCACCGAACCCCGCGGGCACCGAACCCCGCGGGCACCGAACCCCGCCAACACCGAACCCCGCGGGCACCGAACCCCGCCAACACCGAACCCCGATTTCCCCGGGCCCCGCACCCACCTGCGGCCGAGCCCAGCAGCAGCAGGAGCAGCAGGAGCAGCAGCCGGAGCGGGAGGGAGCGGAGCGGAGCCCGGCCCCGCATGGCCCCGCTCGGCCGCGGGTCCCCCCGAGCGCGGCCGGGCCGGGCTGGGCCGAGCCGGGCCGGGCCGGGCTGCGCTGCGGCGGCCGCACGCTCCGACCCGCACGGCCAGCGCCGCCGCTCCGCCCCTGTCACCGCCTCTGCCACCGCCCCCGGGGGCCGAGCCCGGCCCGGCCCCGCCCGAGGGCCGGCGGGCTCCGGGATCAGCCGGGAGGGGAGCGGTGCCCCGGGCCCTGGCCCTGTGCTGCCCCTTCTCCTGCCCCTGGCCTCGTCTCTGTCCCGTCTTTGACCCCTTCTCCTGTCCTATCCGAGTACCTGCCCCCGATCCTTCCTTCCCCCGCCTCCCTCCCCAGTCCCCATCCCCATCCATTCCCTATCGCTATCCCTGTCCCTGTCCCTGCCCACGGCCCCTGCCCCTTTTCCTGTCCCTGTCCCTGTCCCTGTGGTTGAGGTGAGGACATCTCGCTCCGGGTTTCTCCGGCTGCACTGGGCACGGCAGCAGCCCCTGGTGACACTGCACACCTTCAGCCCCTGGTGACACTGACCGCACACCTGCAGCCCCTGGTGACAGTGATACACACCTAGAGCCCCTGGTGACACTGATACACACCTAGAGTCCCTGGTGACACTGACTGCACACCTGCAGCCCATGGTGACACTGACCGCACACCTGCAGCTCCTGGTGACAGTGATACACACCTACAGCTCCTGGTGACACTGACTGCACACCTGCAGCCCATGGTGACACTGATACACACCTGCAACCCCTGGTGACACTGCACACCTTCAGCCCCTGGTGACAGTGACCCACACCTGCAGCCCCTGGTGACAGTGATACACACCTAGAGCCCCTGGTGACACTGATACACACCTGCAGCCCCTGGTGACACTGATACACACCTGCAGCCCCTGGTGACACTGATACACACCTACAGCTCCTGGTGACACTGATACACACCTAGAGCCCCTGGTGACACTGACTGCACACCTGCAGCCCATGGTGACAGTGATACACACCTGTAGCTCCTGGTGACAGTGATACACACCTGTAGCCCAAACTAGCCCAAACCTGCAGCCCCTGGTGACACTGACCACACACCTGCAGCTCCCGGTGACATTGATACACACCTAGAGTCCCTGGTGACACTGACTGCACACCTGCAGCCCCTGGTGACAGTGACCCACACCTGCAGCTCCTGGTGACACTGCACACCTGCAGCTGACGCCAGTGACAGCAGATTGTGACTGAAAACACCGCTTTGGTTAAAAGCAGCTGAAGCAGAGGGGTATTTTGTGTGTGTCCCGAACAACCGAAATATTCCCTCTTAAACACTTCAGAGAGGAAATATTATTATAATTCTCATCATTAATAGCGGGTACTATCGTGTCAGCGGGACTGGCAGGACTGCTGAGCAAGGAAACCGAGCAAGGTTAGGTGTCACCCCATTTCACAGAGAAAAACAAGGCACAATTCTTCCCAAGAATATTTCTGGGGTTCTCATTCTCTGAACCCGAGAGAAAGGAAAAACAATTCTTATCGTTTGCTGTGCCTGTGTTTGTGCAAAAGCAGAATGCAATATGAAGACTGGTTACCCACAGTGATGGTGTTTTATTTCCTTGGCCTGTCAGGGCCAGGTGTGTATCAGGACTGTGGGCTGACAGTCACAAAACGCTGTGCAGTTGAGCGCTTGGCAGATTCAGTTTAGATGTAACGTAATATAGCATAGAATAAGATAGCATAATAAAGTCATTAATTAGCCTTCTGATAAGATGGAGTCCTCCTCATTCTTCCTCCTTCTTCGGGGGCAAAAATATCCACTATAGTTAAGGGTGCTTCAGACAGCTCTAACGAGCGCAGATGATGTTTGGTGCCTGCGGGGTCCCTGGGCAGAGCCGGCAGCGCTGCCGCGGCATTCCCGAGCGGAGAAGAGCGGCAGGAGCAGCAGGAGCAGGGCTGGCAGCCCGGGTTCCCGTGCATGAATCACTGGATTGCGCCGCAGCTCAGCTCCCTCTCCCCCGGGGGAGGATTTCTGCCCGTCCCTCGGCCCCGGGCTCTCGCCGCGTTTGCAGGGCGGGGCAGCGATCAAACAGGCGAGGATCTCAGAGCCTTTAACCCCGACACAAAGAGGAACGGCAGAAAGGAGCATAAACAGAGTCTGAGCCGGCCTGCCCCGAGCTGTCCGTGGTGTCAGAACCCAGCACATCCCTCTGTCTGTCCTGAGCAGCCAGGACCCTGCCAGGGGCTCACAGACCCTGGCACAGAGCCCAGGATGCCCCTGTGGGTTTGATTGTGACCCGTGGAGCAAGTTACCAACCTTAGATAAAGATCAGTAAGCCACAACAGTTTAAGTAGAATATTAGTGAAGTTATCACAGGGTGGAAGGGTGGATTTTGGGGTTTTTGGTATGGGAGTTCAGGAGGCAAGATGGAGGGATCTGGGTGTGTCCAGCCTTTCTCCTTCTTCTTCTTGGCCTCCATCTCCTGCTGTGATGGTGGCACTTTTGGACTGGTTTAGAGTAGAAGCTCACTGTCTAACATGGGTGATGGGTATTGGGGAGTAACTCTAAACATTGTACACGTAGTTTTTAGTATAAAGACACAACACTGCCCTGTGGGCAGGCAGAGTGCCTTGGACTGTCTTGCTGAGCTGACTTCGGCAGGGCAGGAGAAAATTTTTTACAGGTAAAACAAAATAAACAACCTTGAGACCGAGAAATGCAGAGCCCTGACTCCTTCTTCAAGCGCTGGGCTGGGAAAAGAGACTTTGGAACTTTTCTCGGGGTCACTGTGAGCAGCTGATGATCCCGACCTGCGGGAAGGTGACACCGCCCCCGGGCTCCGCTGAGCCCCTCGGGCTCCCGCATTTCCCTGGAGCCGCCCGTGCTGACCCCGGGATGATTTCTATTATTTATGTCCCTGACACCTTACAGGGATCCCGTAATCCCCGGCCGCAGGGCAGGGCAGGAGTCCCCGGGTGACTCAGGGACAGGGACAGGCTGTGACAGCCCCGCCGTTTCCAAAAAGGAACACGGAACAGCCAAACGGAGCCCGCAGAGGGCACTTTGATTGGAGGGCATTTCATTAATGAGGCTTTGATCGATGAAAGAAGCGTGGAGGAACTCGAAATTGGAGAAACTCGACTTGTGACTTACGCAGCGGGGTTCCCCTCCTCCCTTCTGCTAAAGGACACGTTTATTACAGAAATCCCAGAACTTGTCATGTCTGCTTGCCCTTTGCCAAGGCAGAGGGGGAACTTGGGCAGGGTTTTGGTTTCAGCCCAGGCTGAGCTTTTGGCCCAGCTCTGTCTTATCTGGAGCCCCCTGATAAATCACAGCCCAAGAAATGACTCTCCTGAGTCCCCTCTGGGAGGAGGGAGGTCAAAATGACAAAAGGTTAATGGAAGATGTGGTTTCCACCATCAGTTGATGAGGGATGAATTATTAAAACTGGGAGCTTAAGGAGAATGGGGAGAGTGGAGATTAAAGGGATTTAATGAAGACAGAGGGAAGAGAGCGCTGGGTTTAATGCGACATCCAATCAAAAAGAAAATAATATCAATAATCCAGGAAATCTGAAGAATCTACAGGAGTTTAGGGATAATTCTGTGTGTTGGCTTTCTTGTCTTTGAGCCTCAGGAGAGGAAAGCAAAGTCAGTGCCAGATCAGACAGTGAGGGACAAATGATCCTGTGATTTTCCTGCAGCCAAATTTCTGGCACAGAATCTCGACAAAAAACTGAATCTACAAAAAGATAAGGAAGGTACCCAAATATCACACACAGAGAGGGGAAATGAATCCATTGCCAGACCCAGGGGCAGTTCCACATCAGGCAGTGATCAGGATGTGAACAATTTTAGGACCACAGTGGTCTGGGAGAGAAATCAGCCCCTGCCTTGTGTTCCTCAGTTGTCCCTCTGTTCGTGCAAAGGACCACAGGTAACTCAGGAAACTGAAACAAGAAAGGAAAGCAGGAAGGATCCCCTGGTCCTATTCAAATTACACTTCAGAAAGCCTTAAACAAATTCCAGATTTACTATAGCAAAGGCTCTTCAAACTCTGACCTCATTCCTTGCCACTCCTGGTGTTTGCTGCTGGGATTTTTAACCTTCTTCCTGGAAGAGAAACAGAATTGAGTTGTTTGACAGTGGCCTGGCATGAAAAGGAATATAATTCTTAGAGAAAACCCACAGTGGTCTGGTCAGCCACAAACCCTCCCACTGCAAACTCTGCTCTGGGGGCTCTGCTGATGTTTGGGGGTGGTCTGGACCCTCATGTGCCTGCTGGGAACTCTTGGAGGTAGACGGGAAATTATCTAGACGCGTAAAGAGGCCTCTCCAATTCAGTTTTGGTTCCCATTTCCAGTTCCACCCTGCCCCCTGGCACTGGGAGCCATTCCCTGTGTCCTGTCCCTCCAGGCCTTGTCCCCAGTCCCTCTCCTGGAGCCCCTTCAGGTGTCTCACCTACAGAGGGTTAAAGGAAATTGAATCACCCTGAGAAGAGATTTGAGTTTTTATGGATGATTTCTAAGGTTCTTTCCAGCCCAACCCAGCCTGGGATTCTGTGATTTCCCCAGGCTCAGGTGACACAGACTGTGCCTGTAAAAGGGAGAGGTCACAAAGAGATCAGGAAGAAAACAGCAGCTTCTCCCTCCCTGGGTTGTGTGGAACGCTCTGTGTTCTGATCTAGAGCAGGATTTTGGGCTTGCTGCTGAATTCAGACTGGCCCAGGCTTTCCCAGAGCCTTTGGGCCCACTGTGTGTGTGCATTTCACCATGTTGTGAGGCTCAAAGTAAAAAAAAAAGGGTGTTAAAAGTAGGAAAAAAAAAAAAAAAAGTGGTGTTAAAGCAAAAAAAAAAAAAAAAAAAAAAGGTTTAGTGATTCACTTACAGTAAATCTGTGATGAAATCGAGTCTCTGGGAGACAGAGGAAGTGCAGCTGATCAGAGCAGTTTCCATGAGCCAGTAAACAGAGCTCTACTCATGTGAGAGATAAACACCCCAGTCTGCCAGGAATGGACTTGTCTGCCGGGTCAGCCCTTCTGAGAACAGGCTTGTCCTGGGGATGAAACTCATCCTGAGTTTTGGGTGTGTGGGCACGACACTGAGAGGGGTAAAGAGCTGTAGGAACAAAAGGTCACAGTGGTCAAGGAAAGTCAGTTCCTCAAATGGTGACATTTAGGGGGAATCCCAGAATCCCAAACTGGGTTGGGCTGGGAGGGACCCCAAATCCCACCCAGAGCCACCCCTGCCATGGCAGGGACACCTCCCACTGTCCCCAGGGTCCAGCCTGGCCTTGGGCACTGCCAGGGATGCAGGGGCAGCCCCAGCTGCTCTGGGCACCCTGTGCCAGGGCCTGCCCACCCTGCCAGGGAACAATTCCTCATTGCCAAGATCCCAGCCAGCCCTGCCCTCTGGCACTGGCAGCCATTCCCTGGGTGCTGTCCCTGCAGGCCTTGTCCCCAGTCCCTCTGCAGCTCTCCTGGAGCCCCTTCAGGCCCTGCCAGGGGCTCTGAGCTCTCCCTGCAGCTTCTCCTCTCCAGGTGAGCACCCCCAGCTCTCCCAGCCTGGCTCCAGAGGGGCTCCAGCCCTGGAGCAGCTCTTTGGTCCCCTCTGCACGAGGATCTCTCATGCATCAGTCCTTGGTGGAGGAGTTTTCAGGGTGACGTGTAGGAAACGAAAACCTGAATTTGAGGAACGCACCCTAAGGCGCCTTGATTCTGGTTCCAGAAAGCTCCCAGCCCCAGAGTCACCCCAGCATCACCCCAAAGCTGTCCCTGTCCCCAAGGGCACAGCCAGACACCTCTGGGACACTCCCAGAAACTCCCCCAGGCCCTGGGAAACTCATTCCAGTCCTCACCACTCTGGCAGGGACGAATTATTGCCAGTCTCTGATCTGAACCTCCCCTGTGAGAAAGGCAGGGATGGGGGAAAGGAGGGAAGGGAAGGGAAGGGAAGGGAAGGGAAGGGAAGGGAAGGGAAGGGAAGGGAAGGGAAGGGAAGGGAAGGGAAGGGAAGGGAAGGGAAGGGAAGGGAAGGGAAGGGAAGGGAAGGGAAGGGAAGGGAAGGGAAGGGAAGGGAAGGGAAGGGAAGGGAAGGGAAGGGAAGGGAAGGGAAGGGAAGGGGCCTCCAGGAGGCCACCAAGGGCCTTGTGAAAACCCCAACACCCAAAAAAGGGCATTTTGCTGGGAAAGAGTAAAAAGGAATTCACTGTGACTCAGTGAAGGAACTCAGCAGAAATGAGACGAGGTGAACACTCCTGCTTTTATAAACAAGTCCAGACATAGTGGGGGTGACAGACAGAGGAAGGAAGAGATTTTCCAGGGCAAAGAAAAGCTTTTTTTAGGGGAAAGAAGATATTTTTTAGGGCAAAGAAAATATTTTTAGGGGGAAGAAGAGATTTTTCCAGGGCAAAGAGGATATTTCCACAGAAAATAAGAGATTTTTTAGGGGAAAGATGAGATTTTCTAGGGGAAAAAAAGATTTTCAAGGGGAAAGATGAGATTTTCCAGGGGAGAGATGAGATTTTTTTCCAGGGGAAATAAGAGATTTTTTTAGGGGAAAGAAGAGATTTTCCAGGGGAAAGCGCCAAGGCAGCACTGCAGGGATGTGCCAGCCCCAGATGGGGCTGGGGGTGAAGGGCAGTTGGGATTAAATCCCATTTATACATTCACAGCCTCAATGCTCTAAGTGTATAAATAATATATTTATGTGGACATGTCATATAAATAATATAAATATACAGTGTATAATACAATATAATAAAAATAATATCTCTATATAGTATATAGTAGATATAATCTGAGCTAAAAGAAGCTCTAAATGTGTCCCCAAAGTGCCCCCAAACTGCCAAGGTGCCTCAGATTGTTCAGCTTTCCAGGCAGGAGATTTCCTGGGTGTGTTTTAGCTCCAGGGATGCCGTGGAATCACTTTTCAGACACTTGAATGGATCAGATTTTTAATTTTCTCTTACCAGGTGAGCAGATGGAGCTCAAAGGTGCCAAGGCAGGTGTGCCTGGAGCCCCCTCACTTTCCCAAAAACACCTGGATGGAGATGAATCCAGCCTGAAGGGAAGGGAAATAAAGCTCCCAAGGCCAAGCAGAGCTGCCACTGACACCTTTTGGTTCAGGAAATGTTCTGGGAAAAGGCAACAGGGCTGGATTTGGTGCTACTGCTGGGATTTCTGGGACTTCTCCCAGGAACTGCAGGAAAGAGAAAACTAATAACAATAACAATTGAACTAATTTAATTTTTTTTTAATTAAAACTATTGTTTCTAAAAATTAAATGTTAAAAGTGGTTTTCCAAGAGTCCCCATGAAAAAAATCATGGCCCAGCCTGAGTTTCTTTGGTTCTCTGCCACATTAATCACATCATATGTTGCTTTTATTGAGGTCTAACCACCAATTATGGAAATTTTGCACTTACTGTGGTGCTGGGAGGGTTCAACATCACTGAAAAAACAGCCACCAAAATCCCACATGGATTCACCACCCAAATCCCAAATGGATTCACCACCCAAATCCCAAATGGATTCACCACCCAAATCCCACATGGATTCACCACCCAAATCCCAAATGGATTCACCACCCAAATCCCAAATGGATTCACCACCCAAATCCCAAATGAATTCACCACCCAAATCCCAAATGGATTCACCACCCAAATCCCAAATGAATTCACCCCCAAATCCCACATGGATTCACCACCCAAATCCCAAATGGATTCACCACCCAAATCCCAAATGGATTCACCACCCAAATCCCACATGGATTCACCACCCAAATCCCAAATGAATTCACCCCAAATCCCAAATGGATTCACCACCCAAATCCCACATGGATTCACCACCCAAATCCCAAATGAATTCACCCCAAATCCCACATGGATTCACCACCCAAATCCCACCTGGAATCACCACCCAAATCCCAAATGAATTCACCACCCAAATCCCAAATAGATTCACCACCCAAATCCCAAATGGATTCACCACCCAAATCCCAAATGAATTCACCACCCAAATCCCACATGAATTCACCACCCAAATCCCAAATGGATTCACCACCCAAATCCCACATGGATTCACCACCCAAATCCCACATGGAATCACCACCCGCCAAGTTCTCTGCTACAATTTTATTTATCTATTAGTTATCTAGTTATCTATTATTTATCTATTCATTTATCTATTTTAAATGTATCTATTTCTTACCTGGGATTCACCATCAAGAATATGGCTCTGAACTAATAAAAAACTGTAATAATAGAAAAATAAAACCTAGTCAATTCTAAATAAATAAAATTAATAACATATAAAAGAAAACCTAATCAATTCTAAATAAACAAATGAAACTTAATAATAAAGAAATAAAACCTAACCAATTATAAACAAATAAAACATAATAGTAAATAAACAAATCCCAATCAATTCTAAAGAAATAAATTTTTGAAACTAACAATAAATTAAACCTAATCAATTCTAAATAACTAAACCCTAATAATAAATAAATAGAACCTAACCAATTATAAGCAAATAAAACCTAATTAACAAATTAGATTAAACACTAATAAATTCTAAATTCTAAATAAATAAAACTTAATAATAAATGAAACCTAATCAATTCTAAATAAGTAAAGCCTAATAATAAATAAAGAAACCCTAATAAGTTATAAATTAATCAATCCTAATAAGTAAGCAAGTCCGAATCAATTATAAAATAATAAACGAGTAAAACCTAATAATAAATAAATAAAGCCTATTCAATTACAAATAAATAAATAACCCCCCAAATAATAAATAACACCTAATCAATTACAAATAAATAAATCAATCAATCAAGCCTAATTAATTATAAATATAAAACCCAATAATACAGAAAACCTAATGCAGTGTAAATAAATAACCAAAACCTAGTAATAAATAAACAAAGCCCTAACCAATCATAAACGATAATAAATAAATAATAAATAAATAAACTCTAATAATAATTCAGGCCCACGCCAGGATCCATTCCAAAGGCAGAAGTCATGGGAAAGTCCCAGCCCTGGGACCAACCATGGAAAACCCTCCCCAACTGCTGGACTCCCTCAGCTCATTCTAAATAACTCTGGAGTTGTTGCCTTTCTCTAGCATGTATTGGCTTTTGCAAATTCTTATTTATAATAATAATTATATTATTTATATATGAATTATAACAATGATTTTGATACAGTACAGTTTGTAATCCCTTTGAACTGCTTTAATATTTATAATAATTATATTTATATATATAATTAATATATATAAAATATATTAATATATAATAATGTGTAGTTGTATATTTTAGTGTGACAAATATATATTATAGCTTAGATGTTGGAACTCTGGATGCTGAGAATTTCAGGCTTTCTGTGCTGACAGACACTGACCCCAAAAAACCACTACATCTCACCTGAGGCCATGGAGAAAGCTTCCAAAATTGAATGACAGAATCAAGATTACAAGTGTGTAATTTAAATAGAAGTGTGCAATATCACATAGTAGAAAACTCAGAGTTTAAGGATTTAGAATATAATAACATGTATAAAACAAGACAGAAATTTTAGAGCAGAGACTTGTCCTTCTTCTTCACCTTCTTCTCCATGGGTTTGGGTGGTATTTAATGAATTAAAAAAGTAATAAAATAAAAAGAAATAAAAAGAAATAAAAAGAAAATAAAATAATTAATTTAAATAAATTAAATCATTTTAATTAATAAAAAATTAAATAAAAGTAATTTTAAAAGTATTTAAATAAAGTCCACACTGCGGACCACAAGTAGTTAAAAGTTAAATATAATTTAAGTGTCATTTCTTAATTAGACAGTTTATCCTTAAAAATCTTACAGAGATACAACTCCATTTTTAGATTTTTAAAATAAAGTACTTTAAAACTCACAGTTTATAAAACTATAATATAGATAAAACTAATAAACATCTAAATCCAAACAAAAATACAATCTCATACATTTAATCCCATCCCTAACCAAAAAAAAAAACAAAACAGAAAACTCAACATTTAGGCTTTCACTAAATATTCAAATAATTGTGATGTTAAATGCTTTTATTTGTGTAACTCAGTGCCAATGGTGAGAATCACTCAGATCCTTTGGGAAGTAGCTAATGGGGATTTCATGGACTTGTGGAGAATCTTGTCTGTGTGAGATAACACTGAAAAGCAAATAAAGAATCTTGTCTGTGTGAGATAACACTGAAAAGCAAATAAACAAGAATGCAAGGAAGGATTTACCACTGACCTTTGGTTATCAAGAACTGTCAAACCACAGAGCAGGGGCCTTGTGGGAACACAAAACAGATAAATTTCACCTGCAGGACTTTAAGAGGGGTCAAGAGTCAAACCAGAACACGTAAACTCAAAGGAATGTTTGAATATGCATAATCTTCATGAACATGCATTGGACCAATGCAATGAAGAAGTATATAAGGAAATTATTTTAAACTAACTGATGTGCCTCTGCCAAGCTCCCAGCGCTGTAAAAGTCCCAACTATCCCTTATTAAACTTTTAAAAAATTTAAGGAGTGAACCTTGTTTCTCACAAACTCAATCCCAGGACACAAAACCTGCCCCATCTCCCTCCCATCCCCAGGGCTGGGAGCTGATATTGAATTTATCCCACAAAATCAACATGGATTAAGTGGTCCTGGTTTCACCAACACCCACCTTGAGGCATTTCCCTGTTATTCCAGGGAAGGGAATAACAGGGAATTGCCCATACAGAGCAATCCAGCTTTCCCCAGGGCATTTGACAGAATTCCAACATTACCAGCATGAATTCAGTGAAGAGAATCACAGAATTATATCATTGTTCAGGCTGGGAAAGACCTCTGGGAATATCCTGAACAAGGAGAAGGAAACACCCCCAGTGTTGGTCCTTCCCAACATTCCTCAGAAATACCTTGGAACTGAACAAATCCATTTAATTACACTTCCTTTAAACTCTGAGATGAAGAGTTCTGTGACCTGTAAAATTCTGGTCAAATCCTTTTCCCAGTATTTCTGGATACATCTGAAAAATCAGAATGAGGCTGACTTGGGCATTTTGGAACTTAATTTTCCAGTTTAAATATTTGATACTAAAACAAATAAACAAACAAACAAATAACAAATTTTCTACTACTACTACTATTATTATTACTATTATGATATATTCATATTAGATGTTTAAATACCCATTGAATCAAGGAGGTTTTCCATCCCACTGTCCTGGTTTTGCTGCTTCTGGCCCCACTGGAAAGAGCTGGTACAAGATTTTCTGTAAGTACACTTAGAGCATAAAATACAATAATAATAACATTAAATATCCATTCATTAGCATCAGTTTACTTCTGCAATCCAGAGGAAAATGGGGTTGCCTGTGAATTATCCTGCCTCTTTCAGGAACATTCACTGGGTGCTTTGCTTAAAATCTGGCAGTGAAATCCTTCCCTTCTGAATGAATGAGTTAACTTTTGTCCAAATGATGCCATTAATTCCATTTCTATATAATTTACATGAGAGATTCCATTTTATCCTTCACATTGGGTTTTTCAGGAAGGACAGCTCCTCATGGGAACTCCCCAAGTATCCACAGGGCAGCTTCCACGTCACTACACCAAAACCACACAGAACCAAGAGAGGCGTAAGAAGCAAAAGTGCAAAATTTATTATGTTCTTCAATGAACACAGGGATAGGAAATTTATAAAATTAGGTAGTATCTTCAAAATTAAAAAAAAAAAGATACATAAACACCAAGAGTTCCTAGAGAGAACAAACAACAGCAGTCCATGGGATGCTCAAACCCAGCTGACTCCAAAGCAGTTTCTTCATAAAAAAATAAGGTACTTAAAAAAAAATGGCTCTGGAAGACAGTGGAGTCAGCATGGAAAACATGGAATATGAAAACCAAAATGTTACTGCAGCACATCCTGATTGTCCAAAGAAAGGTCTGTTGGCAAAACAGGGAAAGCTCTGAGTGCCGAGCTCAGCCCTCTGCTAAAGGCACCTCCTAAATCCCACCGGGGTGCTGCTAATTCCAGAATGAGCTTGGGGAGACCCCAAAGCTCATCCCAACCCACCCCTGCCACGGCAGGGACACCTTCCACTGTGCCAGGCTGCTCCAGCCCCAGGGTCCAACCTGGCCTGGGACATTCCAGGATGGGGAGTGGAACAAGCACCGGGAATGTTCCCAGACACATCCATGGAACAAGCACTGGGAACATTCCCAGACACATCCATGGAACAAGCACTGGGAATGTTCCCAGACACATCCATGGAACGAGCACTGGGAATGTTCCCAGACACATCCATGGAACGAGCACTGGGAACATTCCCAGACACATCCATGGAACAAGCACTGGGAATGTTCCCAGACACATCCATGGAACAAGCACTGGGAACATTCCCAGACACATCCATGGAACAAGCACTGGGAATGTTCCCAGACACATCCATGAGGAATCCTGCGAGGAATCCCATGAGCAATCTCCTGAGGAACCCCATGAGAAGGCCCAGCCTCCTCACTGCTGCTCCTCTTGCTCCCTTGGCACCTTTAGCTCCGGACCTGCTGAGCCAAGCAGGGGCTGGCAGGGACAATCCCTCAGGATGGTGTCCAGCATGGATTCCTCTGGCTGTGTAAACACTGTGGGAGTGACCCCACACAGAGCTCTGCTGGAGCAGGCAGGCTGTGCTCAGTCACAGCTTCAAGTAGAGAATGCCCAAAGCTGCTCCTGGTGCAGAGGGACAGCCCTGGCTGGGGTGGGGACACTGGGGTCATCCCCAGCCAGGCCTGAGGAGCTCCCCCAGCAAGGGCAGCTCTGGGAACCCAAACCCAGCAATCCCAAAGGTCACAGTGTCCCCTGAGGATCCCAAGGGTCACAGTGTCCCCACAGGACCCCAAAGGTCACAGTGTCCCCCATAGGATCCCAAAGGTCACAGTGTCCCCCACAGGATCCCAAGGGTCACAGTGACCCCTGAGGATCCCAAAGGTCACAGTGTCCCCTGAGGAACCCAAAGGTCACAGTGTCCCCCTGAGGACCCCAAAGGCCACAGTGACCCCTGAGGATCCCAGAGGTCACAGTGTCCCCATAGGATCCCAAAGGTCACAGTGACCCCCTGAGGATCCCAAAGATCACAGTGTCCCCTGAGGACCCCAAAGGTCACAGTGATCCCCACAGGATCCCAAAGGCCACAGTGTCCCCACAGGATCCCAAGGGTCACAGTGTCTCCCTGAGGATCCCAAGGGTCACAGTGTCCCCTGAGGATCCCAAAGGTCACAGTGTCCCCTGAGGATCCCAGAGGTCACAGTGTCCCCTGAGGATCCCAAGGGTCACAGTGTCCCCTGAGGATCCCAAAGGTCACAGTGACCCCCTGAGGATCCCAAAGGTCACAGTGACCCCCTGAGGATCCCAAAGGTCACAGTGTCCCCTGAGGATCCCAAAGGTCACAGTGACCCCCCGAGGATCCCAAGGGTCACAGTGACCCCTGAGGACCCCAAAGGCCACAGTGTCCCCTGAGGATCCCAAAGGCCACAGTGACCCCCATAGGATCCCAGAGGTCACAGTGTCCCCTGAGGATCCCAGAGGTCACAGTGACCCCTGAGGACCCCAAAGGCCACAGTGTCCCCTGAGGACCCCAGAGGTCACAGTGTCCCCTGAGGATCCCAAAGGCCACAGTGTCCCCTGAGGATCCCAAAGGTCACAGTGACCCCCACAGGATTCCAAAGGCCACAGTGTCCCCTGAGGATCCCAGAGGCCACAGTGTCCCCTGAGGACCCCAGAGGTCACAGTGTCCCCTGAGGACCCCAAAGGCCACAGTGTCCCCCTCAGGCTGGGACTTCCATCACAAAGAGGTTTGAAGTGTCTGTGAAGTTGACAATCCCACAGAGGAATTCTGATTTCCCAAAGTCACACTATTTCCTTTTCCAGTGTTTCTTTGGATCCTTTGCTCCCAGAAGTGTTGTCATCATTGGAATAATTCCCTGAGTCCCGACTGCTCTGGCTGGAAGGTTTGTGGTCTGTGAAAACAATCTGATTTCCCTCTTCTGTGATCATGGATTCAACCACACAGCAATTTTCCACGGATTCCTCTGCTGCAGCTGACAGGTAAGGGCTGCTGAAGGGCTGGGCTCCAAATCCCTGAAAACAGAAGCAGAAAAGGAAGAGATGAACATCCAGAAATAATAATTATATAATGATTTAAATAATTAAATACTAATTCTGCTAAACACCACAGCCACACAAATGTGATTTATCAGATGCTTTACTGTGAGGCTGGGCAGGCCCTGGCACAGGGTGCCCAGAGCAGCTGGGGCTGTCCCTGCATCCCTGGCAGTGCCCAAGGCCAGGCTGGACCCTGGGGACAGTGGGAGCTGTCCCTGCCATGGCAGGGGTGGCACTGGGTGGGATTTAGGGTCCTTCCCAACCCAACCCAGCCTGGGTTCCATGCTCAAGTTGAGCAGCAATGAGTGGTTTCCCACCCCTCACACACCCCTTGTTTCCCTAGGGTCACCAGCTCAGATTTAGGATGAAGTATTAGATCACAGAATCCCCAATCCCTGGGGCTGGCACAGCCCTGCCAGCCCATGCAGTGCCAGCTGTGCCCCACGGGCACCTTGTCCCCAGCCCAGAGCACTCAGTGCCACCTCCAGGGGACACCTGCAGGGATGGCACTGCAAAGCTCCCTGGGCAGCCCCTGCCAAGGCCTGAGCTCCCTTTCCATGGGCAAATTCCTGCTGCTGGCCCAGCTGAGCCTGCCCTGGCCCAGCCTGAGGCCGTTCCCTCTGCTCCTGTCCCTGTTCCTGGGACAGATCCCAGCTCCCACCTCCCAGCTGCATTCACAGACTCCAACACTAAGGGGTGACTCCAACATTTTACCTCAGCCCTTTTCCTGCTCTCAGTTGTCAATCACCACAGAATTGCAACATTTCATGGACTAGAGCCTGAGGAGGCCACACAAGAGTGAAAAGAAAATGCAGGTACAGAGGTTTCAAGACACACTTGAGCGTTGCCCTTCTCACTCCAGAACAGGATCCCTGCTAAGCAGCACCTGTGCCAGGCTGGACAAAGCTCTGGAGACCTCTGATAGAACTCTGAAATAAACCCTGGCTGACCCATAACACATAAGCATCTTTTCCCCATGATATTTACAGTTCATTTTCCCACAAAGAAGCTGTGTGATGCCTGAGAAGTCAGAGCTCACCTCGATGTTCAGGGGGGGCTGGCAGGAGGGGAAAAACACGTATTTGATTTTGTTGTAGGCTTGGTAGAACACAAAAACAAGAGGAGTGGCCACCAGCAGGACAACCAGCAGGGCACCCATGAAAATCCCAAAAATGATCAGAGCTAAAGGTGTACCTAAAATTGGGAATAAAAACCATTCAGTTGAGGTATTCACAAGCAGCAGAAATGAAAGCACAGCTCCAAATGTGCTGCAGAATTTATCAAATAATTCAACATTTCCACATCATGGAAACATTCCACAACATTTCCACAGCCATGGGCACCAGGGAAAAGTGATGCTGTGCCAGTGTCTGAGATAATTTTGCTTGAAGAAGCCACAGAATATTTTCCAATAGAAAATCAGGATCACCAAGGTGGGAAGGGACCTCCAAGGTGCTCCAGTCCCTCCATCACCCCCAGCACCAGCAGCTGGAGTGCTCACCTGGAGAGGAGAAGCTGCAGGGAGAGCTCAGAGCCCCTGGCAGGGCCTGAAGGGGCTCCAGGAGAGCTGCAGAGGGACTGGGGACAAGGCCTGCAGGGACAGCACCCAGGGAATGGCTGCCAGTGCCAGAGGGCAGGGCTGGGTGGGATCTTGGCAATGAGGAATTGTTCCCTGGCAGGGTGGGCAGGCCCTGGCACAGGGTGCCCAGAGCAGCTGGGGCTGCCCCTGCATCCCTGGCAGTGCCCAAGGCCAGGCTGGACCCTGGGGACAGTGGCAGGTGTCCCTGCCAGGGCAGGGGTGGGAATGAAATGATCCTCAAGGTCCTTCCCACCCAAACCATTCCATGATTCCATGATTATCTCAACAAACTGAAAGGACTTTGGTGATACTGAAATTAGCAGGCACCAGCAGCCACTTTCCAAGTAATCCAAAGGACACGATCAGGTCTTATTTTATGATCAAAGAATGGAAGATTTTCACTCTGGGGTATAAAAATGTGGGTAAGACAGAGCATGGTCTGTCTTGAAGGCCCTGCTTGGATTGGAAGAGATTCACTGAGGTAGCAGGATAAGGGGAAGAGGAATATCTAGGAAAATAGATTAAAATATTTATCTTATTCAGGTAAAAAGTACCTCTTGGTTCTTTTTAGGTTTGATAAGGCACAGCAGTGAGGACCACAATATAAATGAATCCTGACTGTGAGCCAGGCATTGCTGTTATTACATTTTCTTGGCTTTAAGGCAGTTTGAAGAGTCAGAAATTTTCACAGTGTTAATAAAATTTTATGTGGCCAATTATCTTCACCATGATTTGTTCTTGTGTTCTGAGTGAGTGCAATCCTCCCACTCTCCCTTGGCACCCAGATGAGCTGTCAGCCCTAAGAAATCTGATTTATCTCCTCACTCTTCAGCACAGGAGATTCATTCCCAGAAGGACTAAGACAGTTTCAAGGCTAAAATACCCCTGAAAATGTGGAATTTAGTGATTCCTTGCTCCCTCCCAAGATGTGGGGCTGGGAATTGAAGCTCTCTGCCCAGCCAGGTGCTGCCAGGACTGTTGAGTTCCCAGGGAAGGGGTAACAAGTGCAGCTGCAGAGGGGATTTCTGCAGGGCTGTGCCCACCTGCAGGGGTGTGGATGCACTGCTGCTGGCTGTAGGCACTGCTCTTGTTGTAGTTCTCAGAGAAGGCCTGCACCTGCACACAGTACAGGCTGGAGGGGGACACATCAGGCACTGTGGCTATGGTCTGCTTCACCTCCTTCTGCTTCACCCCCTCCTGGAAATGCAAATCAGGGAAAAAGGAAGGATCAGAGCCCATGGGCAGCACAGGAACCTCAATCAGGTGAGAGCTGCAGCCTGTGATGGAGAAGTGACTCTGAAATGTCAGACATTGCTGCAGCCCCAGAATCTGCAGGGCTGGAGAGACTTTCCAGCTCATGCAGTCCCACATCCAGGTGCCTCTGGAACATTTCCAGAACTCCACCACCTCCCTGGGCACCCAGATTCAGTAAAATAAATAAACCACCCCCTTAGCTCCTAAGCAAAACTCTGCAAACACCTCCTGGGCAAGAACCAAGTGCTTTCCCCATTATTCCGAAATGTCCCAATTCCCAGTTTCCAGGAAACTCCTTCATGCTGCACAGTTTGCTTCCTTCTCTTCTGCCCCCTTTTTACCAATTACTGTGAAATATTTTACCCTAAGAAGTATTTAAAGAACATGGAAAGATGCATTAAAATGTGAGCTAAAAGGATGGAGGACATCAGTGTTTGAGGAGCTTTTCCCATCCCATTGCACACAGACTCATCCATGGAAATGGAGATTTTACACCACCACTGGGAGATAAAAATCACAGTGATCAGATTTCTAAAAGAGTTACATAAAAAACTCAACCACTGGGTGAAAAAAGTCACAGTGATCAAGTTTTTGATAGAATCTTTCATTAAAAAGCCCAATAAACTGACTTTTAAAAGACTGATATGCTACAAATGTGCCTCTTTTGGAAAGGAGCTCCTCAAGGAGAATGGAAACTCAGGATTTAAGTCAGAATCAATTTTATATTGTTTGTAATTAGTTCACACCTTCATATCTGAGGAATTCTTCCAGTAGAGGATCCTGTAGGACAAGTCATAATGGTCCCTCATGATTTCATCCTCATCTCCTCCTGGAGGAGAAATAAGGATGTGGAGCAAAGTGTCACTGAGGTCCAGCCTTACACCAGGAGGGCCAATTCCATCTGAAAACAATAAAATAAATAATAAAAATCCAACTTAAAACATTGCTTCAAAGACTGTCAGTGAAATCCATGATAATTTTGAAAAAAACATACAGCTAGAAGTATAATTTCACAGTTTTATTCAGAATATCAAGTCCTGAGAAACATTTCAATTAATTTCACTATATTCCTGTGAAATCCCCCCTCCTGTCAGCTCATAAAGACATTTGGCAGGAGTTTGCTGAGCAATGAGCGTTTCAGGAAAGCATTTCCTTACTTATTTTCAGAGGATCCACTTTGACTTCCCTGGAGAAGCAGGATTTGTTGTGTCCCTGCCTGGCCTGCACTCGCAGGTAATAAAATCCAGTGGTGGTGATGATGGAGGAGAAGTTGCACCAGGTGCTGGTGATGTTCTCACACCTGGGGACACTGAGCCACTTGTCTGAGTAATCATCATTGAGATCCTTCAAGTAGCCACTGCAACAGAGAATTCAAGAGTTTTCATGTCAGCTCCCTGAACTCCTCCAGAAAATCCTATTTGTTTGTGCTGCACCTGGCTCAGTTTTGGGCAAAAAGGCCTCTAGTAATAAAATAAAAAAAAATTTAAAAAATCAGCATTTTAATATGAGACATTTCTGAGTGGAAGAATGAAGATAAAAGGGCCAGGGAATACAAATCAGGGCTTTAACCAAGGCTCAGCAGGGAGATAAAATGTGGGGTGGGCAGGTTCAGAAAACCCAAATGAGAAGTTCTCACTAGCTCTGTGCAGTCCATTGATTTCCTGCCATGCCAGAGAATTCCCAAGGAATGCCAGGGGTCCCTCCTCTTCTGTTAGGTGCTGGCCACAATATTTATGCAATAGCTGGAGACTGAGATACAGGTTTATAGAGCTGCTTCCTACTGGGATTTTATGGATGTGATTCGATGGGGTTTTATGGGATTTGATGGGGGTTTTATGGCATTCCTTGTTTTAGATGCAATATGATTTTTATCTGCTTTTCTTTTTGTGATACAGTGGTTTTGTGTGTGATAGGATGGGGTTTGATGTGATACAAGGGTTATTTCATGTGGCATGAGGGGGTTTTTATAGGACTTGATGGGTTTTTTATGGGACACAACATTTTTTTAATGTGACACAACATTTTCTTTATGTGACAACATTTCCTTATGGGACACACCATTTTCTTTATGGGACACACCATTTTCTTTATGGGACACACTATTTCTTTATGGGACACACTATTTCTTTATGGGACACACCATTTCTTCATGGGACACACCATTTTCTTCATGGGACACACCATTTTCTTTATGTGACACCTTTTCTTTATGGGACACCTTTTCTTTATGGGACACACCATTTCCTTATGGGACACCTTTTCTTTATGGGACACACCATTTCCTTATGGGACACACCATTTCTTTATGGGACACACCATTTCTTTATGGGACACCATTTCTTTATGGGACACCCCATTTCTTTATGGGACACCTTTTCCTTATGGGACACAACATTTTCTTTATGTGACACATTTTTTTATGGGACACCTTTTCTTTATGGGACACACAATTTTCTTTATGTGACACATTTTTTTATGGGACACCTTTTCTTTATGGGACACACAATTTTCTTTATGTGACACATTTTTTTATGGGACACCTTTTCTTTATGGGACACACAATTTTCTTTATGTGACACATTTTTTTATGGGACACCTTTTCTTTATGGGACACACAATTTTCTTTATGTGACACATTTTTTTATGGGACACCTTTTCTTTATGGGACACACCATTTCTTTATGGGACACACCATTTTCTTTATGGGACACATTTTTTTATGGGACACAACCTGCTACCTTGGGTTTTCTCCCCTATTTGGGTCTGCTCAGAAGAAATCCAAGCTGCTGACTAGTGAAACTTCCACCACCTGTATTTTTGCTCACTTTTACTCATCTTATTTCTTCACATTCAAAAAGCCACTAAGCAATTCAAGGTTCCCAGCTTTAAAAATGTCCCTCAGCATTTAGGGGAGGAGTTTAACACCCCCAAAAGCAGCCCAGTCCCTGAAATCCCAGGCTCAGGTTTTACATGGAATTCTTTTAACAGCAGTGAGCCATTCATGCTCCCATTAACACACGAAGGCACCAAATATTTCATTTTAACCTCTAGGAAACACCTGCAGGACACAAGCAATGGGATTGCAGAGGGCAGGGGTGGAATGGCTGAACTCACAGCAGGTACTGCACGTTGTAGTTCACATCCTGATTTTCCTGGCTGCTCCAAAGCAGGTGGAATTTCATGTTCAGAGCCAGGACACTCAGGTTGGTGGCACACAGGAGGCCATTCACTGCTCAGGGGGAAAAGGAAACCCAAAGTTACCAAAAAACTTCATGGGAATGGACATTTCTCATGTCAATAATGAAAATATAAAGATTATTCATTATACAGACTGCAAGTCACAGGCTGTGATATGCAAAGCATCCTATCAAGCCTTTAATTGAAAAAATCAGTTAAAATAAATTCAGAAAAAAATTAAAGTACATAAAGATTGAGAAGAGCAGAAATAAACTGGTTTGGGAATAACATGAGGAGAAAAATATATAAAATACACATCTGTATTTAATTGTACATTTTGATTTTTTGTTTTAATATTTTATTAAAATATGAATGTGACAATTATTTAATATGTTATTAAAATAATAAAAACTTCCATGTATCAGTTATTGTAATATTTTATTAAGATACACATGTATTCTTTTAATATTTTTAAATACACATGTATTCTTTTAATATCTTTAAAAGACACAGATGTGCATTAACTAATGTATTTTGTGTATAATTTTTATTTGCCATCAATTACTTACATTTTGATGTGTACATCAACTCATTATGATGTACCACCCCATCCAACCTAATATTTGACTTTCTGCAGTTATTTTTTTCCAGAAATAAACATTTAAAACCAACTGCACAGCACAGAAAATAATTTAATTTTACATAACAAGGTGGCAAACTGCCCCCTCAAAGCCTTTCTTCAGCAGCTGTAACAATCAATTCACCAAGGATTATATAAAACCAACATTTTTTAAAGCTCAACTCAACTTTCTGTGCATTCATTGAGTGCCAAGTATCCCAGAGGCTTTTGGTTTTTTACCTCCTGATTCAGTCACTGATCCAAAAGAAGAGTTTTCCAAAGCACACAAAGAAGATTTTGTTCCAAATTAATGTCAAAGTTTGCCTCATGGCAAAAACCTTCTTGTACTATTAAAACTCCACCCCCCTTCACATCTTTTATGTTGATTGAGAAGGGCAAATATATATATATATTTTTTAATACCAAAATGAGGAGGAATTTGACCCTTCTGCCTATTCCTGCTGCTTCAGAACCCCTGACTGTGTGCCAGTTTAATAGAAGCCATCATTTGCAGGTAACTTGGTTTCCTGGGTACCTTTCTGGGTGGTTTTCACACAGCTGGTGGGGCTGAACAAGCCTTCCTTGCCCTCCCTGGGGAGATTTGCTTGCACTTTGAAGCAGTAAGTGCTGTCTGGGGCAAGGTCATCAATGGTGTCAACAGGGAAAATTCTTTTGCTCTGGAGCTGGAAGAAACAAACACAAAGAGCTTGTGAGGGGAACTGTGCTTCCCCAGGAACATTTTAAATTATCCTTTTGCAGGATTTCAGCCCGTTTGTGTCATACCCCACCTAGAAATGTGGACTAGAGAAAGCAGGAGAGTGTTTGAGCTGGAGAAATCCTAAAGGGAAGTTTGCAGTTTAGCCAGTGACTGACAGGAATATTTTGGGCTCCTTTGCCATGGAAGTGGAGAGGGACTGGGAATGACCAGGAGTTCACCCCACAGACACCCCAGAATGCAGCAGGACATTCCCATCCAACCACTCCTCCCTCCTCTGCCTTTGGCTTTCACTGACCACAAACAATTGTACTTCTGGGCCTTCTGCTCCTTTGGTGTGTGATCCCAAAATCCCAGAGGTGGGAGGAGCCCTTTGGGATCACCCAGTGCTACCCCAGCCCCACCAGCATCACCCCAAACCCTGTCCCTGTCCCCAAGGGCACATCCAGACTGCTCTGGGACAATTCCAGGGACTCCAAACCTCCCTGGGCAACTCAGCCCAAGGCCTGACCACTCTGCCAGGGAATTTTATTCTGATTTCAATCTGAACCTCCCCTGGTGCACCTTGAGGCCATTCCCTCTTGTCCTTTCCTCATTCCTGTGTTTCCCCTGGCTGTGCCCTCCTGGCAGGGACTTGTGCAGAGCCACAAGGGCCCCTGAGCCTCCTTTGCTCCAGGCTCAGCCCCTTCCCTGCTCCCTCAGGAACTCTCCATTCCCTGCCCAGCTCCCTCAGGAACTCTCCATTCCCTTCCCAGCTCCCTCAGGAACTCTCCATTCCCTTCCCAGCTCCCTCAGGAACTCTCCATTCCCTTCCCAGCTCCCTCAGGAACTCTCCATTCCCTTCCCAGCTCCCTCAGGAACTCTCCATTCCCTTCCCAGCTCCCTCAGGAACTCTCCATTCCCTGCCCAGCTCCCTCAGGAACTCTCCAGCCCCTTCCCAGCTCCCTCAGGAACTCTCCAGCCCCTCCAGGTCCTTTCTGAAGTGATGATTCTGATCTGATCTCCCAAAAGAACACAGATTGCCCTTTGATCCCTGCCCTAATTTAGATGACTCTCACTTCCCTAAAAAAGATAAAAAAGGAAGAGTTTCTCCCCTGCTCTTCACAGGAGAGCTCTGGGTGCTCTGCAGGGCACACATGCTGCCTTGGAAACCAGTTCACAATGGCAACGCCTCAAAAAAGTCCCTGGATCAGGGCAATCCCTATCAAACAATCCTATGGCAAGAACAAAATCATCCCACCAAGAAAAAACCACCTCCCCCAACCTTCCAACACACAGGAGCAGTTACACAGTGACAGAAGCAAACAATTCCATTTCAGAGCATGAATTAAAGTCCATCTCTGGCAGCTCTGGTAAGGTTAAATAACAAAAAAGAAGTGCTCACACCTGAGCATGTGAGGAGTTTTCCCAGAAGACCAGGTTATATTTAAAACTCAGATCGTTGATCCACATTTTTTTCCTCTGGTTTGCTTCTGGAGGAGAAACCCTAACTTTTACACCTCCATTTGTGGGCTGCAATTCCAGTCCTGGTGGACCAATCTGAGCTGCAAATATGGAAAGAAAAAAGAAGTTAAACATTTCTACTTTGAGAAAATACACCCCAAAAGTGGTTTAAATAATAAACCTAAAGTACCTGCCTATGGTATCTTATTTTTAATTCTTTTGAATAATCACCTACAGGATCTTAAGTTTTCATTGACTCAGGCAGTTTCTAAAAGAAATTTAACCTAACAAACAACTACGATCACCAGGTTCTAAAAGCAGTTAGAATTAAATATCACCAGCAATTTTTTTCAAAAAAAATCAGTATAAGTTAATCTAAAACCTGTAAGGCAATGGATTTAGTTCAGCCCAATAAATCCAACTTCAGAGAAAGGATTCAGTTCCACTGGAAGTGCTGAAAAGCCACAAACTTCCCAAAAATGGGGTTCTTGGAGCAACCTGGCCTAGGGAAGGTGTCCCTGCCCATGGACAGGGCCATCCCACCCCTGCCATGGCAGGGACACCTGCCACTGTCCCCAGGGTCCAGCCTGGCCTTGGGCACTGCCAGGGATGCAGGGGCAGCCCCAGCTGCTCTGGGCACCCTGTGCCAGGGCCTGCCCACCCTGCCAGGGAACAATTCCTCATTGCCAAGATCCCACCCAGCCCTGCCCTCTGGCACTGGCAGCCATTCCCTGGGTGCTGTCCCTGCAGGCCTTGTCCCCAGTCCCTCTGCAGCTCTCCTGGAGCCCCTTCAGGCCCTGCCAGGGGCTCTGAGCTCTCCCTGCAGCTTCTCCTCTCCAGGTGAGCACCCCCAGCTCCCCCAGCCTGGCTCCAGCCCCGTGGCTCCTCTGGGCTCTCTCCAGCAGCTCCAGGTCCTCCTGCTGCTGGATCTCAGGGCTGGAGGCTCTGCAGGTGGGGTCCCAGACTCCTCCCGAGGTGCTGAAGGAGGCAAAGTGTCCCTGCAAGCCCCGAGCTCGTACCGACTTGTTCTGGCACCATCTCCAGCACCTGGGACCAGGGGGACACCAGCGGCCCTGCCTGGGCCCTCACACGCACGTAGTGGGCATCGTAGTACTCCGAGATGGCCGAGGAGAAGTCACAGCCCGTGCCAGCCACAGCCTGGCACCCTGGCAGCTCCTGCCAGCCCATGGGCTCCAGCTCTGGCCTGCGGGACAGAGAACAGCCTGGGTTAAATAATGCCTCCAGGAGAAACAACAGGAGAAACAAACAACACCCCCAGGAGAAACACCCCAGATAAACAACAGCCCCAGGAGAAACAAACAACACCCCCAGGAGAAACACCCCAGATAAACAACAGTCTCTGAAGAAACATCCCCAGGAGAAACACCCCAGATAAACAACAGCCCCAGGAGAAACACCCCAGATAAACAACAGTCCCATGAGAAACACCCCAGATAAACAACAGCCCCAGGAGAAACACCCCCAGGAGAAACAACAGCCCCAGGAGAAACACCCCAGATAAACAACAGCCCCAGGAGAAACACCCCAGATAAACAACAGTCCCATGAGAAACACCCCCAGGAGAAACAACAGCCCCAGGAGAAACACCCCAGATAAACAACAGTCCCAGGAGAAACACCCCAGATAAACAACAGCCCCAGGAGAAACACCCCAGATAAACAACAGCCCCAGGAGAAACACCCCAGATAAACAACAACCCCAGGAGAAACACCCCAGATAAACAACAGCCCCAGGAGAAACACCCCAGATAAACAACAGCCCCAGGAGAAACACCCCAGACAAACAACAACCCCAGGAGAAACACCCCAGATAAACAACAGTCCCAGGACAAACACCCCAGATAAACAACAGCCCAGGACAAACAACCCCAGGAGAAACACCCCAGATAAACAACAGTCCCAGGACAAACACCCCAGATAAACAACAGCCCAGGACAAACAACCCCAGGAGAAACACCCCAGATAAACAACAGTCCCAGGACAAACACCCCAGATAAACAACAGCCCCAGGACAAACACCCCCAGGAGAAACACCCCAGATAAACAACAGCCCCAGGAGAAACACCCCAGGAGAAACACCCCAGATAAATAACACCCCCAGGAGAAACAGCCTGGAATAAACAACAGCTCCAGGAGAAACAACAGCTCCAGGAGAAACAACAGCTCCAGGAGAAACAACAGCCCCAGGAGAAACGCCCCAGATAAACAATATCCCAGGATAAACAACAGCTCCAGAAGAAACAACAGCCCCAGGACAAACACCCCAGATAAACAACAGCTCAGGATAAACAACAGCCCGGGATAAACAAGAACCCAGGACAAACAACAGCCCCAGGACAAACAGCCTGGGATAAACACCCCAGGATAAGCAACACCCCCAGGATAAACAGCCCAGATGAAAGAACACCCTGGGATAAGCACCCCAGGATAAACAGCCTGGGATCACGCACACCCCAGGATAAACCCCTGGGAGACACAAGGCTCACTCTTCAGGACGGTGACAAGTTGAACAAGGGCAGCAGGGACAGTTCCAGTCTGGGCTGCTGCCAAACTGCCAGAAGCACACAGTGACTGCAACAGCTCTCAGGAACTTGCTCAGTGCATGGCTCAAATGCATTCTCATGGACATTGTACATATCCAACCTTCCCTGGAGTTCACAGGCTCCAGGAATTTTTTATCTTAGCCCGACTCTTGATTTCATCTTCTCAGAGCACAATGCACATGGGATTTTGAGAGTTTGGTATTTTATTTCCTCACAGATGGGATTTTGAGGGTTTTGTATTTTATTTCCTCACAGATAGGATTTTGAGGGTTTTGCATTTTATTTCCTCACTGATGGCATTTTGAGAGTTTTGTATTTTATTTCCTCATGAGGCCCTCTGGTCTGTGGTTTAACAGCTATTGATAGCCCAAGGGGCAGGGGTGGATTTTAATTTGCTCTTTTGGTGCTATTTGCCTGGTTCTTTCCAATGCTTTCTTATCACACAGTCATTCTAGCCAGTTTTACAAGTACTTTCAATCAATATTACCTATTTCACTACTGAAAAGATATTTCACTATTGTCAGCTAGTTACAAAAATAATGGTATTAGTTATTTCACAACTACAATTATTATTTCATTAATTTAATTTTTATTTTAATTTAATTTTAATAACATTACAATTAATATATTAATATAAAATAATAAGTTGCTATATTCATTACTATTATTATAGTTATTATTATTTCTTCACTACTACAATTACTTCTGCAGAAGTTAATGTTATAATACACAGTGCATAATATTTTGCAAAAGCCTAAACTATAATATATATTTACCACACTAAGATATACAATCCACACAGGGATTAGAGTATTAACTATAAAAGGCTGACAAATTATACTGTATCAAAAGCAGTTAAAAAGAGATTACAAACTACTCCATCAAAATAATTTACAAAAGCCAATAATAGCAAAATACAATAACTACATAGTTATTTATAAAACATCCCAGGATAAATAGCCTGGGATAAATCCAACCCACAACCACTGAAATTATTCTTATTTTCTTCTTAACTTTAATAAACATCACTCCTTTTCATGCTGCTTTATCAGCAGTGCAATCAGTGTTATCTCCTTATAAATTATCCTAAACTGCCAGAACACAGAATTACATCCTCAGGATTATTACATTTCCTAGCCTGGCAAAGATTTTATAATTCATGGGAAGAAATTTTAAAGTCTTGACAAAAGTGGGTACAGGAGCATAAAACCAGCAGAACTCCACTAATCATAACATGAGCCAGGAATGGAAATTAAGGGAAAATAAAAAACACAGAGGTGAAAAGTGGAGCTCAGCAATAATCAGCTTTTCAGCAGCTCTTTTTTAATCAACACACATCCACACTTCAGTGAAGAAAGAGGTTTACAGAGACATTTAAAATGTCCTGGCCAAAAAAAAGAAGGCACAGACTTGAAGCAGTAATTGTTTATCTTCAACACCTACGTTGTCTTTCAGACCAGTCTGATATTTTTGAAATAAATCTATTTTCAAAGCAGCTGCTCTTATCTACATATTGGAAAATAAGAGCTATTTTATTAAAATCCAAAATCCCAGAATGGTTTGGGTTGGGAGGGACCTTAAAGCCCATCCTGTTCCACCCCTGCCCTGGGCAGGGAACCTTCCACGATCCCAGGTTGCTCAGAATTTCAGTACTTTTATCTCAGAAATGCTTTTCAGTATTTACTTGTCAGGAAAGCGCCACAAAATGCCTGTGCTCATGTGTGCGAAAGAACTGGCATATGGAACAACTGAAGGAAACCAAGGAAATATTGAAAAACAAACCTTAAATTGTTTTGTCTGAGCATTAAACTTGCAGCTGAGAAATGTGGGTTAATGAACTCTGAGAAATTAGTTGAAAGTTATACTGAAAATTCCCTCAAATCCTCTGTGTGTGGCCACAGCTACAGAAACCAAACAAACCAGAGACCAAGTTTGGGAAGGACCTTGGGACACTGAGCACATCCAGAGGGGACAAGGAGGCTGGAGAGGGGCTGGGAACACAAACCCTGTGAGGAACCCCTGAGGGAGCTGGGGCTGCTCAGCCTGGAGAAAAGGAGACTCAGGGCTGCCCCCATCCCTCTGCACAGCTCCTGAAAGGGGCCTGTGCTCAGCTGGGGCTGGGCTCTTTCTGCAGCAGCACTGACACAGCCAGAGCACACAGCCTCCAGCTGCACCAAGGGAAATCCAGGTTGGAGAGCAGGGAAAAGGTTTTTCCAGCAAGGCTGAGAAAGTTCTGGAATGGCTGCCCGGGGAGGTGGTGGAGTCCCCATCCCTGGGTGTGTTTAACAAAGCCTGGATGTGGCACTGGGGGCCAGGGTTCAGTTGAGCTCTTGGGGCTGGGCTGGACTCCACGGTCTTGGAGGTCTCTCCCAGCCTGGTCATTCTGGGATTCTGGGAATAAACCTAAATTCCACTTCTAAGTGTGCCAACAAATCTCCTGCAAGAAGCCTGCTGGTGGTTCAGCGTTAGCAGCAAGCTCTGTGTGATAAATACCCTGATTTCTGCCAGCAGTGAGACAAACCTGGGCCAGCAGCAGCAGCAGCCAGGGGGGGCTGCAGGGATGGCACTGATGGCACTGAGAGCCTCACCCTGGGGTCACTCCCCCTGTAACCCCAGTGCCAGGAGCAGCCAGGGATGGCACTGACCACTGGAACTGGGCTGGGAATGTCACCCTGGGCTCACTCCCCCTGAACCCCAGTGCCAGGGATGGCACTCACCACTGGAACTGGGCTGAGAATGTCACCCTGGGGTCACTCCCCATGTACCCCAGTGCCAGGGATGGCACTCACCACTGGAACTGGGCTGAGAATGTCACCCTGGGCTCACTCCCCATGTACCCCAGTGCCAGGGATGGCACTCACCACTGGAACTGGGCTGGGAATGTCACCCTGGGGTCACTCCCCCTGTAACCCCAGTGCCAGGGATGGCACTCACCACTGGAACTGGGCTGAGAATGTCACCCTGGGGTCACTCCCCCTGTAGTCCCAGCTCAGGGTGAAATTGGTGTTCACCACGTGCACCCGCACGTCCTCGGGGCTCGGCAGGCTGCTCTGGCCTAGGAGAAACCAGCACAGAAATCAAATGTTACAATCAGAAAAAAAGAAAATATAAAGATAAAATGAAAATAAAATGTTAAAATAAAATATTACAATAAAAAGCAAATAAAATAGTAGGATACAATTAAGATAAAATATTACAATAAAAAGCAAAGAAAATGTAAAGATAAAATGAAAATAAAATGTTAATATAAAATAAAGTATCATGATAAAAAGCAAATAAAATATTAGGATAAAATTAAGATAAAATATTACCATAAAAATAAATTAAAATATTAAGGTAAAATGAAAAGAAACTGTTAAAACAAAAGATAATAAAAAGCAAATAAAATATTAGGATACAATTAAGACAAAATATTACAATAAAAAGAAAATATAAAGATAAAATTAAAATAAAGTTAAAAATAAAGTATTAAAATAAAAAGCAAGTAAAATATTAGCATACAATGAAGATAAAATATTACAAGGAAAAGCAAAGAAAATATTAAGATAAAATTAAAGTAAAATATTACAGTCAAATAAAATCTAAAATAAATAAAATATAATAGTAATTAAAATAAATCAAATAAAAATAAAGTAGAATAACAATAAAATAAAATTAATAAAACCAAAACTAAAAAATTAAAAAATAAAATCGATATAAATCCAAAATAGAAAACAGAATAAAAATGAATGAAAATAAAAATACATAAAATACGTCAAACACAATAAAATGCAATAGTATTAAAATTAAAAAATTAGATATAGTAAAAATTAAACCAAAATACACTCAAATTTAAATAAAATTAAATAAAAACAAATAAAAATTAAACCAAAATAAATTAAAACAAAACAAAACAAAACACACCTTTTAGCTTTGACATTCTGTTTTATTCGGTTCTATTTTATCTGAAGTAATTTATTAATGACTTCCCAACGGTCACAATTTCAAAGCCATATCTGAAATTGCTGACTGGGATCAGACTGATATTTGATTGTATGAGGAGGAAACCAGAGCCAAGAAATGCCATTTCAGCTGGGCACTCTCTGGCCAACGATGGCCTATCCTGAACCTGACTTTGGGACAGGCTCTTCAGTACAAACCCAATTTCTTTTTCTACACAAGGTCCCTGCCTACAAAGGGAACGTGTGGAAAAGCAGAATGACTGAATTCTGCAAAATCCCTTTGGAGAATTAAGTTGGACCCACATGATTTTGGGAAATAACTCCTGAAAGCACAAAAACACGAAAGCCAAATCATTCAATAAACCCTTGTGGCTACCACTACAGAATTTATTCCCACAAGGCAGGAATCTGTTGCTCTTCTGACAGAGTAGGACAAACCCAGAGAATGCCAAAGGACGTTTGCTCAGAAAATAAGAAAACAAAGGAAAAACCAGATATTTATCCAACAGATAGCTACAATTCAGCCAAAACCCCTTGTGACAACAAGGGCCCCCCAGACTCCAACCGATAAAAACACTACTGATAAAAACACTACTACATTCCAATTATCAGAGTATTTTTGCTTGCCTTGGGTAGAAATTCAAATATTTAGTGTATCCTTCCCATCTTTTCAAATCCTTAATTTCTCCAGCATGAGGCTTTCCAGAACTCCTTGTTAGGCCTCAGAGGCCAGATGGCAGAAAGGAGGAAGATCCTGTCCAGACCCATGTTCTGAGCAGAGACTTTCTGTGCTTTAACCCACCAGTGTTTGGTACAGCTGGGAAATGCCCCAGGAAGGTCATTTTCAACACAGCTCCCAACCAAGAGAAAGCTGAAGGGCAGCAGCAAGTCTTTAAGTTTTCCTTTCAAGCCAGATTTCAGCTTCCTGAAGGAATTTTATTGTTCTCTTTTGTATTCCTTCCAAACGGTTCAACTTGCTTGAAGCAGTGTAAAAAAATCACAATAAACTGGCTGAGATTAATTAATGGAGGTCTAATTGATGAGACTCGACCTAATCTTTTCCTTCTAACCAGCACTGCTGTGCCCTGATACTTTTGGGGTTTCTAAAAACACCCAACAAACAATGCTGTGTAATTTATGGGTAGAAGTTTGTGGTTTTTCTGCTGGTCTGATATTTTAACCCCCCTCTCTTTGCCCTGCTCATTTTCCTGTTCAACAGCACTGCACTTGTTTCCTGCAGTACTGATCCAGTTTCTCCCAACAGACAGGAATATGTGATCCAGCACCCATCCTTCCACGTATTTCCCTATTTCCAATGGGGTTTGTGCTTGCTTCCCTAAATTAATTCCACAAATCATTAATTTCCCAATGAACAGCTATGCAGGAAGGAAGGAGAAAACTCAGTGATGTTTAATCAGCAGGGAAATTTTGTGATTTAGGTAGTAACTTGATATGCAAAAAAAAAAAAAAGGCCTAAAACCCAACACTTCTTCCTGCCTTATTTTATTAATGATTAAAAGCCAGACATTTAAAACTAATTCCTGTTTGTCCACTTGAGCATGATGACACTTTGGTTCTCAGAAACCATTATAAGGGATTAGACTCCTGTGGAAAGAAGAGATTAAAAACCAGAAATGCTTTTAGCACATCTGCCCATCTCTTTCCCCTGTCAAATTCAAACAAACCAAACCAATCCAAACTGCTCCAATAGAGAAAAATTACTGCTTTGTTTATGAGATGTTCAGCAATGTTGATGGTTGAAAATAATAATGATTATATAACAAAATCTTCAGCAACAGAAGAAAGCAAGAAATGGCAACAGAGCAAACTCCAGTCAGGGGAAATCCCAGGAAGAGCACATGATGCTCGATGCTTACGACATCCCTGGGTGCAGGAGCCAGCGGAAAATTTCAGTCAACATTTCAGCAGCAGAAGGAAGAGGAGGCCCCTTAGATGTGACACCAGGAAAGGCTCTGAAGGACCCTGGTGTGCAAAGAAACTCAGAGCCAGAGCTTGAACAGAGCACAGGCAACAGCTGGGCTTGGCCCAGGGGGAGGGAGAGGTCACTGAAGCAGAACTATTGGAATTCCAGAGTGAGAATCACCTCCTGGTTGGGATCTCAGAGCCCACCCAGTCCCAGGCTGCTCCCAGCCCCAGGGTCCAGCCTGGCCTTGGGCACTGCCAGGGATGCAGGGGCAGCCCCAGCTGCTCTGGGCACCCTGTGCCAGGGCCTGCCCACCCTGCCAGGAACAATTCCTCATTGCCAATGTCTCATCCAGCCCTGCCCTGTGGCAGTCTAAAACCATTGTGCCATGTCCTGTCACTCTCTGCCAGTAGAGTCTCTCTGCCCTCTTTTGTAATGCTTCGCAATCCTTCCTCTTCCAGCAACAGGTTTTGGGCAATAGTTGTTTTTTTGTTGTGTAAGGCACAAGCTCCCTCCCTCTGAACTTAAACCCCCATCCTGCCACTCCACCTCTCATTTCCTCATTTATCCTTTAGGCTCTGCCAGACTGTGACTTCCAAGCCAAACAACGGGAATCCAAAGGTGTTTCAGCCACAGCGGCTGCAGCCGCTGCAATTCACCGGGAATGGCTGGGACTGGTGTGGAGGAGAAGGCCAGTCCTCAGGGGAATGGGGAATGGCTGCCAGTGCCAGAGGGCAGGGCTGGGTGGGATCTTGGCAATGAGGAATTGTTCCCTGGCAGGGTGGGCAGGCCCTGGCACAGGGTGCCCAGAGCAGCTGGGGCTGCCCCTGCATCCCTGGCAGTGCCCAAGGCCAGGCTGGACCCTGGGGACAGTGGCAGGTGTCCCTGCCATGGCAGGGGTGGCTCTGGGTGGGCTCTGAGGTCCTTCCCAACTCAAACCCAGCTGTGATTCCATGACAGCCCTACAAACACGACACATCCTCACCGACACCGTTATCCCGCCCCGCATCCCCGCAGAGCTCCGGGATCGCAGCGGGACCCGCGCCCCGCTCCCCCCTCGGCCCCGGGGAGGAGGCTCCGCACCGGCCCCGCTCCCTGAGGGCGCCGGGACCCACCTGCGCAGGGCAGCGGCACCAGCAGCAGCGGCAGCACGGCCGCCAGCCAGAGCCCGCCCGGCACGCACCGCCGCCGCCGCTCCGCCGTCCATCTACGCCATGGCTGCTCCGTCCATCCGTCCCCGGGCTCCTCCGTCCATCCCTCCCCGGGCTCCGCCGCCCCTCCAGCCCCCGGGCCCGCCATCCAGGGCAGCGCTGCCGGAAGCGCCGGCGGCGGCGCCTGCGCGGGGCGGCCCGGCCGCTGTGAGGGAGCTCGAGGTTGTGCGAGGGAAATCAGGGCCGTGAGGGGCGGTCGGGGCTGTGTGAGGGGCGGTGTCGGAGCTTTGTCAGGGCAGCGTCTCGGCTGTGTGTGGGCGGTGTCTGGGCTGTGAGGGCGGTCCGAGCGGTATCGGGGCTGTGTAAGGGCAGTCGGGGCTGTGAGGGGCAGTATCGTAGCTGTGTCAGGGCTGTGTCGGGTTGGTGTCGGGGCTGTGTTAGTCCTGTGGTGTCGGGGCAGTGTCGGGGCTGTGTGGGGACGCTCTGAGGGCGCTCAGGGCGCTCTGAGTGACGGCACAGCCCCAGCTGGGGACACACGGCGATCACCGGCCCTGCTCGGCCCTTGGCACAAACCCAGAGCCACGGAGCTGCTCCAGGGCTGGAGCCCCTCTGGAGCCAGGCTGGGAGAGCTGGGGGTGCTCACCTGGAGAGGAGAAGCTGCAGGGAGAGCTCAGAGCCCCTGGCAGGGCCTGAAGGGGCTCCAGGAGAGCTGCAGAGGGACTGGGGACAAGGCCTGCAGGGACAGCACCCAGGGAATGGCTGCCAGTGCCAGAGGGCAGGGCTGGGTGGGATCTTGGCAATGAGGAATTGTTCCCTGGCAGGGTGGGCAGGCCCTGGCACAGGGTGCCCAGAGCAGCTGGGGCTGCCCCTGCATCCCTGGCAGTGCCCAAGGCCAGGCTGGACCCTGGGGACAGTGGCAGGTGTCCCTGCCATGGCAGGGTGGGCTGGCTGGGCTTTGAGGTCCCTCCCATCCCAAACCATTCCATGATTCTGTGATTGTCTGGGGAGAGAGGAATCTGTCTTTAGCTGCAGTTTGTCCATTTCTCAAAGGTTCAATTGAATGCTGCAGTGAACATCAAATGTAGTGTGAATGTTACAGCCCCTGAACTGGGGCTTGGGCTCAGCTCCCTTTTGCCACCCACAAGTTCTGACCACAAGATTAGAGTGCTCCTCTTTTTTTTTGTTTCATATTTTCCATGGGCCTGCCCAGCTGCAGGCTTGGGGAGGTAAAGTCAGGTGTTCACCTTTCACTTCCCAGCCCTCAAACACAGACTCCACAGTGGGCAGACCAATGGTTTCAGACAGGAGGATTTGAAACTCTGGTGGGCAAAGGTCTGTGCCCTCAACATCCTGGCTGTTATAATCAGGACAGGCTTTGCTTCTTAGGGAGAGCACAGACTGACTTTTGGAGAAAAATGTTCCTCACTGCTGCTGCCTGTTGTGCCATGGGGTGCTGCCCGTCTGCTGATCTCACATCCCAGAATCCTGGGATGGGTGAGGTTGGGAGGGCCCACAGTGCTCACCTGGTGCCACCTCCCTGCTCCAGCAGGGCCATCCCAGAGCAGAGGGCACAGGGTGGGTCCAGGTGGCTCTGGAATGTGCCAGGAGGAGACTCCAGCCCCTCTCTGGGCTCTGCTCCAGCTCGGTCCCTGCCCAGGGCAGCAGTTGTGCCTCCTGGGAGGGGAATTGCTGGGCTCAGGCCCTGCCCGTGGCTCTGGGGCCATTGCTGGGCCTGGAGCAGAGCCTGGGCCTGCTCTGACCTCTGCACACAGGGACAGACACAGGGACAGACACAGGACAGACACAGGGACAGACACAGGACAGACACAGGGACAGCCAGGGACAGACACAGGGACAGACATGGGGACAGCCAAGGGGACACAGGGACAGACACAGGGACAGACACAGGGACAGACACAGGGACAGCCAGGGACAGACACAGGGACAGACATGGGGACAGCCAAGGGGACACAGGGACAGACACAGGGACAGACACAGGGACAGCCAGGGGCAGACACAGGGACAGACACAGGGCCAGACACAGGGACAGACACAGGGACAGACACAGGGACAGACACAGGGACAGACAAGTCTGAGGCCCCTCTCTCTCCCTGGGGCTCCTCTCCAGGCTGAGCAGCCCCAGCTCCCCCAGGCTCTCCTGGGCACAGGGATGCTCCAGGCCCCTGGGATTGCTGATCCTGTAGAGATCAGTGTGTGAGGGGCATTGCTGGGGCACTGCCATGGCTCTAACAGTGTGTGAGGAGCATTGCTGGGGCACTGCTGGGCTCTAACAGTGTGTGAGGGGCATTGCTGGGGCACTGCCATGGCTCTAACAGTGTGTGAGGGGCATTGCTGGGCTCTGGCAGTGTGTGAGGGGCATTGCTGGGGCACTGCTGGGCTCTAACAGTGTGTGAGGGGCATTGCTGGGCACTGCTGGGCTCTGGCAGTGTGTGAGGGGCATTGCTGGGCACTGCTGGGCTCTAACAGTGTGTGAGGGGCACTGCTGGGGCACTGCCATGGCTCTGGCAGTGTGTGAGGGGCATTGCTGGGGCACTGCCATGGCTCTAACAGTGTGTGAGGGGCATTGCTGGGGCACTGCTGGGCTCTAACAGTGTGTGAGGGGCATTGCTGGGCACTGCTGGGCTCTGGCAGTGTGTGAGGGGGCATTGCTGGGGCACTGCCATGGCTCTAACAGTGTGTGAGGGGCATTGCTGGGGCACTGCTGGGCTCTGGCAGTGTGTGAGGGGCATTGCTGGGGCACTGCCATGGCTCTAACAGTGTGTGAGGGGCATTGCTGGGGCACTGCCATGGCTCTAACAGTGTGTGAGGGGCATTGCTGGGCACTGCTGGGCTCTGGCAGTGTGTGAGGGGCACTGCTGGGGCACTGCCATGGCTCTGGCAGTGTGTGAGGGGCATTGCTGGGGCACTGCCATGGCTCTAACAGTGTGTGAGGGGCATTGCTGGGGCACTGCTGGGCTCTAACAGTGTGTGAGGGGCATTGCTGGGCACTGCTGGGCTCTGGCAGTGTGTGAGGGGCATTGCTGGGGCACTGCTGGGCTCTGGCAGTGTGTGAGGGGCATTGCTGGGGCACTGCTGGGCTCTGGCAGTGTGTGAGGGGCACTGCTGGGGCACTGCCATGGCTCTAACAGTGTGTGAGGGGCATTGCTGGGGCACTGCCATGGCTCTAACAGTGTGTGAGGGGCATTGCTGGGGCACTGCCATGGCTCTGGCAGTGTGTGAGGGGCATTGCTGGGCACTGCTGGGCTCTGGCAGTGTGTGAGGGGCATTGCTGGGGCACTGCTGGGCTCTGGCAGGCTCAGCCTGTGAGGGTTGTTGTCACCTCCTGCCCCAGGAGCTGATAAGGAAACCTGATGGTGCCATTTATTTATTTGTTTATGGAAACTGCTGAACCAGTCTGGCACTGCTGGAAACATTTGATAACCTGTAAATATTTACACTTTGTCCTCTGCTGAGTTTGAACACGGCTTCCTCAGGGATGTCACAGAAGAAAGGAGCAGGAGCTGCTGCTGCCCAGGCTGTGAGCAGAGCAGTGCTATCTGCAGAGCACAGGGGGACACTGTGTGTGTCTGTGGCCATTGATGTCTGTCCCAAAGCTCTCCTGTGACAGAGGAAACGAGGCCTGCTGGACTTTGGGCTCTGCTGGGTTTATTTCTGTTGGCTGACAGACAAAGGAGATGTAATTTGGTGGTTTCTTCTCATGTCAGCTCTGGAGCAGGATGAAAGGGGCGAACAGAGCATTTCATCTGGTGTGAAAAGGGGAGGAACAGGGGTCCGGGAAGGAAGGAGCTCAGGGGGCCCAAGGAGGGATCAGATCTCCCCTTCCCAAGGGATTTTTGTAACATCCCCCTTCTCAGGCAATACCACCTGTGGGGTTTTTGTTTGTTTGATCATTAGAAAGCTTTCTTGTCCCTGTTTCATTGCAGTCCTGTAGCTGCTTCCAGCTCCCTCAGGGACACGGGTGACTCATCCCCTGCCTCAGAAGCCTTTCCCATGATGGCTGTCATTACCCCTGCCATCAGACTTCTTTCCCCAGACCACAGAACAACGTCTCCTCTTGTTCCTTGTCCCCCTCCTGAGCCCCCAGCCCTGCTCACAGCTCTGCACAGGGCCTCAGCAGCGCTGGAGAGCAGGAAGGATGATCCTTTGGGTCAGGATTGGAATGATTTCCCCAGGCAGGTTTGGAGTCACTGTCTCTGGGGGTGTCCCAGAGGTGTCTGGATGTGGCCTGGGGACAGGGATTGGGGTGATGCTGGTGCTGGGGTGGCACTGGGTGATCCCAAAGGGCTCTTCCAGCCTTGATGATCCCGGGATTGGGTTTGGAAGGACAGAAGTGTCCTAGGTGGCATGGACCAGGCTGAAAGAATGAGGGAAGCCTGGCATGAACCTCTTTTTACAGCCTGTGGTGCCTTCCAAGGGTGTGATTTTGAACACATCTGAAGTTCCATCTTCATGGAGAATATTTAGAATCCCAAACTGGGTTGGGTTGGGAGGGACCTCAGAGCTCATCCCATCCCACCCCTGCCATGGCAGGGACACCTGCCACTGTCCCCAGGGTCCAGCCTGGCCTTGGGCACTGCCAGGGATGCAGGGGCAGCCCCAGCTGCTCTGGGCACCCTGTGCCAGGGCCTGCCCACCCTGCCAGGGAACAATTCCTCATTGCCAAGATCCCACCCAGCCCTGCCCTCTGGCACTGGCAGCCATTCCCTGGGTGCTGTCCCTGCAGGCCTTGTCCCCCAGTCCCTCTGCAGCTCTCCTGGAGCCCCTCCAGGCCCTGCCAGGGGCTCTGAGCTCTCCCTGCAGCTTCTCCTCTCCAGGCTGGAGTTTCACAGAGATCAGTGAGCTCTGCCCTGTCCAGGGGAGTTCCAGAGCCTGGTTCCACCCTGGGCCATGCAGGGCTGAGAGCCCAGCCCAGTGCAAACCCTCTTGTCTGGAACTGCCCCAGGTGGGAGAACCAGGTCCCTCCCTGAGGAACTCTAAGGTGGCTTCAGAAACTGGCACAGACCCAAGGGGCAAGGAGGGGTGGAGGTTAGAGAGGAGATTTGGGTGGCTGCTGGCAGAGCTGATGGGGAGATGAAGAACTGAAGTTGTTCACCAGGTTCTTGGCTGCTTTCTGCAGTGGGGAGCGCTGGGGGTGGCGAAGCTGCAGTGAGGATTTCCTCTCTCAGGCTTCCCCAGGGCTTCTCTCCTGTCTCTGTGATGCCATCATGATCATTCCCTGCCCTCAGGGTCTGCAGTGATGGCCTGGGGGAATGCATGATGAACTTCAGGAGCTCCAGTCCCTGAGGAAGGGATATTTCCAGTACATTGCTCCCAGGTGGCCCAAAGCCCGTGGATTATTCACAGCCCCTTCCTGTAAAGCTGCTCTCTGCAGCCCTGCTGTTCACAGCAGCACCAGCTCAAGGGAACAGCCTTGCTCTGCATCCCTCTGATTCAATAATCATTTTCTAGGATGATGGATCCTAGAAAATGACATTTTGCCAGGTGATAATGGACCTTTCCCAGTCTGCCTCAGAAAAAGGCATGAAGTTACAAGCACAAGTGTTTCTGGTTAAGAATCAATTTAAAAGCCTTTCTAGAGCTTGGTATGGATTTTTCTGAAAGCCTCTCTGGCTCTGCTGTTCAGTGGGACTCCTTCTGGATTAGGGGGGACCTGCTGGGCAGGGAAGACCCCAAAGTTCCCAACAGGAGAGACAAAAATGTGCAGCTGGGGGTGGCTGTGTCCCTGACCCCCTGGGTGCTCCTGGGCTCCTCTTTCTCCCTCCAATCCCAGACTGGAATTTTCTGAACTGTTCCTTCCTGCCTTCCGTCCCTGTCCTCTCCTGGAATCTATTTTGCTGACCACAAGCTCAGACTCTTCTCCTTCAGTTTTCCCCACTTCCCTGTCCCTTAATCATCCCACTTTTCTTTGCATTTCAGGTCTGAAATCCTTTCTGCAAGCACTGCCAGGCTTTTGAGGGCTCTGTTTTCTCTCTGGCTTTGCCAGAACACGCCGTAGCAGGGTGAGCAGCCTCCAGCACCCCTCTGTACTTTCAGTTTGCATCAGCACATGGTCAGAGTTCACCTGATTTATGGACTTGCTGTCACTGGAACGTCCACAAGCTCAGCTCAAGATGAGCTCTCCTGTGAATTGCTGCTTCCCTCTGAATTATTGCTCCTCCTCTCAATTATTTCTGTCCTGTGGGGCCACACAGCCCGTGTGGGGACAGGCAGAGGGACAGGCCCCTTGTCCCCAGCCTGGCTCATGCTGTGACTCTCACGGGAGCTGTGGCACAGGAAGAGGCCTCTCACCTACAAAAGCTTTCCTGGGTGTGGGGCAGGAAGATTTCTGCAGCACATCAGCCTGCAAAACACATCTGGGTTAACTTTAGCAGCCCCTAAATCCTGGAAGTGTCCAAGGCTGTGGGGCAGGGGCTGCTCCCAGCCCCATCCAGCCTGGCCTTGGGCACTGCCCGGGATCCAGGGGCAGCCCCAGCTGCTCTGGGCACCCTGTGCCATGGTGTCCCTGCACACACTGGGATACCCCTGGTGTGCCTCAGCAGTGAGCCTGCACTGCATTGGCACAGCCTTATCTGTGCCTTATCAGCCCTCAGCAGAGCCTTGGAGCGCTGATGGATTCCAGGCACTGACAGGAACTGTGTCCTCTGTGCAGAGCAGCTGCTGGGGAGGGGAAAGCAGCTCCAGGAGCACTGAGGGAGGGGCAGGGATCTCCAGCCCCCCCTCAGTTCCATGTGCACTGGGCATTTTGCCACTCTAAAAGCCAAAATAAAAGGGGAAAAGGGGGGGGGGGGGGAAGAAAATATAGAAAGAAGCTGTGGGAGGAGGGCCAGGGAACACACAGGGAGCTGGATGGTTCCTTGGAGTGCTGATCCAGACACAGGCACAGCATTCCCAGAGCAGCCTTGGGGACGGGTGCAGAAAGGCACCAATGAAACAAAAGACCTTGAAAAAGAATCATTAAATTCCATATTCCCCATGAAAGCAGAATGTGGCCAAAATTAAAAAGTGCAGAAAAACCAGGTACAGATTCCACAGAATCCCAGAATCCCCAAATCCCTGGGGTGGCACAGCCCTGCCAGCCCATGCAGTGCCAGCTGTGCCCCACGGGCACCTTGTCCCCAGCCCAGAGCACTCAGTGCCACCTCCAGGGGACACCTGCAGGGATGGGCACTGCAAAGCTCCCTGGGCAGCCCCTGCCAAGGCCTGAGCTCCCTTTCCATGGGCAAATTCCTGCTGCTGGCCCAGCTGAGCCTGCCCTGGCCCAGCCTGAGGCCGTTCCCTCTGCTCCTGTCCCTGTTCCTGGCAGCAGAGCCCGACCCCCCCGGCTGTGCCCTCCTGGCAGGGACTTGGGGACACTGGGAAGGTCCCCCTTGTGGTAAATAGGTGTGATTTGTGCTGATAAAATTGAAATAGTAATCAATATTGATACAGTAATTAATATTTGGGAATAATGAAACAGTTAAAAGTTGTAATGCCAAAGAAGAAAGGGAGAGGAGGGGCTCCACCCCCACCTCCTGGCAGATGTTCAAGGACAGGAGGAAGAAGCAGTAGATACAGTTACTAAAAATTAACAAAGAAGGGACAATCTGGTTGGGTCCCAGAAAAATGCTAATTATAAGGGATTTATTGCCTTGATATTCAGATGTAGTGATATGTTGTCTTGGCTTGCATTGTACTGCCTTGGTGCACATGTGTAAGCCAAAGGTGAATTAGAGGACACAGAGGAAGACTACAAACCTTCATCAAATGACGACCCCCAGAGACTTGTGCAACACCAAACTGAGTGGTGGCACATGCACGGTCAAGGTGCTGATGAGGGCAGAGGCAGAAATGTGACGAACCGAAAATGGGAGGAGATGGCAGTGACAGGTGGCATAAAAGGGGCGATCTTCACTTGGCAAGCTGGTACGTGAGGTGGCACGGGTCCCAGAGCCCTGCACTCCGTACCCCGCGGTTATTTTTTGCTTATGTGCTAGTATTGGAACCAAATTATCCCTTATTTTAATCAAATGATATTGTCAATATATATTTTCTAAACGATCTTAAATATTGTTTGGTTTTTTTAATGGGACAATTGGGCAAACATAACACCCTGAGCCTCCTTTGAGGGGAGCTGGGAGATGAAAACTGATGGAATCATTCCTGATTTCTTCCTGCAGCCACTCCCAAAAAGGAGATATTTACCCATCAATAACAACCATCACCCCCCAGAGCCGTGCAATTCCACATCAGGCTGAGACACAGCTTCACTCCTGGGAGGTTCCTTTGGTGACAGAATTGAATTTCTCACTCTCACGTTGGTGCAGTGACACAAACCCGGTGCCAAGGTCCCACTTCTGCCCCAGTGCTGGCTCCAGCCTCTCCCCACCTGTGCAGCTGAGGGAGTCCCAGCTCCCCGGATTTCTCAAATTAAGAATACACATCAGCAGATAATTAAAATGAACCTCATTTTACTCCCACTTCAGCTGCCAAGTTTCCCACAGACATCAGTTCATCCCACCCTAAAAACTTCACAACTTTGCATCAGGGAAGAATAAATTCCATAGAAAGATGATGCCAATGGGGATATCCTTAAAAACATCATTTCTCATTAGAAAAAATAAACAGATCTTTTCTGAAAAATAAACCAGGACTTTCCTTACAAAATACTATTTTCTTTTATAAAGATTTTGATTAGTTTTTGCAATAAATAGTTCATCAAAGTTAAATTAATTAGTATTATATATAAATATGACATTTCCTTTTTAGTGTCATAATCAGTGCCTGAATTGCTCAGGGAGCCACAACCAGCAGTAGCAAAAGTTATGGATCATTTGATTCCTCATTTAGAGCCAAGGTTCTTGTACTTAAAAAAATAAAATGATTCTGTCAAAAGTCTGTGACCCTGTGTTTGTCTGTGGGTTTTTCCTGCTGGAAAACAGCAGTGAGACAAACCCAAAGTCCATTTGCTTCTCCTTTTCCAAGGAAGAACGAGGAGGATATTTGGGCTTTTCCTGAGTCAGTGTCCTTGTGCAGGGTCCTGAGGGAGCTCTGGTGTCCTGCTGGCCCCAGGGAGGGTTTGGGGTTGCTCTGCAATCACTGTCAGCTCCTCACAAACCAGGAGCTCTTCTCGGGGAGGGAAAGGCTGTGGAGCACCGGGGGGTTTGCTCAGGAACTGGGAAACAAAGAGGAAGTGAGCATTAGGTCTCTGCAGCTGCCCCATCCTGTTTGCTCAGGAACACTGGGGTAATTAAACATCGGGGTCATTAAAGAACGTTGGGATTGTTCTGTGCACACCAAGGGGCTTTCTC